>OY804581.1:4342091-4693954 GCA_963680875.1 Bathymodiolus brooksi
CAAGTCACACAAAACACAGGACGAATATCATTCTAAAACCATCGGACCAATCAATAATGGACAAATCACACAAAACACAGGACGAATATCATTCTAAAACCATCGGACCAATCAATAATGGACAAGTCACACAAAACACAGGACGAATATCATTCTAAAACCATCGGACCAATCAATAATGGACAAGTCACACAAAACACAGGACGAATATCATTCTAAAACCATCGGACCAATCAATAATGGACAAGTCACACAAAACACAGGACGAATATCATTCTAAAACCATCGGACCAATCAATAATGGACAAGTCACACAAAACACAGGACGAATATCATTCTAAAACCATCGGACCAATCAATAATGGACAAGTCACACAAAACACAGGACGAATATCATTCTAAAACCATCGGACCAATCAATAATGGACAAGTCACACAAAACACAGGACGAATATCATTCTAAAACCATCGGACCAATCAATAATGGACAAGTCACACAAAACACAGGACGAATATCATTCTAAAACCATCGGACCAATCAATAATGGACAAGTCACACAAAACACAGGACGAATATCATTCTAAAACCATCGGACCAATCAATAATGGACAAGTCACACAAAACACAGGACGAAGATCATTCTTTGTCTTTTTGTTCTTTTTCTTTCTGCTATTGTGTTGTCTATTTTTCATCGATTTGCGGTTTCTGGTATCTTCTAACTCTTCTTGCACATTTCACAAAATTACTCCAATCAACGTATAATTATTTACAATCTAATTAAAATTATTGTATCTTTTTTTTTCTTTGACGATAATCTAACATCGGACGACATCCCGTACGGATGCATGTAAGGTTCATATTTCCAACAGAGCTTACTAAATATTTAGATATCAAAGCCGACTACAGACCAATAACTGTTGTCTGATTGGTCAAAACATCTAGCTGTCGTATGATTGGACGGTCAAAGATGAATTAATGTTTCATTGCATAACCACAAATGGGATTAGTGTATCGACTATTAATTAGTGTATCGGCAAAACAAAGGGAAGAACAAATATCTAAGGTTTTTTTTATTAGATTCAATGATTTATAAACCTTTTGAATAAGAAAAAAATCTTGATTTCTGCAATATTAGGTTGATGTATTGTAATAATACTTCTTACTGATTTGCAACTCACAATCAGTATATCCTGACCCACCAGGTTCATCAGTATATACCGGCAGGTTCATAAAATGTTTATAATTATCTCCAGCGATTCCAATATTGATTCAATATATCAAATGCACAATTCATTCCTGAACTCTTTATTTGTGCTCGACGGAAGAGAATTGAAATACCAATTATTAAAGAGCAGAAAATATATTTATTTGCTTTATTGTACTTTAAGATGCAAAGAGATGTACAGAACAGCTGCATGTACCTGACAATGGTGCCCTGTCCTGTGACTACTGGCTTGGAGGAAAGTTTTGTCAAATGTTTTGCCGTGAGAATTATGATATTCCTATGGGTTCGTCGGTTGGTAACAATTTGTATGTCTGTGGCGATTCAGGGAATTGGAAGCCATCGCAATCTATTCCTGATTGTGCTAGTATGTTATATCTAATTATTACCTACACTGTCTTGAATAAAAGTCATATTTTATATTTTATGTGAATGTGTTTTTTCAACCAAATTGCCGATACTATTTTGAAATAGAATATATTTTTTCAATGTGAGATTTAAGTTAGTTTTTGAATTGAAATTTGAAATATTGAACATTTCATTACATTTTTAGATTGAATAATACGTTGAAGTAATTGAGTTTTATGAATTTCGTTATCAAATTTAACTTATCGATATGATATACTTCAATGTTAATCCAAAAACAATTATTTTGTAGAAGTTATTAGCTCGCGACACATCCAATATAGATTACAGATAGAGTTTCATTTTGCCGGGAACTGTCATGACCCAGATGTAGTTTTGGAAATTCAGGAAATATTCATAAAGCATTGGAAGACGACAGGTTATAAAGAAGGATGCTTGCATGACATTGATAAATGCATACCGTCCAATGTACAGGTAGATCGATTATTTCCGAAGCAAAGCTATTATGTTGCGTTTTATTACGTCATAAAATAAATTGTTCCACAAATTATGTTTGCACAACGCTAATAGTAAACTTTTGAAAATCATGATATTGAATAATAAAGTCTTTTGATGTAATAATTTGCTATCATTTTATTGCAGGTGCGTTGTGGCAGTAATACTGGAAAAAGATCCACTTCTCTAAGAATTGACTTCGATGTAGAAATTGAAGCTAATTCAGATGTTCAGGGTGACATGTTTAAGAATTTGACATTTCAACAATATTCAATTCTGCAAAGAATGAAAATGGATATTCACAATGGAACCTTTGTTATAGACTTGAATGACAACATTACAATATATGCAAAAGATCTGACGTATACTCTGTTGGAACTTGTCTGTCCGGAAGGAACAGTATCAACCACGAATCATAATAGCTGTGGTATGAAATACAATAATATACATAACATTATACATTATATAGTTCACATTAATTCAATGGATGTTCAGATATAAGACAGATATATAATATGTAAGTAATATTATACATTATATAGTTCACATTAATTCAATGGATGTTCAGATATAAGACAGATATATAATATGTAAGTAATATTATACATTATATAGTTCACATTAATTCAATGGATGTTCAGATATAAGACAGATATATAATATGTAAGTAATATTATACATTATATAGTTCACATTAATTCAATGGATGTTCAGATATAAGACAGATATATAATATGTAAGTAATAGTATACATTATATAGTTCACATTAATTCAATGGATGTTCAGATATAAGACAGATATATAATATGTAAGTAATATTATACATTATATAGTTCACATTAATTCAATGGATGTTCAGATATAAGACAGATATATAATATGTAAGTAATATTATACATTATATAGTTCACATTAATTCAATAGATGTTCAGATATAAGACAGATATATAATATGTAAGTAATATTATACATTATATAGTTCACATTAATTCAATGGATGTTCAGATATAAGACAGATATATAATATGTAAGTAATATTATACATTATATAGTTCACATTAATTCAATGGATGTTCAGATATAAGACAGATATATAATATGTAAGTAATATTATACATTATATAGTTCACATTAATTCAATGGATGTTCAGATATAAGACAGATATATAATATGTAAGTAATATTATACATTATATAGTTCACATTAATTCAATGGATGTTCAGATATAAGACAGATATATAATATGTAAGTAATATTATACATTATATAGTTCACATTAATTCAATGGATGTTCAGATATAAGACAGATATATAATATGTAAGTAATATTATACATTATATAGTTCACATTAATTCAATGGATGTTCAGATATAAGACAGATATATAATATGTAAGTAATATTATACATTATATAGTTCACATTAATTCAATGGATGTTCAGATATAAGACAGATATATAATATGTAAGTAATATTATACATTATATAGTTCACATTAATTCAATGGATGTTCAGATATAAGACAGATATATAATATGTAAGTAATATTATACATTATATAGTTCACATTAATTCAATGGATGTTCAGATATAAGACAGATATATAATATGTATGTAATATTATACATTATATAGTTCACATTAATTCAATGGATGTTCAGATATAAGACAGATATATAATATGTAAGTAATATTATACATTATATAGTTCACATTAATTCAATAGATGTTCAGATATAAGACAGATATATAATATGTAAGTAATAGTATACATTATATAGTTCACATTAATTCAATGGATGTTCAGATATAAGACAGATATATAATATGTAAGTAATATTATACATTATATAGTTCACATTAATTCAATAGATGTTCAGATATAAGACAGATATATAATATGTAAGTAATATTATACATTATATAGTTCACATTAATTCAATAGATGTTCAGATATAAGACAGATATATAATATGTAATTAATATTATACATTATATAGTTCACATTAATTCAATGGATGTTCAGATATAAGACAGATATATAATATGTAAGTAATATTATACATTATATAGTTCACATTAATTCAATAGATGTTCAGATATAAGACAGATATATAATATGTAAGTAATATTATACATTATATAGTTCACATTAATTCAATAGATGTTCAAATATAAGACAGATATATAATATGTAATTAATATTATACATTATATAGTTCACATTAATTCAATGGATGTTCAGATATAAGACAGATATATAATATGTAAGTAATATTATACATTATATAGTTCACATTAATTCAATAGATGTTCAGATATAAGACAGATATATAATATGTAAGTAATATTATACATTATATAGTTCACATTAATTCAATGGATGTTCAGATATAAGACAGATATATAATATGTAAGTAATATTATACATTATATAGTTCACATTAATTCAATGGATGTTCAGATATAAGACAGATATATAATATGTAAGTAATATTATACATTATATAGTTCACATTAATTCAATGGATGTTCAGATATAAGACAGATATATAATATGTAAGTAATATTATACATTATATAGTTCACATTAATTCAATAGATGTTCAGATATAAGACAGATATATAATATGTAAGTAATATTATACATTATATAGTTCACATTAATTCAATGGATGTTCAGATATAAGACAGATATATAATATGTAAGTAATATTATACATTATATAGTTCACATTAATTCAATAGATGTTCAGATATAAGACAGATATATAATATGTATGTACTTCACATAGGTACGTGATACAGTTTTATTGTCCTAGATTTACGTCAAGATTACAGGAATTATGACTTCGTCGACAAAATAGAATACAACATTGCAGTGACTGGCTGGGTTCGCAGAATTTTTTGTCACCTCTAATTTTGGCGAATTTGAAACAGAAGCGGAAAAAGACACTTTCCAAGTGTAAGATATATGTGTTGCCAGTGTCTCTGGATTGTCTATTTGTAAGATTGTTCGGAGTTCGGTAATTTTGTTATTACCCTTATTTATGATCGCAAAGGGTAATCAGTTCCTGCTTCTTATAAGATACCCGCCGTGTTACTCATCGATATAGAGTCAAGTCTGGTAAATGTTTTGGCAGTGATAGAGGAAAGAAAAAATCGACATAAAAAGTAAAAGATACATTGCCAGAATTCTTATAGCGATGACTTCAGCCTAGGAGCAACGTGGTCTTGTTTGAGTGGTTTTTGCGTCCGAAGCTGAGCTATGTCCTGAAAATCACTTTACTGGGCACAGGTTCTAAAATATAGTACGAGTTGTAAAATTAAAATTCCATGCGATGGTGGTGCTGGAATATTGTTACTGATAAAAAGGAAGCTGACTATTGGAAAAGTGACGGCCCATTACTTTTGTCGTAGAGTATTGTTTTTAATATTCCCCCGTGTCGATTTCAAGGTAAGAAGCAGACTTTTGAGTATCAGTAGTATCCTTAACTTCAAGCTCATAGCATAGATGCGATGCAGATGATCACCAAATCGAGAATTGCTTAATGACAGAACATCATCTATATAACAGAAGATGGAATTAAAGGTCTGGGCTAACGTGCTATCTTTATTTTTGAGAAATCTGTCACGTTGTCTTACAGATTGATAAATTAGGAATTTCGATTGTTGTATGGAGCGAATAATAAAAGTAGCAATTGACTAAATTATTTCTAATATCTGCCTGCGATGAATTGTCACCTACATGACTCAATTTGGGACAGTAAAACCAACGACCACTAAGTCTATTATATCAATATACATCACATATATCAATATACATCACATATATCAATATACATCACATATATCAATAATTATCCTGCAATCAGTACATTTGCTGTACAAATATGCTATGCGAATAAATGTTTGCCTTATTTGTACTAGACGAATAAACTTTTCAGCCTACGAATAAACTTTTCAGCCTGCGAATAAACTTTCCTGGTACCCTGTAGCTATGTACAGCGGAGTGCGCAGACAAGTATGAAATTGGTACTAATGCAACGCGGACCACGAAGAAGACACCCTTGACAACATTTATGAAAGGCGAGGAATGACGTTGTTTCTGTCCTTTTAGTTTAAATATGACAAGTTTTCCGACTTTTTTGACATTGCAGGATAAACACAATATACGTACATTGTCGTTAAATATAAAATTCATTTGTACTCGCTGCGAAACAGGCCTGAAAAGCTCGCCAAAGGCTCGCTAGTCTGCCTGTTTCTAAAGCTCGTACAAATAAATTTTATACTTACCGACAATGTACGTATATTGTATATTTAGATTCCACTTATATTAACTTTAAAACAAATATATTGTTTTTTAATTTTAAGCTAAATGTGTGCCTGGTACCTACTATGACAAGAAGGCAAAATCATGTAAGGTATGTCCAAGGGGGACATTTCAGCAATCAGAAGGAGAGTCGTCTTGTAATAAATGTCCAAAAGGTCAAACTACAAGAAACAAAGGAACAAGAGATAGAAACAGTTGCGAAGGTAAATGTAAGCTAGAATACATAAAGACGACAGTCGAAACATTCTCTTATGACATCGATTTTATGCGGAAATCGTAATGTACATCACAACTCGAACTCAGAGCATAAAGACACATAATAGGACCACACAAAATACTAACAAGATGAGCAACACGGACCCCACCAAAACACCAGTGGTGAACTCAGGTGTTCGCGAAGGGTAAGCAGGTCCTGCTTCTTTTAAGATACCCACCGTGTCAAACCCGGTAAAAGTATTGGCAGTGATAGAGGAAAGAAAACATCTACATAAAAAGTCTGATTACTGTAGAACAACCAAAGAGAAACACGTCAAAATGTTAATAGACTATGAGCATGAACCATTCTTATAGAAGACTGTTTTGCATGTAATCAAGTTCCATAACTCTTGAGCGACTAAAGCGAAAGTCGTCAAAACCTATACATTCTCAGTTTTGATAATAATTACATTAATAAGGAACTGTAGATTTTAATGATAAGTATATCTAATAAATCATGTCAGGATGATACCCTCGGGGACTAATATTCCACCAGCAGAGGTATCGACCCAAAATAGAAAGATATTTAATACACAATTTATTATTACCACATCTACTTTCACATTTCATTAAAGACGCATGCGTTCCTGGAACCTGGTCTCCAGATGGAATACCTCCATGTGCATATTGCTCTAAAGGTAGATATCAAGACAGTTTTGGTGCCATAGAATGTAATGTGTGTCCAGGAGCTTTAACCACAGACGTGGATGGTGCATCAAATGCTAAAGATTGTCTAGGTATGATAACCTTCCAATGCATGTAATATCTATTGGTATCTTTGATGTTTAGTGGGATAATTGACTCGATATTAAGCTCGATATCTAACTTCTTTCAATGTCTGATATTTGGTTTACAGATGGTATAACAATATCCTTGTAAAATTATATCTACATGTATATGGTATACATTGATATTGGTTTTTAAATATGGCTATGTTACTGGTGTTTAACACCAGCAATATGTCAGTTCTATCATAACGGTCAATTTTATTTATGAAGGATAAATCACAGTCCTACATACATGCGTGTTTACAGTTTAATCATCATATGTCTTATAAATAGTAGCAGAAAATTGGTAAATTATATATTTAGGTCTTTTTGTTTTATTGCTCTCAAAGATATGAAATTATTTGGCTTTCCGATCTGTCGACTTCAAGCGTACATGAAGAATGTCCTTATAGAAACGGGTCGTGTGCACTAAATTTGATACGTTTTTAATAATTGAAAGATATTTGACGTATGTCAACAGGGTCTTAATTACCATTGAGGCAACTGCCTCGGGTGAAATTTAGTCAAGTATAAGTAAGCTACGATCAATTATAAATGGATAGTATTTTGAGTATTACATAGACTTATAATAATAATCATTACAAATAAAAATCAGAGAAAACCGAAGGAGCAATCAAGAATGGACAATCCAGAGACACTGCCAACATTGGGTACACAAGACACGGGACGAAGACAAACAAACCAAAAGCACACAACACAACACAGAAAACTAACACGATGAGCGACACGGACCCAAAGCAAAAATCGGGGATGAACCCAATTGCTCGCGAATGGTAGGCAGTTCCTGCACTCTCTAGCTTGTATGCATAATGGTATCGATATAGAGGTGACCTACATTTGTGGTCAAACGCGACCCAGCATTTGCATCCCCCCGAGATAACGGTGGAGGATATAGTCTTGTTTACGCGATAGCTTGAGTAAACATGGATAGATTTGAATAATGTTTTGCATGTGGCTTGTAATTATCATTATCTTGGATGGGTTCTTAAATGGTAATATTTGAAGCAAGGGTTTTGGGGGGGACATTTTAGTTTTTGTTTGAAAAATCACCAATTTTGAGAATTGTGTCTTGTATACGCGATCACTTTAGTAAACATGGATAGATTTGAATAATTTTTTGCATGTGGCTTGGAATTATCCATTATCGTGGATGAGGTCTACATGGAAATATTTGAAGCAAGGTTTTGGGGAAAAATCTTAGTTTTTGGTTGAAAAATCACCAATTTTGAGAATTGTGTCTGCTTACGCGATAACTTCTGTAAACATGGATAGACTTGAATAATATTCTGCATGTGGCTTTTAATTATCATTATCTTGGGTGGTCTCTACATGGAAATATTTGAAGCAAGGGTTTTGGGGGGAAATCTATATTTACATCAGAGGTTTACACAGTGGAGTACTTCCTGTATATTATTCATATCATGCTGCAATACACTCCATCCTTCAATAAAGTATGTGATATATTAAGACTGCAAGGCTGCTTTCTATAAATATATAAAGCTAAATATTATGCAAGTGCGGGGGGATACGTAGCGCATTTATGCGCTAGGCGGTTCTTTTATTTTTCATAGCAGTTAGCAGTATGTAAAACTTGTCGAATTCCCTATGATTACAAATAACTCCTATATTCAGCCTTCTTTGGATCGTTCCGAGTACGTCTGCGTTTACATTGCTCTGAATAACAGGTAATTACATAGTGATACTATTGTTGATTAAAACAAGTTAATGTTTATGTTTTCTTGTCATGACTTCAAAACAGTTTTCCTTCAATGGTTAGTTATTACAGAGTCTGGGTTGGCGTCAACATAGTAGGAAAATGTAGGGAGTACTGCATGCTGATCCAGGAATATTTTCTCTCGAACTAAGCTCTGTGTCTACAAACTTGGTTAGAGTTAGATCAGATCCATCAAATTGTTTAAGCAAAACACCCCCTGAAAATGATATTAATTATATTAACTTGACAGCGACCGCAGATTGTAATCATGGTGCTTGGAATTTTTTTTTAATTTTTTTACGATGAAAGTATTTTTTGAATAATACTGTTGAGCCAAAAGTTATTCCAATTCACTGGCTGCAAACAAGATGTTTCTATATTTGTTTCTCTTAACTTTAACTAACACTGATTCAGATGATCAGACGTGTTAGTGTTATCGCTTTCCAATCAGGGTCTGCCTTTTGTTAATTCACTTTTAACTAATATTCGATTTTGTCTCTTTCTATGATTTTGATATTTTTATTTTGTTGTTCCTACGGTGCGGTTTTTTTTCCCTCTTAGTCCAAGTTAATGATAAAACACTGTATATTTTATTTTCAGACTTTGACATTCACATAACTTCGCTGAACGCATCATTTGAAAAACAATTACTTGTTGATGCACCTTCAGAGATTGATATTCGCATGTGGATACAGATTGATGAAGTGCAATCAGAAAACAGAGTTTTACAGCTTGATATGGAAGGAGCTAATCCAATCAAAATGTATTTGAAAGATGATTATTTACATCTAGAACATAATAGGTTTGTATTCAATTATCATTAAGCTATTTCAGTTCCCGTTAAGGCTTTGGTCTGAAAGATTTCAACTATTGTTTAAAGTAGCATTAAACAACATAACCCTAACCCTACCCTTATATATCAACCTTAGATATTTGTGGAAATGGGAATTTGAATAAATAATCTAATGTAAAGAATTATGGTAAATGATTTCCTAGGTCACTTAATACAAACTTCTCTTTTGACGCGGCGGTCAGTATTATTGGTGGAGGAAACCAAAATATTCAATTCTGATAAATGCCCTTTCAATTTACATTTCACTTGATAAGTTTAGTTTTTGTATAAGAAATTAACGGTGGTGGTATTTTGTCTTTATATTTTGAAATGAAAAATATGTATAAAGGTGATGCAACATATATAACAGGGGATGCCAATGTATTGTAGTATGGAATGAAAAATGACAATAAGTTAAAAGTCAATACTTATGATATTAGTATGGTAGTCGATTCAGGTTATAATATACCGGTAGTTACATTTTACAGTATTAGTTTATGGTAAATTTTTAGAATAGTATATGAGTTAGATATGGCAAATGCTATAGGACAGTACGTAAGTAAACAACACAACTTCCTTGACACAATACATCTTAATAAAGAATCAAAGGAACAAAAGATGGGTCAACATGAATTTTCACAAATAAAATCGTGGGTAGTGAGATCAGTACTCCTGTTATTATATGTCAATGACACATGTCACCGGTTAAGTTCCCCTGGCTATTCTGACAATCTATTTATTGTATTACAGAAACTGAAATTGTATACATTGACCTACACCTAGAAAATAAAAGTGAGGGTTAGTTGAGAACAAAATTTACGAAAAAAGAGATGATTTTAATTTTCCCATTGTGAACTTCTATTTATATGTAGCAACATTCCAGCTGTACATTTATGTTCAGTATATTTGTCTCACTATTCCAGAGCGTCTGTTCCATATCAGCATTTTCTGTGTAGTATTTTTGGACCATTCTTTTTTCCATCATTATTTATTACATATGACCATTATTTGATTGTCCTTATTTGATTTACGATATATCTTCACGCTTTCCATGCAGATAAAATATAGATGAACTGAATTAGATTTTTATATTTATAGTAATACGATTACTTTTGTTCTTCAGAAAGGTAGCGAAGGTTTCAATGAAAATCACATTACGAAAGTGGTACTTCATTTCAATATTAATATCAGAATCACGTATGAAGCTGATGTTTGCTCAGGACAGCATCGAATTCAACCAGACATCACTTTCCTTTCCTGGTAAAGGAAAAATAAAAATTGGTAAGAACAATAATAGGACATTTATGAACCAATTTGTGTCTAATAGTTACAGAGAAACAATTTTACTGACCATACAAAGACAATTATTATGCTAACAACAATATTTGAAATGTTCAAGTAGTCTAGTATATGATATAAAAGACTAGATGTCTAATTTAATACGTAGGGTACCTTTCTGGAATTATCTTCATCAGGTACTCTCAACGTCAATAGATTGGAAACCCAAATATACAATGTACTTCAATAGTATTAGGGAACGAAAGAAACAAAGGTTATAAACAGGATAGCCACAATCGGTTAAGAGCAACACGCAAACGTATGTTTGTAACTTTCTGAATGAAAGATAGGGCTCGGTTAATTTTCTTGGTATATTTTATCCACATTTCCTATGTTCATTTACTTAAAGATAAAGGCATATTATTTGATAGATGTTTTTTTGTAGGTAAAGGTTTTACTGGTAGCATTTCTCAGTTTAATGTATTTACTGGTCATGCAGCTAATTCGACTTCTGAAAAATGCTTCAACAATGTGACTGGTGACGTTATAAGCTGGAAGGTCTTTGAAGAAATTCTAGCTCCTGGTGTGTTAGTTAACGTACCCAGTGAATGTGATGGTGCGTATGTCTTTTTATGTCATGCTAACTGGTTTATATTTCCTGTTTAAGCATATAAGTTTGTACTATGTTTAAATCTTAAAATATACTTTTAATGCGCAACTAAAACGTACATCAAATTAGACGAATATTCATATTTTGCTTTACTGGAGAGATACAGAAAAATGAAACTTCACGACATCATATAAATATCCAACAATTATCTTTTGAAATCAAAAGTTCAGAAACATTTTCAGTAAATAATTTTTGTCTGTCGTAAAATATAAAATAAGCCAGTTACTTAATATAAATATAGTTTAAATGTAGAATGTAACATGCTGTCACGATTTTCTATTAGATACCAATGAGTGTGATAGTAACCCATGTGTCAATGGTAACTGTACCGATGAACTCAATGCCTACTCTTGTCACTGTTATTACGGGTTTTATGGAGATGACTGTGAGCACAATATAGATGACTGTGGTGATAATGCTTGTGACAACAATGGTACATGTATTGACGGCACTGCTTCATATGAATGTGATTGTCCAAGCCATTTTACTGGAAATCTGTGTGAAGTACAAATAGGTAAGTCTGTAATATAAAAAGGCATTTTTATATCTAGCATATATATACATGTAGTCCACAAACACGTCATTTTTGTATATAACCAGTTTCCCAGTGTTTATTCTTGTGTTTCTTTTCATTGTGTAGAATTCATAGTTTGGAGTGAGTTAAACACACACACATCAAATTAATATTTTGGTATATTATATATTTTTCATGTATTCTGAGGTTATTGTTATTACATAAATAACATTCTAATTAGTTAATGTTAGTTCCTACCGCAGATATTTCTTTGTCCTATATTAATAAAATAACCATACATTAAATATGTTTTAAATCAAGAAATGACACATTTACCATGAATGTCGCCATTTCCCCATGTTCCGTTTTTCAGACAATCATACCGGTATGTATTTTGTGACTGCAACTTATTACCTTTACAAAGAAGGTAATAATTTTAAGGAATATTATTTATTTTGTATATTTGTTTTAGTTGATGGGGAATGGAGTGAATGGGGGAACTGGTCTTCTTGTTCAGTATCTTGTGGAAACGGAACAACAACAAGAAAAAGACTGTGTAACAGTCCTACACCTGATAATGGTGGTAGTGACTGCCTTGGTAACGATACGGAATATGATATCTGTATGGATGAAGAATGTACAGGTTGGTATAAAGATATAGACATTCCAATGTTATTTCTTTTTTCTAAACTGACGTCAAATTATTTATCAAATAGAATGTGTGTTATAACATACATGTAATTTAGTTGTCAAATAATTCATTTAGTGCTTGTACCCAGCAGTTGTAATATATCTGCTTCGACTTGGACTCATCGTTAGGTATAGTCTACTTGTCTGAATACATTTGCTCAAATAAACTTTGCAATTTTAAAATACGTTCAGACAAAAAAAAGAGAATAAATAAGGGTAATAACAAAATTACCGAACTCCGAGCAATCTTACAAAGGGAAAGTCAAAACTCATAATTATATAAACAGACAAAATCAGTCAACAACAGGAAAACTGTGAAAACCGTAATGACCCTGAAATGCGAGTGGGTTGTTTTAACGAATACATTTCATTGAATATACAGAGATATGCAAGAGGTATTAGTTACTATTAATTTTTCTATAGACTTTATATGAAAGCACATGAAAAATCAATGCATTCTTGATTTTCACAAAATGTGTATATTCAAAAGCAGAATCAAATTTAGTTTTACATAATAACAAATGCTGTAATAGTCTAATAATTTTAAATGTTCAATAGTTAAACATAAAACTGAGTTTTGAACATCAGAAACACAATACTATGATAATACCTTTGCAAACAATTCATTTAATTTTTAGTTTAAATCGTGAATATTTGATTGATTGATTGATTGATTGATTGATTGATTGATTGATTGATTGATTGATTGATTGATTGATTGATTGATTGATTGATTGATTGATTGATTGATTGAATGAATGATTGATTGGTGTTTAACGTCCAGAGAGCAATTTTTCAGCTATATTTAGGACGAGAACATTTAAAAATTTAAACGCCACGGGACTCGAAACAAGGAAAGGTGATGGGTATGGACGGATAATTTTGCCAGTGCAACAGGTCTCTTATGGACCACTCATCATGAACATAATGCTCATAATGAGCTGTTACACTGGGTTCTTTAACGTGCAGAGAGGGTGGCAATCTCTCAACACGGAACCTCGGTTTTATTTACGTCTCATCCGCAGGACGGGTTGGTTGTGAATTTCTACATCCCGCACAACCGACGGACGCCCCTTCAAGCCGAAGAAGCTCTCGGTCCCATTTCTATACCCCGGGGTTCCCGCGGGGTTGACCCCTTTTAGAGGACTAGTGCCTCTAGGGCGGAGAAACCTGGTGCCTATTCTACCCCCGGCACACCCTCTATGAGGGGGGTTCGTGAATATTTGAAAACCATGCTTAAAACAATAAATGTAAATTTACCACCAGAAACTATATTTTTTTTATGTTGTTGATACAAATTTAATTAAAATCAGGCGATAGTTTTTCTCATATTAATACTTAAAAATGATATGTGGTCTTATGTGAAAAATATAGTAAAGAAAAGAGTGACAACTATGTTCGCAATGTCTGCATTCAAGATTTTAAATGAATGTAAATGTTGCATATGCAAACCATATTTTGCATTAAGTATTCATTTTAACTAGATATTACGAGAGAAAAAAACATTATTTAAAAAAAATGTCTATATTTACTTATATTGTTTAAATGAATTAAGGGAAAACAACAACTAATAGAAATTGTGTGAAAAAGTCCACTGAACGCTAAAGTGTACATTTGTCAAATATGAAATTTCATTAATTTACATTATGCATGTCATGTACCAGAAAGTAAATAAATTTATGGACACTTTCAAATCAATTGGACTTGTTCTACCTTTTACTTCATTTATTTTTTTTGTTTGCTAGGAACATGGTAATAAGAGAGAATGTGTAATAAAAGTAAACATTTAATTGATGGTGATCTTATTCAGTGTTTATTAATTTTACTCATCTGTTTTTAGTTTGTCCTGAACTTCTTGAACCAGAAAATACAATTCTCTTGTGTGATAATGATACATCAACAGCTACTGTCAATTGTACGTTACATTGTAAACCAGGAAATGCCTTTGATCATGACCCAAAAGATTTCTATTTCTGTGGACCGGAAACACTACATCAATGGGATTTCCAGACAGATGACAATCCTCTAATGCACTTGCCTGCATGTACAGGTGATATCTTTCTTTCAGTGTATTTATAATTAACATTACAGACATATTGTAGATTAAGACAACACATTTATATCAAGGCATACAATAAAGATACTTACTTGATATTCAAAGCTAAACATGGAGCTGTTTTGTTTTTTACAAATATATATATATATATAGATACACAAAGAAAAGCACCCCTTGATATATTAAAACATAATAAGTTACACTAAGTTTAGATTCTAATATTTATATTGATTATAGCAAGAACAATGTTTCATTAAAAAGATGTGCTCACACAGGTGTGACCACTATGCCTTATATCGACTAATCATGCACGTGAACCATGCCTCTCACGCATTACTCAAAATTCAGTATGTTCACGCTTCGAATTTGGGTATTTAAGTCCGGTGTTTTAAATTTTTGTATTCATTCTCAGTAAGCATGGTACGAAAGCGAATATCAGATGCACAAAGATGGCAAATAATCGGCATGTATAAAACAGGGATGTCCTTCAAAGCTATTGGACGTCAGATGGGCTACCACTATACTGTAGTCAGCCGACTGGTGAGAAAACGCACACAAACCAACAATGTGAAAGACTTGCCAAGATCTGACAGACCACGGATAACATCTGATCGTGACGACAGGGCATTGCAGCGTTTGGTTAGAGGGATGCAATTCGCAACCAGTCCCGTACTCAAACAACACTGGCTGCCCAATAGACGTCTGTCAACAAGAACAGCTAGAAACCGTCTGAAATCAGCGGGATTTAAGTCAAGGAGAGTCATTAAACGTCCACTGTTGGCAGACCAACATCGACGAACACGTTTGGCATGGTGCTTAGCACGACGTGGTTGGAATTTAAGGACATGGCGCGAGATCCATTGGTCAGACGAGAGCCGGTTTCTACTTCATGTAACCGACGGCCAGATGTGGGTTTGGACACACAAAAATACAGCCTATATTCCAAGGAACATCCAGCCAACTGACTCTTACGGTGGAGGCTCAGTAATGGTTTGGGGTTTATCTCTCATGACTGCAAGCTGGATTTAGTCGCCATACAAGGCAACCTAACTGGTGATCAGTACATCAGAGACGTCTTGTAACCAGTTGTTGTCCCCCATTTCGACAACCACCCACTAGTTACAAGGCCTGTGTATATGGATGACAACGCCATGGGACATGTTAGGCCGTCGTATGCAGGCTCGGGAACCTCCTGTGCAAAACATTCGTCAGTTGGAAGCAGTATTGCATCGGGAATGGCAGCAGCTATCACAACAGGACATCCGACGTCTAACTGGAGGGATGAGACGCAGGGTTCACGCCGTCATCCAAGCACGTGGAGGTTACACCCGGTACTGAACTCTGAACAATATATGTCGTCAAGTGATTCATCAGTGACGTTTCGAAAGTGAAATGACAATCTTATCAGGCTTTTTGAACTGTGAAGGTCAATACTTAAAATGGACATGTTTTACTACAAAAACTGGCCTTGTGATATTGTGATTATATATTCATTAAATTAACATGTATCTTGATTATTTTGTGATTTCTTACAGCAATGTAATGTCCTAGCAGGTCACCATTGCGTTCTTGAGATTATCTGGTCAGTAATCACGTGATACTTGTCGTATCATTTGTCATTTCAAAAAAACATGGGGTGCTTAACTTATTTCTTTGTGTGTATATATATATATATATAAAGTCTAAGGGAATCTACCAACCAGAGAACTTAATGAGTAACGGATCGTCGAGACATGACGATGCAACACAAACAAAATAAATTATAGAAGTCTAGAAGATTGTGCAACGATACCGATAAAGGTGTTACAAAAAATATATTGACAATATTTTCGATCAACAAATGACCTTCCTCAGTGTCTATCAAAGTTAGACTGAGTTTGTAAAGATTAGATGGTATAATTACAACTCACTAAATAGTCACCTTTATCGGTATCGTTGCACAATATTCTAGACTTCTATATATATATATATATATATCTACACAAAACTCTAGATTAATTTCCGAACGTTGAGGCCTTACGGCCTTCCTTAGCGGAAGTGTATTACATATATATGTAAAACAAACAACATGACGTTACAAAGGAGATAAAAGAGTTTATGACGTTGATTTCGTGGAATTTTGTTTATGGAAAGTCAATGTCGATCCAATTTTGTGTTTAGGACTAACGGCTCAAAAGTTTTAAGTTTTTTTATCCAAAGTGATTCCTTAGTTTCTCTGTAAATTTTGTCACCGTTTCTGGTTTTCTCAATTCCTATGACTTTGAAATTTTTAACGCAATGGTTTTTCTGAGTGTTTTACAACAGGATCTTCCACTTTCTGGGTTCTTATTTTTGAAAAATTCAATAGCATTCGTTGATCAAACTTATCACCAGTTTGTCCGACATAAATATTTTTTTCACATTCTGTACACAGAATACAATAAATTGCTCCAACAGTTTTACTGCCTTGAATGTCATAGGGATTACCTTCGTTATCTTTGAACGATGTTGATTCAATAATATGCGAACATAAAGCACAGTTTTTCCCGCATGCCCTACATCTGTTTTCCTTGCCATAAAATTGTGAATTATGTTTGTCTTAAAACTTATCTTTCTAACATATCTGCAGTAATGCGTAGGTAAGCGGTCACTTTTTTCGAACAATTCCTGTTCCCATTCCCCTAAATATGTGCATGCATTTATGTTCTCGTATTTCGGTTTTCTTTTTTACAAATTTTATTTGTCGGTTTAAATGAAAACGGAGGTATTTAATCTCGGTTTGTTATATATTTATACTCTTTGTTCCATATGCAAGTAAATTTCGGGACATTTGAGCAGTTTATAATTAGTTTTGATATATTTAATCTTCAAAGTATTATGGTTGTAACTCGTTTTCGTTTAACGTGTAGAAAACAAATGTAATGAGCCTTTATTTCTTATTTTTGAGGGTCCCGCTTGTTTATTTTGTCTACTGCATTATTCAAAAACATTCCATTCTGTTAGTTTTTAATAATGAAATATTATTTTAACAGAGTACGAAAATGCATCAAGTTTAACAATAGAATATGTGGCATCCTATGCTGATTTGATATGTGGTTTCTCAGCCAGTGCTTCCTATGCAGAAAGGGAAATTAGGTCGGTGTTGCAAACAGCATCTGATCAAATAGAATGTGTAAAAGATGGAATGTGTATTATTAGACAGTTGGAAGTCGTGAATTGTACTGGACGCAGTCGTGAAAAGAGAGAGTTGTCCTTAGAAAAGGCTGGATTCAGGACCAAATATGAATGCGATGCAGACACATGTAAGGATAACATGATATTAGTCTATTACATGATGTTTATGTGATGTTTGTTACGATTTCCGCATAAAAACGATGTTCGGTTCGTCTTTACCTCCAGTTGCTTATAGGAAGGCCTATGTCTTATTTACGTTATTCGTGTTTGTTTGAGTAAAGTGGTGTCCAACAAATATTGTGTTTTTGTTTTGTTTTTCTCCATCTTGTATACCCTATGTTGGCAGTTTCTCTGGATCGTCTTTTTTTATTGTCTAACGTTTACTTATATTGTTCAGGTTTATCTAGTCTTATATTGATGTAGTTTTTTTTAGCCTTATATTGTTCTAGTTTTTCTAGTCTAATATTGGTCCAAATTATCTAGTCTTATATTGGTCCATTACGTCTAGTCTTGTATTGGTCAGTTTGTCTAGTCCTATATTGGTGTAGTTTTCAAGTCTTATATTGGTCAATTTTTTGTAGTCCTTTCACTAAATATTTGTAAGTTTTGCGATTTTCTTGATCGCATCTCTCCCATTGAGCTGGAAATAAAGGATATCACAGATACAATTAGGTTTGCTTCACACCTTGTATTACACCTCGAAATTAACATTGATGGCCTGTTAAGAATGAACCTTTACGCAAAAAAGAGACAATTTCAATTTTTCCATTGTGAACTTTCCATTTATATGTAGCAACATTCCATCAGCACCTGCATATGGAGTATATATCTCATAGTTAATACGATATTCCAGAGCTTGTGGTACCTATCGTGATTTCTTTGATAGAGGATTGCTGCTAACAAGAAAGCTACTGCACCAAGGATTCCTAGTGGTTCAGTTGAAGCCATCTCTTCGAAAGTTCTGCAGTCGCCACCGTGACTCGGCTAACTGTTATGGGGTGTATGTGTCACAAATGATCACAGATATGTTCCGTTTGTCGTAATGACACTCCGATTCTTTCCTCATTCATGATTTATGTAGAGCAGAAACTATATACCGTTCCGGAGAACCTGAGTTAACCCCGAATTGCAGTTTCTGGTTGTCCCTTTGGTATCCTCAAGCTTTTCTTATCTTGGTCCAGTTTATCTAGTCATATATTGGTCTGTATTATTCATAGTAATATTTGTGAGTTCTCATTTTGGTTTAGTCTATGTAGTCTTAAATTGATTTAGTTTATATAGTCTTATATTGGTTTCTTATATTGATTTAGAGAAGTTGGAAAATACCAAAAGGGTAATCGAAAAGAGACAAATAATGCTATGGTCAAAAGAAAAAGGACAAAAGTAAAAACAATGACCTTTAAAACACTACACGGAAAACTAAAGATTGAACAACCATTCAAAACCAATGGTGATCCCATGTGCTCCGGACGGATACGCAGTTCCTTTCCACTAGTGTTACCTGTCATGCTGTGTTACCCTTGCGATCATTTATGAAATAGAAAAGAACCGAACTGTACTTATGACAAACGGAGCATATTTTTGGTTATTAGTGACACAGATATTACGTAGCGGTTAACCAAGTCATGGCGGCGACCGCAGAATTTTCAAAATGATGACGTCATCTTACCCAATAAGAACCCTTGGTTCAGTAGTTCCCTTGGTAGTAGCAGCCCTCTATCAAAGATATTATGTCAGGAACAAACACGTTCTGGTCATATTCCGTTCGTCGCAGTCACAATCACTTCCTACATTTATCTTTCATGATTTTTAACAAGAGAAACACATAGAGTGCCATATGTAGAACAGCAACTGCTACTATTCCATAACACTTGAGTTTTGCTCCGGATTTTAGTGCTGTTTGTGTTACTCGACCTTCAGTATTTTGTGTCTTAATAAATAATAATACTTATTATACTGATTCTGCATTACTGTTTTTTTTCTCGATAGCCATGAATTGATACAATGGTCGACCATGATAACTTAAGACTGATAATATATACCATAACTTGTTTCTATGATACTATATAATAAAATAAATGTTGGGGTAAACTAATACGGAAAAATGAGACTACCCAGAACAACAACGTGGAGGCCTCAATTCGCTGCATTCTGTTAACAACTTTTATTAATTTAAATTTCAACATTTTCGCTTTTGGTGGTCATAGAAATATGGAAATGTTAGAATGAGTTAATTAGCTCTAACTTTTGATGGTGCATGCAAATTTCATTAATTTGATTTCCCTCTTCCGATAATAATGGCTTTATTTGCTTTATTTGTAACATTGGATTACAGATGGATCTGATAAATGTCACAGACTGCTGATGAATGCTTTTGAAACCATGGTGAACAAAACCATACAAAATCTACTAGATAGTACAATAGAAAGTCAAATATACCCAATAGATCCAAGATCATTGCATATTAAAAGCTCGGTGACTTGCACAAAAGGCTTGGTTCCTGTTGATTTTAGATGTGGTTTGTATAATGAGGAGCTAGTTTAGTGAGACATATTTATAATCCGATAATTTCTTTCACCGTAGTAAGGAGTAAGCTGAGTATTTTTTAAATTGTAATCAAACATTTCATCTTTGATCGTGTAAGAAAAGTTTGAAAATAATGACTAAAAGAAAAAGGACAAAATGACAAACCACGATCCACAAAACACTACACACAAAACGGAAGATCTGGGACGCTCAAAGTCAAACATTGGAAAGTCAAAACATTTAGCTGATTTGGTAGCAGGTGTAAATTTCAACTGAACACTGAACGGAAAGGAACATCACTCTTATTACATATCACAGTATCTCATATGACTGCATCAGATATATTTTAACACGAGGATGTTAACACAATAATAAGTTTTTATAAACATGTTAATCAATACCACTGAATAAAAAATAATTCAGTCACCGAAACTCTAATGTTTAGTTCTGACAAACACAAGCTATATTGTGTGTAGACATGTATAGAGAACCGACATTCAATGAGTAGTAAAACACAAGGATCAAACAGAATTAAAAAAAAAGTATTCTTCTAAGACAAGAACATTAGAAAGACACAACTATAATTTGTACAAACATCGTGGTAAAACCAAGAATTATCTCAGATGCTCCTGATGGTATAAAAATGTAATATTTTTGTTTAGTTCCCTGTAGCAAAGGTAGATACGAAATTGATGGAGATTGTTTGCTGTGTAGTATCGGTTTCTATGGAGACCAAACAGGAAGAACAAGCTGTACACCTTGTCCTGATGGTACAAGTACATTAGGGAAAGGGTCAATGAGTATTGACCATTGCACAGGTAGGTTTATGTTGTCATGAAGAATTTGAAGATACCAAAGAGGTGGTCAGAAGCCGTAAATCGAAAAAGGACAGACAACGCAATGGACAGGAGAAAAACGACAAAACTATATACAATGATCTAAAAACATTACACAGAAAACTAAAGATCGAGCAACACGAACCCCACTAACACCCGGGGTGCTCAGGTTCTCCTGAATAATGTACACATCAACCGTTTCCAAAATTGATTTATTGCAATATAACTTCTTAATCGTACAACATGATATGTATACGAAGCTAAATAGATTTAGCAGCATATATATTACAATGTTTTACATCATTTTGTCAAAGTAAATATGGACGTGGAGCATTAAAGTTTAATATCGTTCTCATTTCTGAATGCTCAATAATTCAATTGTAAATTACTATGTTTTATCATTATTTGCATTTAACGGCTTGCGATATGCTGCTTATCAAAAACAAACTTTATCACAAAGTTGTGTCGAATACACCTCACAACGTGGTATAGGTAAATATGAACCCAACTTCTATAAAGTAGGGACCACAGCAGACCCTTTGTTCATCTAGTGGTCTATAATCTACAATCAATTACATACTTGGTACCATTTTCATTAAATAATTATAAAGGGAAATTCATCATCATGTCTAATTGATGATCAAATTTTGTTTTCCTTGTTATTGGATTATAAATCATTTTCAATGCACCTGGATCATGTGATATCAAGTGGCCCTGAATATCCCCCTGTTCCATATATGGTACCCATCGCGTTTAGGCGTAGCGAAAAATATATTTGCGGAATGTGTGATGGATTCCATGCGAGATAAGCAGGTTTTGATTATTGGATTAACCATTATATATTTCATTTTAACAGTTGAAAAGAACACAGAAATGAAAGGTATGTAGTTTTTGTCAACTCACAAAGGTAGATAATTAATAGACAAAATATGTTGTGCAATGTTATTCTATTTAGGAAGACGTATTACATGAAACACGGATGCAGCACTCTAGGTATCGTTGGATACTGGGGTGCTGCTGGAGTTTGAAAAAATCCACACACATTCATATATTACCTCAGCATAAAGTCCGTACCCATTCGTATTTGTGCAGTTCAAAAACCATGCCCTGTCATATACTATGCAGTTATTAGTGTCCCATTCATATTTGATTAAAATCAACAACAAACACAAATATCAAAATAATACTTTGCTAGGTAATATTATAACAGAAATTTTCCCTGGTGATTATTTATGTAGAAGGATGTGTGTATCAATACAAAAGCCTTTAGAAATGTAATCCTTTGATTTATCATAGCTTTCCACACATTACTATATTGAAGTGAAAATGATATATCTGAAATCTGAAATGTCAACACATTTCTGCTGCACACCTCTATATAGGAAGTGACCAACACCACACCATGATATTAAACTAAAGCATTACGAATTGTAATACGCTTATATTAAGTTCCGATCACCTGTGATTGTATCTTATAAATTTGGTATTTTCTTGTTATTAGCATAATCTATATTTTGGCATACATGATATATTATGTTATGGTATGGCCCACACACAGAACCTTCCAGCATGTACCCAAGTGATCGTCAAGAGATCATAAGGGATGTCATCTTTGGACACTACCATGCTTCTGTCATGTTTAAGACACCTTTTGTAAAATTTCGAAAACGAGCATGGGCATTGCAGACGGTACCGAAGATTTCTCGTTTCTATCGTCCCTACTCAGCTCTCTCTATATATTCAAGCGGTTGTCAAAAGTCATTTCCTCAATTTTTTCTTTCCTCCCTTATTTCTTTATAACTTTTAAATATTGTTGAACTTCTTATCATCAATATCTGGGTTCATGATATCCTGGCATTTTTTTTTTAACTTTTGCATCATGTTGAAAAGCAAATTGTTAGTTTATAAAAACACAGACTGACAATCAGAATATACAAGGTAAACTTGTTGGGAAATAATTGATCACCAACAAGATTAACGATCGCGACATCTCAACTCCTGTAAAGAATTAGGGTTATAGTGTTGAACCCCACTTTCAACGATAGTTCAGTTATATCGTGGCGGTCAGTTTTATAGGTGGCAGAAACCGGAGAAAAAAATACCCACTGTCGCAAGTCACTGACAAACTTTATTAACACATAAAGTTGTATCGAGTACACCTCCCCATGAACGGGAGAGTCATGTAAAAACCAAATAGAAGACAACTTTGCATAATCAATAAATCAGTTTTTCTTTTATCTATTTTCCTCTTTAAATATGACTTCAGAAATCCAGTATATTCTCGATTTTTACAAACTTTTAATTAATCAGATTAATTTTAGTATTCTCTCGAGCATTAACTGAACCAGTTGACAAATTTTGACGGAGACGTTTTCATTGGTTTATATTAAGTTCACCTGGTCATAAGGTTAAATTGCGTTTTTTTATATGTTGATAAAGCATACAAAGCGTATTGAACATTCTGTTATTCAGATAGGTTGTCACTAGTGGATCAGGAACTGTTTATTCTTACAGAACATCTGAGTTCACCTCAAGTGGTGTGGGTTTGTCTTGCTCAGTTATTTATTTTCTGTTTTCTATTATTTTAATTATGTAAATGCTACTTTAAATAATGGGATAAAGCGCCTTTAACACGTACACGAAATATTATAGATATCCACGTTTTTCATTTTAACCACAATTACGGTATTATTTTTAAGAATCTGTAAACGGCGTGGTTATTGGTCTGTCGTCTGCTTCCTTCATACTATTGGTTGTAGTAGTAGGATTTATTCTCTGGCGATATTTGTAAGTATAGAATAATTATATACATTGTTACCTAATTAAATGAAGAGATATATTTGTAAGTATAGAATAATTATATACATTGTTACCTAATAAAATGAAGAGCGATATTTGTAAATATAGAATAATTATATACATTGTTACCTAATAAAATGAAGAGCGATATTTGTAAGTATAGAATAATTATATACATTGTTACCTAATTAAATGAAGAGCGATATTTGTAAGCATAGAATAATTATATACATTGTTACCTAATTAAATGAAGAGATATATTTTAACATATATAATAAAGCACTTGTATGACCGCTACTCAGCAGCTGACACAAAGACTACACGAACCAGACTATGATGCTCCTAGGTTGAAGTCATTGTTACAAAAAATATATAGTCGCCATCACGATCTTTATTGACCGTTACGAAATATCCTTATCTCAAATGACAGTGGGTCTTTTAATTTCTACGCAGATTGTTTTCTTTCCCCTATCACTGTCAATACTTTTAACTGACTTGACTGTATATATGAGTAACACAGCATGTGTCTGATAAGAAGCAGGGGCTGCTTGCCATTCACGAACACTTGGGTTCATCCCAGGTTTGTGGTGGGGTTCGTGTTGCTCATCTTTTTAGTTTTCTGTGTTGCGTATTTTTTTATATATATATTTTTTTGCTTTATTTGTCTTCTTTCTGTGTCTTGTGTACCCAAGTTTGCCAGTGTCTCTGGATTGTCCATTCTTGATTACCGATTCTGTTTTCTCCAACGTGTATTTACTAAGAGGGGAGTTGGGCCCATCAAACTAGTTTAACCCCTCCACTTTTTATTGATGTGACTTAAACAAGCCAGGAAAGTGAGCGATTATATATTTGTGTGTTAGGTGTTTCGATTCTGCCTCTTTCTACGATTTTACTATTTGATTTTGGAACTGTTCCGAGAGTGTGGTATATCTTGTTTTTTTATTTGATAAATAATCAACTTTGTTTACATTGCATTATGCATTATTTATCTGCTTTTATTCTATTGGACAGTTTGAACAAGGTTGTTTGAAAGAAATATAAATAGTCGATAGTATAACCAAGAACAACAAAGCGAACCAGAACAATTCGGACAAACCATTATCTTTAGTTTTTTTGTGTAGTGTTTGTCTTTTTATTCTATCTATTTTAGCCATTGTATTGTCTGTCATTCTTTATATTTACGCCTTTTGGTTACTCCTTTGATATCTTCAAACTTTACTTTAGTTATAAATAAGAAATGATTATGACATAATACGATAGAAATTGGTGTACATGCATCTGTCTATATAAGCCTATGTACCAGGTTTGGACAAGCAATTGTCTATTTGAACTGAAGAGTCGTAATGATAACACCACTTCCGAACTCATTTTTATCTGGTTCTGAGGAACGAAACATTATTGAATGTCCAGTAAATATTAAGCCAAAAGCAGCTGAAAGATACCGTGCCGGTAAGAAACTACTCGAAGCTTACATTTTGGTGTCGAAGCAATTTACTGAAAATAAATGGCTCATCAAATAGGTAAACCAAATTAAAAAAAGCACACAAATATCTGTCTCACACTCTCCTTAGATATACAATTTGAATTGTAATTGTTTTAATTACTGAATTTGTTATTAAAACGGCTGAAGTGTACATAAACTAATTTATTATCAAATATGTATATTATATTAATAAAGAAGAGAAATAAAGAATATTTACAAATGTAGAAATCTGTAAATCTACATTTCATTGCAGGAGAAAAAATCCCAAAGTGGTTGAATACAACGTCAGTGGGGTCAATAAAGACCACCATGCAGCAAGACCTGTTTTCAACAACTGTGGTAAGGACAATTTGCTCAAGTATTGTGCATAGTCACCTGTATGATACTGTACATATATATCCAAAACAGCCATTTGTATTTGATACTTTAAATATTAATTCACCTGCGAAACTTCCATCATTAAGTAAAGTCTACAGCTACAGTAATAATGCTTTTAATAGTAATCGCCCTTGGGAACCTCAGTCTGTTATAATATATGAGGTATGTATTCCCCTTCATAAACCCCCACAATACGTCATCATTATGTATCTTACTTTTAATAGTGTTTCCCCTTCGGATCCTCAGCTATCAGGAATATATACAGTCTCCGTTATAATACATGAAGTATGTATCGTCATGTGTTCTGAGTACCCAATGTTGTGAGTTTCTCTAGATTGTCCATTCTCTAACGTTTATTTAATATTAATTCATTGATGAACTTATAACACTCGTCAATGGCGCTTTGTGGTGCACCTTCTGCAATGAATAAAGTGCATCTACTATCAGCATAATGCAATGCATGATAGTACAGGTAATACATATTTAAATTTATATACTTGTGCAATTAGCGACTGATGTACGGTCTACGCTGTTACAAAATAACTGTGTCACAAATGACAAATGTCGTAATCACAATCAGGTCCGTTCCTCATTCCTGATTTAACAGCGGGTTTATAACAAGAGTAACACGACGGAGTCCACTTGTGGACCAGAACATGTTTACACTTCCGGAGCACCCGAGTTCAACCCCGGTATTAGTGGGAATCGTGTTGCTCTATCTTTAGTTTTCTGTGTAGTGTTTTGTAGATTATTGTTTGTCCCTATGTCCTTTTTTGCTCACCTTGCCAAAGAAAATGTGAACTTTGCCATCACTTGCCGTCCGTCGTCCGTTAATATTTCAGATGTTAATCTTCTCCTCTGAAACCACTTAGCCAAATGAACCGAAACTAGGTAAGAAGCATCTATAACAGGTCTTTTATGAAGATTGCTCATTTCGTTCCGATCTGCAATCGTCAATTTTTTTTTTCTAGTTGGTCAATTTCTAAAAAATCCACACCTCTGAAACCGCAGGCCAGATGAGCTGTAATTTTTTATGAAGCATCTATGGAAGGTCCTCTTTTACGAATGTTCATTTCGTGGCAATCCGTTAACATGCATTGTCACCATTAGCAATTCATGTTTCTGGTTGGTTGATTTTAAAAAGATATTCTCCTCTGAAACCGCTTATACAAATGAATCGAAACTTGATAGGGAAAATCTATGGAAGGTCCTCTATGAAGATTGCCCATTTCATCCTGATCGGTTCACAAAAATGGCCGCCATAGACAATTCTTGTTTCTGGTTGGTCAATAACTAAAATATCGCCTTCTCTGCAACCGCTAAGCCAGATGAACCGAAACTTGGTAGGACGCATTTCTGGAAGGTCCTCTATTAATATTGTTCATTTCGTTAACAAACATGGCCGACATAGGCAATTTTTCTTTCTGTTTGGTGAATTTCTAAAAAATCTTCTCTGAAACTGCTTAGCCTATACAAAATGTATATGGCCGCCATAGGCTGTTTTCTTGTTTGTTATTGGCCAATTAAAAAATCTTCACTAAAACATTTGGCAAAATTAATTGACATTTGGTAGGAAGCACATATGGAAGGTTCTATATAAAGTTTCCTTAGAATAGAATGACAGGTGAGCGACACAGGTCCCGCCGCCCACTGAGCCTCTAGTTATGTTCATATTGTATTGTCTGTCCTTCGATTGATGGCTTCTGATTACCCCTTTGCAATCTTAAAACTTTTCTTATGCCTATAAAGGAATAATGTAACATTGACCATCAAAAAATACTTTTTCAAAATTGTTTGTGATTTACATTCATATTATGATTTACTGCGAAAAGTTACCAGTGAGGTATCTTCACACGAATAGTGTGACACTCATCTGTTCTCCTGGGATATCATCACGCGAGGACTGTGACACTCGTCTGTTCTCCTGGGATATCATCACGCGAGAACTTTAGTTTTCTTTAATGGGATTCGAAATTACAAACCTTAATGGTGATGGGTAGATGTAAATAAAAGATAATGTCGACTGATATCGAAATTTGGATGGAATGATGACTAATGTGTCATTATTTTTTTTACATATTTTCATATTATTTTGTTTCAGAATTGAAGACCATTAAAGGAATATAGACTTCCCATCGCTGATATATGGAGTGTAGTATAGCATGTTGTACCGTGTATTTCTACTGTATATGATGATGTCGTGACTTTTTTAACATTATTATTTTTTTGTCAAGTGTTCCGATTCGTATTTCAACTTTGATTGTACTAAATGGTCAATAAATACATGTATATATAAATAGTTAAGCCAGCTATTGGTTTGATTAGTCTTTGGACCATTGCATTGTCCTTTCGCCAAATTATTCTGTTAGGTGATTGTTAGTAAATCTATAGCATTGAGCTTGAAATAAAGGATACCAAAGATACCTTGAAATAACCTAGAGATTGACAGTGGGACTGATTAAGAACGAAACTTTTAAACAAAAGAGATGATTTCGATTTCTCCATTTTGAAGCTTTTGTCTATATGTAGCAACATTCCAGCAGCACCTTCATATCGAGCATATATCTCGAAACTATAGTCCATTGCTTGTGGTTCCATGAATTTCTTATTAGAGAGTTGCTGCTAACAAGGAAGCAAATGCACCTTAGTGGTTAAGTGGAAGTAATCACTTCGAAAGTTTTACGGTCGTCTCATTACCCGTTACGGAATATGTGTCACAAGTGACCAGATATGTAACAAGAGTAATACGCCATGTGTCATTAGTGGAACGGGAACGTCCTACCCTTCTGGAGAAGCCGTGTTCATACCAGGTTTTAGTGATGTCCGTTTTGTTCATTCTTTAGATTTCTGTGATTTGTAGATGATTATTTATCCTTTCGTCCTTTTTCATTTGGTCATTGTATTATCTTATCTGCCGTTTGAATGATTTTAAATTGGAAATTGTTTGGTTTATGGTGTTTAGCGCCACTTTCAACAATATTTCAGTTATGTCGTGGCGGTAAGTGTTATTGGTGGAGGAAACAGGAGTACCCGAAGAAAACGACCAAACTACCGACCTGATAAACTTTATCACATAATGGTGTACAGCCTGAGTGGGATTCCAACTCACAACATTAGTGGTGATAGGTACTGATTGCATAGGTAGTTGTAAATCCAACTACCATGTGGCCCCTTAAATTGGAAATAAATATAAATGCTAATTTTAAAAGAATAAATAACGGAAAGAGAGGGATGGAAACAGAAAAAAAGTAATTTGTTTTAAACTGTAAATTCGTAATTATCCCGGGCAAAACATACATTGAAAACAATTACACACCTATGCCCTATGCCACTTATAATTTAGCATCAGTCCGCCTCAGAAGTGGATTGATTACTGTGCTCGCCTCCAGTGCTGCAGATGGCGGGTTTTATACGCGGTCTGATCAAGACATTGTTTTCCCTCTCAGCTGAAAAAGTGTCATTGCGGAGTAAGAATAAAGACAGATTGGTTCAAAGTCAGGACAATATGTCAGAGTGGAGAGACCTGTTTATATAAACTAAGGTGTGTTAGTCTATTGTAATATATACATCATCATAGTCTTACAAAAAATAATTTGTTGCTAAAATATTGCTAGTGCGCTATATTATAATCGTTCAAAAACCCTAGTACTGTCATACACCACAATATTGTTGCAGTTTTAGTTTCAAGATGTTCTATGAGCTATATCGTAACTTTTATAATTTTTCCTGGGCATAAAGAAAAATTACCTTGGATTGAGGGCCCGGGTCGCTCAATGAGTTAGGCAGTTGGATTACCTAACGACTAATACAAGCCTATCACCAACACGGCGTGGGTTCGCGCCCGACTAAATGTAAATTATAAGAAGGATGCACTCAACTCACAGCCGCAAGTGATAAAGTTTACCTGTTGCTTGCCCATGATCGGTGGTTCTCTCAGGGTACTCCATGATATAGCTGAAATATTGCTGAAAGTGACGTTAAGCACCAACAATCAATCGATCAATCAAACCTTTTGGTTGGATGTCAGGCCGAGTTAATAATCAAGGAAGCTTGAGACGACATGTTTAATTACACAATCATAGTACACAGTACACGTCAGCACGAGCTCTAAATATAAACTTTAAGAGTGAGAGAGCGGGTACGCCTAAAATAAGTATTACTGAAATCCGGTATAATGGAAAATAATTAATATTGTTACTTCCCTTCTTCTTTAAAAATTAAAACAAAAATTAAAAAATAGAAAGACAAATTACTAAAGTTAAATTAAAGGTAACCCTTCAAAGTCAGTAAGCAAAATTTAAGCTCTAAAAGTCAAGTTTCGAAGTAACAGTTCAAAAGGAAAAAGGAAAATTATAGAGTAGTCAATGTCTTTCTAGATTTACAGTTTGAAATATCGAATTACTAGTAGTTGTATGCCGAATGTATTCAATATACGGCACTACGGACGTAGAACCTAAATGGTTCTTAGAGTACACACGAGGATTATTATGCCTCTACGCACAGTGTGTCTCATTTAAATATTTTCAGACAATAATTTTCAAACGAACGACTTCGGCTTTACTACGCTAATATATACACTGAAGATCACTCCAAGGATTATTATTCCTTGCGAGCACTAGTGATCTAATAACACACAAAATCATCAAGTCGTTTTGGCGGTTTTACTTCTCTTCCGGAACGTGTAACATAGTTTTGTGGTGGTATATTATCAGTTGGTGCATCAGTGACAGTTTCTGGTTGATTTTCACTTGCAAAGTCATTGTCAAATTCCAAATCTTCATTCAATTTCTGTTGATCGAAGTTCCATGAGTTTGTCTGATGTGACGGCTATTCCTACGAAAAGTTATTTGTCCAACTTCAACATCGAATGATCTGATGTTAACTTTACTCTTAACGATTCCTTTCTTCCATTCCTTATTGGTTTGAGCTGAGGGTTGAATTTGAACGACATCTCCATTCTTCAACGGTTGTAAATCCTTAGTTCCTTGATTGTAGTAGAATTGTTGTTTCTGTTTCTGATGTAGCATTTCGTTGTGCACATGATATTGAGAAACGGTGTTCGTTTGCAATAAACTTTGTTTTGTTGGTAACAGAGTGTGTGTTCTCCTGTTCATTAATCGTTGTGCCGGACTAGTATTGAATCCTTGTGTTGGAGTGTTTCTAATGTCTAGTATCGCTAGATACGGATCTTTCTGATAATGTCTGGCCTTTCGCATTAGTTGTTTTGCGGTTTTGACTGCTTGTTCGACTTTCTTATTGCTTTGCGGATATAATGGTGACGATGTTTCGTGCTTGATTTCCCACAAAGAGGCAAATTTTCTGATTTCAGAACAGTCAACTTGTGGTCCATTGTCACTGAAAACAATATCTGGTATCCCATGATGAGAGAAATGCGATCTTAGTTTGTTGATGATGGTACTAGATAATGTGTTTTCTACATAGTCTATTTCCCAAAAGTTCGAATACTAATCCACTGTGACTAAGTAATCTTTGTCCCGACATTTCATTAGATCTATTCCAACCTTTGACCATGGACAACTCGGTATTTCGTGAGATATTAGAATTTCCTTCTGTTGTTTCCTTTCGTAAGTACGACATGTTTCACATGAAATCCTTCACTTGTGAATTCATCCCTGGCCAATGCAGACTTTCACGTGCTCTACGTAAGCAGCATTCTACTCCTATATGAGAAGAGTGAATACGTTTGACCATATCTAATCTCAAAGATGTCGGTATTACAACTCTTTCTCCTTTGAATAGCAAACAATGTTGTACAGTGAGTTCATCTCGAACATCAAAGTATATCATTGCAGACGCGAAACATCGTATTTGCTGTTCGGCTAACCGTTTTGAATTACTTCCTTCCTTTTTTGCATTTGTTCATCATTAAGCGTATGCTGTTGAATTTCAGAAATTCTCTGTTCTGATATCGGCAGGTCGCTGAGCATGTTCACATCTTCAATGTCAGATTCATTGCCATTAGGTAAGTCCTTCAAATAAGCTCTGCTCAAAGTATCAGCTATGTATATTTCTTTTCCTGGTGTATATTGAAGACGTATGTCATATTTCTGCAACTGTAGCAACATACGCTGTAATCGTTTCGGTGCTGCATGAAGCGGTTTCTTCAGAATTGATTCTAGTGGTTTGTGATCTGACCTCACTTGAACTGTTCTACCATATGTATATTGGTGAAACCTTTCGAGTCCAAATATAATAGAGAGTAGTTCTTTTTCCATTTGGGCATATCTTGTCTCAGTATATGTGAGTGCCCTACTGGCGTACGCAATAGGCTGATTTTCCTGCATGATTGTAGCACCAAGCCCAGTTTCGGAAGCATCACTTTGTAAAACAAGCTGTAGTTTTGGATCATAGTATTTCAGTACTGGCTTTGCTGTTACTAATCTCTTGATTTCATCTAGCTCATTGTCGTGATTATCAAGTCCTTCAAAGTAAGTTTTCGTAGTGGTTAGCAAATGTCACTAAGCTTCGGTAAAAACTTGCTTTGATAAGTAACGAATCCTATGATTCTCCTCACACCAGAAACGTTGGTTGGTTTTGGCATATCAAGTATGGCACCGACTTTCTCTGGATCCGGTTTAAGACCTTTGCTCGTAATTAAGTGTCCAATAAATTTGACTTCTTTCATTTTCAAAGACAGTTTGTCTTTATTTAGTTTCAGATTTCGTTCTTTGCAACGTTCCATTAAAGTGCGAAATTTGACATCATGGTCGGTGATAGCCTCTTCTTCGGTATCTCCTTCACCATATATCAGAATGTCATCAATAATACTGCGGACACCTGGTAATCCTTCAACAGTTTGATCCTGTCTTCTCTGGTACTCCTCTGGAGCCGATGAAATACCAAAGGGCATCCGGAGCCAACGATAGCGTCCAAACGGAGTATTGAACTTTGTCAAGTAAGAGCTTTCGTCATCTAACTCTACGTGCCAAAACGCCGTTCTTAGCGTCAACAACACTAAATATCTTCACTTTGCTAAGATCAAGTAGTAAGTCCTCAATTATTGGTAACGGGTAGTGACTTCTCTTAATGTTTTGATTAAGGTGTTTCGGATCTATGTATATCTTTAATTTCCATGGTTTCACAACTGTTACCAAGCTTAACACCCACGGAGTCGGAGTCGATACTGGCTTTATTATGTCCATCTTTGCTTATCTCTCCAGTTCATTTCTAAGTCTTTCTTTGATCGCTACAGGTACCTTCTGAGGAGGGTGAACTATCGGGGTACCATTCTCATCCAGCTCTAGATGATATTTGCCTTGCAATTTGCCTGTGCCTTCGAAAACAACGGCGAATTATTTCAATACCTTTTCCTTTGAAAGAGGTGCTCCTTTTCGGACTGCCTTGATATTTTCAAAATTAATTGTCAATAAGTTCATCGCTTGCACTGCTTTATTTCCAAGTAATGGAGTCAAAGTTCCATCCTTAGTGACAACAAATTCTGCTATGAATTTTGCATTGTTCTTCGGGTTCACTAACTTTAGCTTACATTTTCCTATTGGCTTAATAGTTGTGTTGTTATCCATAGTTAAAATCAGGTTTGTTTTCTGCAACTCTTTGATTTCAAGTTCTTTCAACACGTTTGCTGTTATAACGTTACAGGTTGCTCCATATCCAGCTGAAATCTAGTCATTCGGGTGTTTTTGTTCTTTCCTATGATGTTCATAGTAGCAAATATATGTCTGCTATGTCTGCTATATCTGCTGTTAACAGAGTTTACATCTGTAAGTGTCACTGTGTGTATTTCGAAGTAATCATTGCTTTCGTCATCAGATTCATCAGATAGAGCTCGTATTCTTTGCTGACGTGGTCTTCTCTTGTGACCTGATTTGCACATGCTTTCAAAATGATTGGGTTTTCCACATTTCCTACACTCCTTCCAAAAAGCGGGGCATTTGCCTTGTTGTATTCGTCTTTTCTGCCACAATACTTGCATGTTGATGTAGATTGTGAATGAGCATGGTAAGATGATTTTGGTTTCTGCTTGGGTTGCCTGTTTTGTTGAGGTGTGTGTCTAGTTTTATGTTTGACAGCATGAACTTCCAAACCGAAGCTGAAGGTGTTTCAAGTGTTTTAATTCTCTTTTTAGACACTTTTGGAGATCTAAATCAGCTACTCTCAACAATCTTTCCCTTAAATTTGAGACATTGATACCACAAATCAATCTATCTCTAATTAGTGAGTCGTGCAGCGCTCCATAGTTGCATGTTGATGCCAGTATTTTCAATTCAGTGACATATTTATCAAATGTTTCATCTTGAGACTGATTTCTCATGTTAAACCGGTATCGTTCTACTGTTTCATTTCTTTTGGGGTTGCAATAGTTATCGAACGCTTCTGTGACCATTAAAAGTGTTCTATTTGCAGGGGCATTTGCAAATGTCATGGTTTCGTAAATTTCTGAGCCTTTCGTTCCGATCAAATAAAGGAATAGTTTGACCTTTGCAGGCTCATTATCATCATCCATTGTCAAATCAATGTATAGATTTAATTCTTCCTTCCATTGTTTTCATTCATCGGCTCTGAGTTTATCCATTGTTTACTTTTGACAGACAAAGGAATCACACGAGGTCACTGCTTGGGATGGGTCGTGTATGCTTCGGGCGTACTCCCTGTATATTTTTGCTTTAGTCCAGCTACGGACGAATCTCTTTTCTGTCAAATGGGGATTTCAGCCACATCTGACACCATGGTTGGATGTCATGCCGAGTTAATAATCATGGCAGCTTGAGACGACATGCTTAATTACACAATCATAGTACACAGTACACGTCAGCACGAGTTCTAAATATAAACTTTAAGAGTGAGAGAGCGAGTACTGAAATCCGGTATAATGACAAATAATTAATATTGTTACACCTTTGATTGTCTCTTTACCACATTTATAACATTGGTCAACCTTTTGTAAAGTCCAAACAATCCCTCTTATGTCTAGTGATGTTTCTCTGTTTCTACAGACATAGATTCATAGATCAGATATGGATTAGATATGAACAATGTATGGTTGTTAAATTGATTTTGGGATACGTTTTACTAGAGAAGGAAACCAGAGTCCCAGGAAGATATAGCAGATCTCTCGTCTCGTGTTATATCGTGATATAGTTCATTCACCATAAATATATATTTCTGTACATAAAATTGCAGAAAATTGCAATATTGTACATCCTCACGACTTACGATTAAGCTCAGTAGAGATAATATTTCTAATTATACAGAAAGTCTATTTTCCCTCAGAATACTTTCATTTTTGACTGTTATCTCAAGAAGATCAAAGAAAAGTACTTTATGTCACATGAATCAGTTTTCCAAAAATATGGTATTTTTTATATGCCTATTTCTTACCGTTTGCCTTGAATACCGAATTCAATATTTCATCCCTACTGTAAATGGTTCATATTTATTTTTCTTCCTTACAGATTAGAATGAATAAATACGATATTGGTTTTTTTACGGACATCCAATGTTCCATGGTGGCCATGTTGGTTTCTAATGGGGCCCTGAATTGATTTCCTTGATTCGTTAATTTAACCCCTATAATTGTTAGAACATTTTGTTTTCTATTTTCTTTTTGACAAATGGAAAAAACCAATATACAAAATGAAGGACTCTAAAGAAAGATCTTCAATTGCTAAATTTAAGTTATATATTAGATTCAAAATTTCCGATACACCTACTTTGACTTAATGCGATAATTAGTTTTTATTTCCCGATCGTTTTAGTTGACTTTAAAAAGGGTGACTCAGAGAATAAGCTAAAAAGATCATTGGAACAATTACAGTTACTAATTATGATTTATTGATGTATAAGGATTTGCTCATGATAAGTCAGAATATTTGTCATGTAATGAAGTGAAAAATAACACATAGATAGATCATTACGAACATCCAATCTGAAAATCGTAGAAATCCCCAGCACAGATATACATGACTACTCATTATCCTACCATAGTAATGCACTGCAATAAAAGTGGCAGGGTTACACTAGTTACATTGACCCAACCCTTCCTTCTTAATGGAAATGTGTTGCTTAAATGTTGTCCCTCACATATAACTGCGTGAGCAATGTTGTTTTATAGAATACCAAGTCATCACCATCAACTTAATACATATATTTATTCTTTATATATATGTTTAATCAGGCAAATGTTGTCACATGAAAGTTACTAGTTCTACAAAACAGAGCGACGATCTAAGCCATCATATTTGTATTAGATAGTACACAAAGCCAACGGAAGCAATTCTCAGCTTTGAATCAGACTATAACTGACAATACCATTTCTCGTCATCTATACACAAGTGACATAATACTTTTTGATCAGGTGTTGAATCTATCGAGACGATTCTTTAAAAATACTTTATTTCATAGTGTAGCATTCAGAAAATGTCTGAATAAAAACTGCAAGTTCGAGTGTCGGAGTTAAAATATTACTGTATCACTTTATTAATGGCATCAATCGTGAACTTCCGTTAGGAGAGATTCGAAGTATCTAAATTACAGCATATCTACAACCAGTAGCAACACTAGAGTACCTTATGTATCAACCAATTCACGATGGCAAGTATGAGTAAACATTAGACAACAGTAAAGAATCAGAGGAAAAATATGTTTATAACTCTGTAAATATAAATAAAAAGTTCACAATGGGAAAATTGAAATCCTCTTTTTTGTTCTGTGGTAGATCTGTGTTCTTAAACGTGCCTTTAAAGATTAGTCAAAGCACATATTCACTTTGTAATATGCACAAATGTATGTAACTGGAGACGAAATTACCATGTATCGCTCATAAGTAGTAAATAATATTTCTTGACATATTCCCTATCACAACTTATGTACACTATAATATTAAGACAGATATTAATTTGCACCAATACAAACTGTATTCTGCATATCAATCCAATACAAATGCATTCCTTTCTCTGGTTATTAACAAGGCGATTTGTAAAACTTCTTACGATGTACTATCATAGACAGAGCGGATATGTTCCACTTGTCGCAAACACTTCCCGGTCACGACTTATTACCGGGTTTGTAACTAGATTAACACGACGGTGCCACATATGGATCAGGAACTGCCTACCCTTCCGGAGCACCTGAGTTCACCCCCGGTTTTTAGTGGGGTTCATGTTACTCGATCTTTAGTTTGATATGTATGTTTTGTAGACCGTTGTTTGTCCTTTTGTACTTTTTCTTTTGGCCATTATGTTGTCTGTTCTTCTTCCATATACGGATTCTGATTGCCCCTTTGGTATCTTCAAATTCTTCTCTGTCCAAACTAATAACTTATCTGGTGAATCTATCAATTACAACTGGTATAGTACCAGAGGAACTGAAACTAGCCAGAGTGTAACCTTTATTTGAAAAGAACCGTAGATCAGAAATAGGAAATTATCGGCCAGTTAACATTCTATGTATCATTTCTAAAAAACTTGATAAAACCGGAGACGAGTCTGATCAAACAATTTGCTATATCCATTTCAATCTGGTTTTAGAAGTTCTTACTCAACTGATACTTGTCTTCTCCATCTAGTTGATCACATTAAATTACAAACATCAAAAGGTTTATTTACAGGAATGGTTACAATAGACTTGCAAAAAGCATTTGACATAGTGGACCATCAAATAGTATGCCAAACATTAAGATGTATGGGTGTAAAAGATGTCAAATGGTTTGAGTCATATTTAACTGAAAGGAAACAACATGTAAATGTAAATGTAAATCTGAACTCCTACATGTACCTGTATGATGTCTATCAGTTTTTGATCCGACTGCAAACTCTTGCTATATGCCGATGACAGCACCATACTATTTTCTCACAAAGACCCAGAAATGATCTGTCAGAAGTTATGAAAGGAAATAGAGTCTGGTAGCAACGATCTTGTTGACAATAAGCTATATTTACACCTGGGCAACACAGAATGCACTTTCTTTTGTATAAAACGTAAACTTGATAATAATAATAATAATAATAATATCCTTTATTTAAACAGGATGACATATTTAGTTAGAAACTAGTTCACAATATGGTTCTGCATTATATACATAAATTACAGCATAAATTATAAAAGTGACATATAAGCAAATAAATAATATTAATTAAGGTGTAATACCACTAAACATGGGTACCAGTCGAAAAGGATGTATTGGAAAGTAGTACGTAAAAACAAAATGGATTCCTACATTGTTGGATAAAAAATAAACCCTATTGGATACTGCAAAATACTGAATGTCGGCAGAAACCTACATATTTTAGGATAATTTTAAGCCCATATGTGATGTCCTTGCCTTTTAAATAAAAGAATTGATGGCATTGGAAAGAAACTACCTGAATTTGTGTTAAATCGAAAGTGAAAGTAGGATTTTTGACGGTAGACATCTTCAGACTGCCTGTTTTTTTCTTATATGCAATTAAATGTATGTTGATTTTCGGAGGTAATCTTCCAATTAGGTACCCCTTCCATGAGAAATGAGTGTCACTTAGATTAAACTTAAGGTAAATCCTGTATGAAATCTCAAAAAAGATTTTATTTAACATAAAAGGCTATGGAGAATTCTTTAGTGGTATTACACCTAATTAAGCTACAAGTTGAAATATAAAGATAAAAAAAAATAATATCAATATCATTCTAGGTAACTATGTAATACAGAATTAACCATAGTACTGTTGCAAATATAATTCTTTGAAGGATTCTATGGTCGTACATCCCTTTATATTTTCACTCAAGTCATTCCACAAGTAACTTCCAGATATAATAAAAGAACACTTATAATACTATGTTTTAGATTTTGGTACATAAAGTAATGTTGACTACTCTGTCTTGTGGGTCTAGTGCTAACCTGATAGCATATTTTAAAATATTCAGATATTCTGGAACCAATTGATTCAGCGATTTAAAAACTAAAATAAATTGCTTTCCTATAAACAAAATAATCTGGCATAGGCATCCATTTGAGTTTATTAAAGAGTACAATAGATGGTGTCATAACGTTTTGTTCATCCAAAATAATACGTGCTGCCCTTTTTTGAAGTTTAAAAATCTTATCAATATTCGCAACATTTTTTGCACCTGAACATATAGTACAACAATAATTAAAGTGTGGAAAAATAACAGAGTTATAAACTTTATGTAAAGCAAAACTAGACAAAACTTTTTAGCCGTCGTAAAACACCTAATTTCTTTGATATCTTTTTGGTTAAGACTTCAATATGATATGACCAAGATAATGAACAATCAATATTTACTCCTAAGAGTTTGGCTACATCAACAGTTTCAAGAACAACATTATTTATTTCAATACAAATCTTTCTACATTTTACCAACCTTTGTTTTGTCCCAATCAACATACACTGTGTTTTCTTTAAATGCATTGTAAGTTTATTTCTCTTCATCCATTGCATGGAGTTACCAAGATCTTCTTTCAATTTATATTCAATAGTATCAATTGATTTATCTGAAACTTCTTGTGAAGTGTCATCTGCATAAATTGTAGCATGTGAATGTGTTAAACATTTTGGATAATCATTTACAAACAAAATAAAAAGTAAAGGACCAAGTATGGAGCTTTGAGGAACACCAATAGTGATATTATCTAGTGATCGCCAATCTGAATTATCAAGTGTTGGAGTCTAAGCATTGAGAATACAGTAAAGCAATTAACATTAGGAAGCGCACATAAAATCTACAACAACAAGTGTCCAGAATATTTAAAAGACAATTTTAGAAAAGTCGACGAACACCACGGATATAACACTAGATCAAGTCAATTCAATTTGGTAGTTCCAAAAATTAAAGGAGTGGATTCTTCATATATTTTCTTTGGTGTTATTAAAGAGGAAAACACGCTTCCAAATAACGTAAAAATCAATAAATGACCACAACGCATTCGACGTATTAAAAACTGCATTAAAACAGTCATCTGAAAAATAAGGAAATGTGTATCTTTTAATAACATTATTAATATCAATTCAATTTCCGCCATGCTTCTTCTTTTCATTCATTTAATTTACGTGATATACACTTTAAGCTTTAATGACCCGATCAGAAATAAACACAAACGCTTTCATAGGTTATCCTTGGAAGGATATCAACTTACAATTGCATGTTAGTCTTCAATTACTTGTTTTATTTCATATTTTTAAACGACATTTTGTAGCCTATGTTAAGTTTTGAATTTCCAGAGTTTGGACATCTATATCCTGGGAACTTCAATTGTGATTTGTAACTAGATCAACACGACGGGTGCCACTAGTGGAGCAGGAACTGCCTACCATTCCAGAGCACCTGAGTTCACCCCCAGTTTTTATTGCGGTTCGTGTTACTCGATCTATAGTTTGATGTGTATGTTGTGTAGATCGTTGTTTGATTTTAATGGGGTTCGTGTTACTCGATCTATAGTTTGATGTGTATGTTGTGTAGATCGTTGTTTGTTTTTAATGGGGTTCGTGTTACTCGATCTATAGTTTGATGTGTATGTTGTGTAGATCGTTGTTTGTTTTTAATGGGGTTCGTGTTACTCGATCTATAGTTTGATGTGTATGTTGTGTAGATCGTTGTTTGTTTTTAATGGGGTTCGTGTTACTCGATCTATAGTTTGATGTGTATGTTGTGTAGATCGTTGTTTGTTTTTAATGGGGTTCGTGTTACTCGATCTATAGTTTGATGTGTATGTTGTGTAGATCGTTGTTTGTTTTTAATGGGGTTCGTGTTACTCGATCTATAGTTTGATGTGTATGTTGTGTAGATCGTTGTTTGTTTTTAATGGGGTTCGTGTTACTCGATCTATAGTTTGATGTGTATGTTGTGTAGATCGTTGTTTGTTTTTAATGGGGTTCGTGTTACTCGATCTATAGTTTGATGTGTATGTTGTGTAGATCGTTGTTTGTTTTTAATGGGGTTCGTGTTACTCGATCTATAGTTTGATGTGTATGTTGTGTAGATCGTTGTTTGTTTTTAATGGGGTTCGTGTTACTCGATCTATAGTTTGATGTGTATGTTGTGTAGATCGTTGTTTGTTTTTAATGGGGTTCGTGTTACTCGATCTATAGTTTGATGTGTATGTTGTGTAGATCGTTGTTTGTTTTTAATGGGGTTCGTGTTACTCGATCTATAGTTTGATGTGTATGTTGTGTAGATCGTTGTTTGTTTTTAATGGGGTTCGTGTTACTCGATCTATAGTTTTATGTGTATGTTGTGTAGATCGTTGTTTGTCCTTTTGTCCTTTTTCTTTGTTCCATTGTGTTTTCTGTTCTTCTTCCATATACGGATTCTGATTACCCTATTGGTATCTTCAAACTATTCTTGTAGAAGTTTGAATCTTCATATCAATATGTTGCTCATTCAAAATAAAATTGTATTTCATAGCTGTAATGTTTCCCTACTATACTGCTAATGTTAATATTTGGATTTCCACAGATCCTGGTGTTTTCATTAATACAAACTTGAAACTTCGCTAGTTTTCCTCCACTAATCAAATTAAGCAACACGATAAGACTAAAATATCATTAAATATTCAGTTTCCTTTTAAAGACCAATCATTAATAAAGCCACATCTAAATGGGATACTATATTAATTCTAAAACCTAAGTATGGCGCCTCAAAGACTACCTCTCTAAATCTTTTTAAAGCTCTTATTTATGGAATTAATTCATGAGAGAGAACAACAGTTGAATATTCGGTGTGTTCGTGTCATTAAGATAAAAGGGTGTGTTCTATCAATTACCGGTATACTTAAGATTAAATAGTCCATTTGCATGACGCTCGACATTTTTAGTTTTTGTTTGTTTGTTTGTTTGTTTGTTTGTTTGTATTTTTTTTTTTTTTTTTTTTTTGCTTCATTTCTTCACTTAATATGAAATGTGTATATAATATTATAGAAGTTCATTTTGCATTATTTCATGTATGTATTGGAGAAGACGCTTCAATGTTGTGAAACTTGTGTTCTATCCAATTGTTTACTATTGAACAATAAAATACAATGCATGTTTAAAGTAGTTGAAAATCGAGAATAGCTAAATCACGGTTTCAAAGTCCAAGGAAAGGCATACACATGTTAACAAAAAGTCAATACTTTGTGTGTCCACCCTTGACATCTGTCTCATTAATTTGATTATGTGCGAGATTACTGCATGTGGAGTATTATTCCACTCCTAATGTAAGGTCTTCTCTGATAACTGACGGGGGACCCGTCCATGGAGGTTCAATACGTTCCCGGGTGTCCTGGGTCGGATGATTTGGACGGCCACGGCATGACCTCAAAGTTCAACTGCTAATAAAAAGCCACTCTATAAGTGTGCAAAGAGAAATTCTGATAATTTTCCATTTGCATTGCAATTCTTATAAGTAGGGAGGATCTATTTATACAAGGAGTATCCCCTGTTGATCTCTAGACCATTTGTTTCTACCGTTGGTGATACTCTTAATTGTTTTTTTTATTATTTGTTCTGAACTTAGATCATTAATACAATATAATTAATAAATAATGATGGTTATCCAATAAAGATACTATTTTCTGCCATATTCATGATATGAATAGATGTGTTCCTCGACAAATTCTACCCATGGAAGGGTAAATTATTTTGAAATAGTTTACTCCTGTATGAATTTATTCAATGTATCATGTTGATAATAAACTTCTAAGGGTGAACTATCTGGTCTGTAACTCAATGAGATAGGATTTTCTTTTAGCATTGTGCTAGCACAGTTTACAAAAGTGCATTAGTAGACATGCTGCACTATCTGGACACATTATGACAATTCAGAAATCTTTTTTACTGCTTAATTATTGTTACCTAGAGGGAAGCGAGTTTATTCGACTGAGGATCGAACAAACGATCTTCCGCTATCGAGTCGATAACGCTCACCATTTCACCACTGAGTTTCATTATGCGTGTTCTCGTGAACGTGAACATATCACGTTCATTACACAAACTTTATCCACATTCAGGGGCGTAGGAGCCGGGTCGGAAATGGGGGGCAGCTATTTGTTGTGGAGTCCGTGTTGCTCATCTTTTCTGTGGTGTGTGATGATGTGTGTGTGTGTTTTGTTTGTCTTCATCCTGTGTCTCGTGTGCCCAATGTTGCCGATGGCTCTCGAATGTCCATTATTGGTTGCCTCTTCGGTTTTCACTATCGTAGCACCCTTTCCATTGTTCCGTTTCTCCTATATTGCTTGCCTTTCCTGCTTTCCAGTACATTTCGAAAGTCCCCCCCTTTTCCGGTAAGCTACTACAGCTTTATTCCTACTTTCCGGTCCACCCCTGCTCCTCTGATACTGAGGTATTACCTGCAAATAGAGTATTCGTCTGAAGGGACGACATACATTATAAAACCTATATGGTTTGTGCTTTTAGTTAATGTAATGATTTCAAAATTACTGTCGAGCATTTAGTTTGGTATATATTATCACCAAACTGATTCGATACCATATGTAGATTTATTAGTCCTAGTGTTTGATTTCTGTGCTGTTTAATGTTATTATATACCACACTCCGTTTATATTTTTTACATTCAGAGTTTACTCTTTAATTTGTGTATATATAGTTAAACGGGAAGATAAGGTATTGATTTTCTGTCAATTTTATATATTTGAAGGTTCAAAATAGACCAATTGTGAGACTTTATCTTATTTTACAAGATATCATAATTATTATTTATTGTTGAAGCAGTTCGAGGCAACATTCATGTAATGTGAAACGTTGTAACGTACAAAAAGATGAAACTTACTTTGCTTCTCCTTGTGCTCGTCAACTTACATATACTCTTTGCGGGTCGCACAGCAAAGTGGGATCAGTGTAATTGTCGTTGGGATGACTGGAAGTCTTGGTCTACATGTTCAAGGAAGTGTAATGGAGGGAGACAAGAAAGAGAACGCTCAGTTTGGGTTTCAAACAAACCTGGATGTACCGAGTTTGAAGACTGTGCTACGTCTGATATGGGAGAACAATATCGCGACTGCAATGAAATTTGTTACAATGGTGGAACATATCAATACCACCACTGTAGATGCCCACCCAGGTGGAAAGGTTCATGTTGTGACGAAGGTACAGTGCAAATATTCATATTTTGGTCAGTGATATTATTTATTCTCCTCTATATTCTTAGAGTATTTAACCAGTTTAAAATCAGGTAATATTTTTAATCACCAGGGTGGTCTGCATGAGCATTCTCACCAATTTCCGTTTTGACGGTCATTAATCAGGGCAATTAACAACTTAATTCTTTTTTACATTTTGGTCATAAGAGAAACAGATTCCCCTTTTGCTACCAGTGGATTACGATATTTCTGTACTCTTGATCGTTACCCATCTTGACTGGGGAGAAATATTGTTATCCAATGATAACAGAATATGTATATCGTTTTGATTTTTCCACGAGATAATATATAAATATAACCTTTTGAAGAGGTCAATACATGTTTTATCAACCAGATAAAAGTATATGGACAGAGGACGAATTCCGAGGTTGATATACTTCCATGTGTCGATAAAACATGTATTGATTGATATAAAAAGGCTATAATTGTTTCATTATTTTATCATTTTTAATTTGTGATTTGTAAATTCATGAAATCATTCATATTTTGAAGAAAAAAAAGTGTAACATTTATTAAGCAGCAATAAATGTGACTCTCTAGTTGTCCGATTCAACATTTCCCCAAATTCTTTTCCTTTTAATTAAAGTGGCAAATCATATGCTTTCACTTTTGTTCATTTCAACAATGCAGTTAACCGATGTGCGAATGAAAGCTCGATTTTGATTGGTCTAATTTCTACTTAAGAATCCAATCAAAAACTAGCTACTATATGCTGGATATCTATTATCTATTTTTAGTAATATAAGATTATGAATATATATTCTTAGTAAGACATAACCCGAATAATCACTCAAGCCCTCGAGTAGCGATAGCGGATAGAGGCCGCGGAATTATTCGAGTTAAGTAAGACACAGTTTATACATGTTTTTTAGTCGTATGACATGAATTGATAAATAACAGCTTTTAAATGATATGATATACGATTATAGTCTTTTGATGAGGTCAATGAATGTTTTCATCAACCCGATGAAAGCCTTCCGACAGAGGATGGTTCGATAAAAACACGCATTAATCGTTATGAAAAGACTATTCTTGTTTTATTCTTATATCATATAATTTAAAAGTTGTGATTTGTAAATCCATGACACCATTCATATTTTGGGGGAAAAGTTATACCTTTAGTTTTTATTATTATATCTATATTACACATGTGAACTATTTACCTCTGACTGACAAGTCGATTTTGATCGGACCACATTCCAAACAAGAATCAAAAACTATTTATTGTATGCTGGATATTTATTATGTATTGCAATTTAAGGTTTATAAGTATCTATTTTTGTATATGTTTCATAATTAAGTCATGTGACATGAATTGACATATCACAGCTTTTAAATAATATGATATTATAATAACATATGTTATTAAGAGACACGTATGACTCAAACATATTATCATTTATTTCAATCATGGAGCTATAGTGCCGTCACTGACGTCACTGATTAATTCTCCAGAAACATACAATCATTGATTTGTTTCGCGAAAATAGATTTCTCAAAGAAATATCACTTCACATTATAAATTTTGCCTTTGATCTTTAAACGCGATGTTATATAAATAATGACTTTTGATGAGGTCAAGATAAACACTGTTATCAACTGATATCAAAAGTCATTCATTGTTTTATTACATAACACAAAGACAACTTGTTTGTTAAGTAAATGAACATTAGATTATAAACCTTTCATTTTTGGTAACGTCAATTTTTCCTTTGTCATGAATTTTGGCTGCGTGCCGTGCAGGAGTTGGAATAATATATTAATCTAAATTACATATTTTCTGGCACCAAATCTTAAATTAGCTTCACCTATGTGCCAGAGACTGGAAGTGATAATAAAACTTTGTTAAAAACAATTCATAAGGCGTCAGCTAATGAAATTAAAGTAAAATAATCATTCATATTATAATATCTTTTATTGTACATTGCAATTTGTAACACAGTGAATGTTATACTGACGTCGTTTTGATGAATCGTTGATAAACATGCTATCGTTGATATGTTGTGGTCAAAATGGACTTTTCATCGTATTTCTCCCCCACTAAAACACTGTTCAATGATAGTATATGTATTTAGTATGAAAATGCTTTATTTTGATCGGATGATTAGTGTTTATTATATTTCGACAGTATATGTTTAATCTTGACAACGGATGACTATGCCTAGCGACGGGAACTATACTAGTTTGAAAAGATTTCACGGGGCACTATACCTGTGGAATAGATTTTCCTGTGTTATTTTTACATATTTTTGTCAAAATTTACCTCCCTTCAAATAGACGACTGTGTTATATGCTTATCTTATGTTGTAAGCATAGCGAGGTTTGGTGATGTAAACGCCGAAGAATTTACCTCAACGCAGCAGAATGAGATACCATGCACTAAACATATTATTATGTTCTCCCTCGGGAACAGTGTTCGTATGTTGTTGTCTGATGAGGTATAGTGCCTTCGCCTTTGGCTCGGGCAATATACCTCACAACAAAACACTATATGAGAACAATTCCCACAGGAGAAGACAATAATATAATAATAGCAACGTAAAATGTACGTTATTAATTTAGGCTGTAATATGAAATAGTCATACATTTCTGAATTATCTGTATAGAAAATGGATAGTGCATCTAGTGGATGCACTTGTTTATTGAACAAATTAAAACAAGAACACCACACTGTCGGAACAGTTACAGAATCCAATATCAAAATCGTAGAAAGAGACAAGATTGATACCCTTAGCTCACAAATACATGACTGCTCATTTGTATGGCTTGGTACAGGCATTTACTGAAAAGTGGCAGGGTTAAACTACTTTTATGTGGCCAAACCATAGCAATAATTAATACAGGATATAATTGTATGTTCTTTATTATATTTTTGCTTGAAAAAACACTTTCCAAGCTAATTTTGTAGGTGGTACAGAACATTAAACAAATAATTACCTAACAATAAAATAATCTTAAACATTATAGTCCATCAGCCAAGTCTGGAAAAGCCTCTAATAACAAAGTTTCTATTATTTTTAAAGAACATCTAGTATTAGAAATGATTTTCAATTGTTTTTCAATCCGTAATATTAATGTACTTTTATGCTATCCTTTAACATATATAAATTGCAGAAGTGACTTGTGGAAATCCTGGAACTATTTCAAATGGAAGAGTCATTGGATCAAATTATGCTTATGGTTCAAAGGTGACGTATGTATGCAACAACAACTATAACCTTACTGGTGGTAGTATCACACAGTCTTGTACAACCAGTGGGCGATGGGGAGGCAGAAAACCGTTATGTTTGTGTATGTATATAATAAAACAATGTTTATACAGAAAACGTATTGGTATTGAATATTCAGTTATACGTCCCACCAATTATCAAAATCATATATTAAGGAAGGAAAAGGGGCTTACATTAAAGTATGTAACAGTTATTCATATTTGGAATAAAATAGCACATGATATGTATTATTATAAAAACGTTTCTGGAATAACCTTGATCAGGTACGCTCAAAATCGAAAGATTGGAAAGCCAAATAATTTAATATTTCGGGAGCAATAAAACCAAAGGACCTAAACAGGATAACCAAAATCGGCTAAGGTCACTATGTCTGGGGGAGGAGAACTAAGGTCACCTATGTCTGGGGGAGGAGAACTAAGGTCACCTATGTCTGGGGGAGGAGAACTAAGGTCACTATGTCTGGGGGAGGAGAACTAAGGTACCTATGTCTGGGGGAGGAGAACTAAGGTCACCTATGTCTGGGGGAGGAGAACTAAGGTACCTATGTCTGGGGGAGGAGAACTAAGGTCACCTATGTCTGGGGGAGGAGAACTAAGGTCACCTATGTCTGGGGGAGGAGAACTAAGGTACCTATGTCTGGGGGAGGAGAACTAAGGTCACCTATGTCTGGGGGAGGAGAACTAAGGTACCTATGTCTGGGGGAGGAGAACTAAGGTCACCTATGTCTGGGGGAGGAGAACTAAGGTCACCTATGTCTGGGGGAGGAGAACCTTAGTTTTATTAATAATAACATTATTTGGGAAATGTAAATTTCAGTCATAAATATATCTTTAAAAAATCCAAGTCAGCGCCGAAATACTGACTACTGGGAGGATGATACCCTCTGGGACTAATAGTCCACCAGTAGAGGTATCGACCCAGCGATAGTGATAAAACGTAGATATCAAATTTAGCGCACATGGCGCGTTTCTGGAATAACATTCATCAGGTACGCTCAAAATCGAATGATTAGAAAGACAAATAATTTAAAGTTTTGGGAGCAATAAAACCAAAGGACCAAAACAGAATAACTAAAATCGGCTAAGGTCACCTATGTCTGAAGGAGGAGAACCTTAGTTTTATTAATAATTACATTATTTAAGAACTGTAAATTTCAGTAATAAATATATCTGATAAACCATGTCAGTGCAGAAACACTGACTACTGGGCGGATGATACCCTCTGGGACCAATTGTCCACCAGCAGAGGTATCGACCCAGCGATAGTAATAAAAGCGTACATATCAAAGTTAGTGTGCACGACGCATTTCTGGAATAACTTTCATCAGGCACGCTCAAAATCGAAAGATTGGAAAGCCAAGTAATTTAATGTTTTTGGGAGCAATAAAAATAACGGGTCAAAATCGGCAAAGATTTCACAATTTTTTATTTCCATGTGGTTGTTTTTGTTTCAGTTGCGCACACTTGTTTGAGTAATCCTTGTCAGAACGGAGGTTCGTGTGTTGACGGACTAGAAAGATACGACTGTCGGTGTTTACCAGGATGGGATGGTGTTAATTGTGAAATTGGCAAGTTATATGTTAATAAAGCCTTAGCTAGTAGAAAGTTGTAACATAATTTATGTTGTGTGCGGTCTGTATGTTGTTGAGGCTAGGATTTTATCTTTCTATATAATATGTATTCACATATATATTAATCAAATGTTTGAAGTGTAGATATGTCCAGTAAGGATTCATGTAATATTGACAACATCGGACTGAGGAATAAAACACATAAGACCACATTTAATAAAAAACGTTAACAAAAAACGTAGGTGATAGACGGATGTCTAATTTTGACTGCAAACGATTCACTGCAAAGATAAACCGACATAAACAAAATATGGGAAAGAAAAATGCACGATCATGAAGAACAAAATAACGCATCAGTCCCCTCAATTAACTCCCCCCCCCCCCCCCCCCCCCCTTTAATTTATTTGTACAACGCAACAAATTAATTCCGAATCGAGTTCTTATGGTGTGTTTCTTATATTATTTTTCTCATTGAAAAACAATTCTTCATTTATCTTAGCTCATGTTATGCAACCCATTTCAATGTCTAATGTCGAACCGATATTGCGACTTAACTATATTGGTTCGATATTAGACATTGAAAAAGTCTCTCGGTGAGACGAAATGCTGTCACGAAAAAAAAATGTTTAATTCTTTATCCCTTTGTTTTGTATACTAGGTGTTGTTTTACAAACCATTTTAGACGTTTATAATTTATTTTACTATAATTTATGTTATACTTCTAAGTAGCCTAGCTTAACCTTCGGGACTTAATAATTTCGCTGATGATCTTTACTTTCAAACATTAACTTAATGGGAAGAAAATTGTTTATGTTCAATATAAAAGTAATGCAAAATATAGAATTAAGTTGGTAACTTGTATGTAATATTGTAGGTCTTTGCCTTGTACATACTGACATACTGTTGATATTGATGTTAGACACTAATAACCCTATGTAAACCCTTAATGATACTTGTTTTAGATGTCCAACCACCTATTCAAACTGGATGTCCAATGGATATTTTTATGAATATAGCTAATCCGACAGTCGATGTTAATTGGACAGTACCATCATTTCATGATCCCATGAACACAGAACTACGCATTTCTAACAATTATCCAACCAACCATTGGACATTTCACTGGGGAGACTTTACTGTGCAGTATGTGGCTACAAAGTTGTTAAATGGCTTACGAAGCGAGTGTCTTTTCAACATTACAATAAGACGTAAGTGTGCATTTTCGTTTATTATTCTTCATTTAAATTATAGATTTAATGTACATTAATTTACAATTAAATACTCTATGACAATGTACAATGTATGATATTGGTTGGTGTTATTATTACACTGGGTTCTGGAAAGAAAAACAAAGCTTAGAAATATCATGAAATACATCAAATTCAAAATAAAACTCGTACATATTAGTTTGGAAAACGCATTATTACTGCATAGGAAAATCATATAATGTGTGTTTGAAAATCAGGTTATAATAATATGCTTTTCTCATACGTCATCCCAATCGTGATAATAGTTATAAAACATATAGACATTATGTAATATTTAGGCCACAAAACGCATATGAAAGCTAACCACTGACCGAGCATATATTGTTCATTATTATACTTCGTGTAAATTTCTGTAGTGATATTTGGTACTGTAATATTTTGGCATATTATCTGGACAATTAAACACTCAGTATAATAATGATATTAATGTGGTCTTGTCCAAGTAATATGCCTTCAGTCGGGTAATATGTCTCACAGACCTGGGTAATATATTGGCATATTACCTCCCCTTCGCGTCGGGAAATAGTTGGTGTCTCGGGGGACAATAAACTTGCTATTGTCCTCATAGCCAGTAAATAGGTGTATAACAATATGCGATAATATTCACATTTTAAGAAACTTTTTAAAAATATGACTTAATAATTCGTATAAGAACAATGATCAAATGGGCTTAATTTCGTTAAGAATTAAGTGAAAAAGTTATAAAAACAGAATTCCTATATATGGAGAAAGTGCAATGGTTGTTTATGATTAACGCTACTTTCAACAATATTTCAGTTTTATAGTTGTGGTGATAATAGGAGTACACAACCTTCATGTATAGGTGACCATAACCAACTTTAGCTATCTTGTTTAGACCCTTTGGTTTTATTGCTCCCAAAAACTTTGAATTATTTGACTTTCCAATCTTTTGATTATGAGCCGTACCTGATTATGATCGTACCTGATTATGAGTCGCACCTGATTATGATCGTACCTGATTAAGAGTCGTACCTGATTATGAGTCGTACCTGATTATGAGCCGTACCTGATTATGATCGTACCTGATTATGAGTCGTACCTGATTATGATCGTACCTGATTATGATCGTACCTGATTATGATCGTACCTGATTATGAGTCGTACCTGATCGAAAAACGAATAGTACACACTGAATTAGACATCTAAGTTTGTATTATCACATAAATGTGTATCCAGTACACTCGCCATGAGAACTCACAGCTAATTGATGGTCAATGTAAATCCAACAATCACGATCACAACACGACACTCGTTGTTTGACTTGTCAACATTAACGAATTAGTTGATAAGCCTGTGATTTATAGCTCAACCTTCGTACAAAGTGATAAAAACGTAGATACCAAACTTAGTGTGTACGACGTGTTTCTGGAATAACATTCATCAGGTACACTCAATAACATTCATCAGGTACGATCAATAACATTCATCAGGTACACTCAATAACATTCATCAGGTACACTCAATAACATTCATCAGGTACGATCAATAACATTCATCAGGTACGCTCAATAACATTCATCAGGTACGCTCAATAACATTCATCAGGTACACTCAATAACATTCATCAGGTACACTCAATAACATTCATCAGGTACGATCAATAACATTCATCAGGTACGCTCAATAACATTCATCAGGTACGATCAATAACATTCATCAGGTACACTCAATAACATTCATCAGGTACGATCAATAACATTCATCAGGTACGATCGAAACCACATCATCAGTTACGCTCGAAACCACAATATTGGAAAACCAAATAAATTCAAAGTCTTTGGGAGCATAGCAACTAACAGATATAAACGTGATAGCCAACATCTGCTAATGTCATCTATACCTGACGGAGAACTACATTATTTAGGAACTGTGAATTTCGATAAAAATATATCTTATAAACCATATTAGTGCCGAATTGCTGGCTACTGGGTGGATGATACACTGGGGGACTAAAAGTCCACCAACAGAGGTATCAACCCAGTGATAGTAACACTGACTACTGGGTGGATGACACCCTCGGGGACTAAAAGTCCACCAACAGAGCTATCGACCCAGTGATAGTAATAATAACGTAGTGTGCACGACGTGTTTCTAGAATAACCTTCATCAGGTATACTAAAAGTCGAAAGATTGAAAAGACAAATAATTGTAAATTCTTTGGGAGCATAAAAACCAAATGGCCTGTTGAGCGTTAACTATGTCCTTCAACTGATAAATACCGCGTCACGTGAACATGCTTTGGTTTCGATGATCCAAAGTGAATACTATGTCAAGGACAATCGTGTTAATAACTTGCCTTAGATAATAAGTTCTACTAAATTGCTGACTAAGCAAATGTACCATCAGTGACACGAAAATTCTGTTATTTTAAAGCAATAAAAATGTAACATTGGTGACACGAAAATTCTGTCATTTTAAAGCAATAACTATTTGTTACTACTTTAGTGATACTTTTTAGAGGGTTATGGTGTTTAACGCCACTTTCAACAATATTTCAGTTTTATTGTTGCGGTCATTTTTATTGGTGGAGGAAACCGGACTACCCGGAGATAACCACCGACCTTCGCAATAAACATTTTAGAGGTATATAAACATTTTAGAGGTATATAAACATTTTAGAGGTATATAAACATTTTATAAACATTTTAGAGGTATATAAACATTTTAGAGGTATATAAACATTTTAGAGGTATATAAACATTTTAGAGGTATATAGACATCTTAGAGGTATATATATATATACCAATATTAAACATGACCATCATGCATCCTATTTAATAATTACAACATATCCATGTAACCAGCTGATTTAATAATTACAGCATATCCATGTAACCAGCTGATTTAATAATTACAACATATCCATGTAACCAGCTGATTTAATAATTACAGCATATCCATGTAACCAGCTGATTTAATAATTACAACATATCCATGTAACCAGCTGATTTAATAATTACAACATATCCATGTAACCAGCTGATTTAATAATTACAACATATCCATGTAACCAGCTGATTTAATAATTATAGCATATCCATGTAGCCAGCTGATTTAATAATTACAACATATCCATGTAACCAGCTGATTTAATAATTACAACATATCCATGTAACCAGCTGATTTAATAATTACAACATATCCATGTAACCAGCTGATTTAATAATTACAGCATATCCATGTAACCAGCTGATTTAATAATTACAACATATCCATGTAACCAGCTGATTTAATAATTACAACATATCCATGTAACCAGTTGATTTAATAATTACAGCATATCCATGTAACCAGCTGATTTAATAATTACAGCATATCCATGTAACCAGCTGATTTAATAATTACAACATATCCATGTAACCAGTTGATTTAATAATTACAGCATATCCATGTAACCAGCTGATTTAATAATTACAGCATATCCATGTAACCAGCTGATTTAATAATTACAACATATCCATGTAACCAGCTGATTTAATAATTACAGCATATCCATGTAACCAGCTGATTTAATAATTACAACATATCCATGTAACCAGCTGATTTAATAATTACAACATATCCATGTAACCAGCTGATTTAATAATTACAACATATCCATGTAACCAGCTGATTTAATAATTATAGCATATCCATGTAGCCAGCTGATTTAATAATTACAACATATCCATGTAACCAGCTGATTTAATAATTACAACATATCCATGTAACCAGCTGATTTAATAATTACAACATATCCATGTAACCAGCTGATTTAATAATTACAGCATATCCATGTAACCAGCTGATTTAATAATTACAACATATCCATGTAACCAGCTGATTTAATAATTACAACATATCCATGTAACCAGTTGATTTAATAATTACAGCATATCCATGTAACCAGCTGATTTAATAATTACAGCATATCCATGTAACCAGCTGATTTAATAATTACAACATATCCATGTAACCAGTTGATTTAATAATTACAGCATATCCATGTAACCAGCTGATTTAATAATTACAACATATCCATGTAACCAGCTGATTTAATAATTATAGCATATCCATGTAGCCAGCTGATTTAATAATTACAACATATCCATGTAACCAGCTGATTTAATAATTACAACATATCCATGTAACCAGCTGATTTAATAATTACAACATATCCATGTAACCAGCTGATTTAATAATTACAGCATATCCATGTAACCAGCTGATTTAATAATTACAACATATCCATGTAACCAGTTGATTTAATAATTACAGCATATCCATGTAGCCAGCTGATTTAATAATTACAGCATATCCATGTAACCAGCTGATTTAATAATTACAACATATCCATGTAACCAGCTGATTTAATAATTACAACATATCCATGTAACCAGCTGATTTAATAATTACAGCATATCCATGTAACCAGCTGATTTAATAATTACAACATATCCATGTAACCAGTTGATTTAATAATTACAGCATATCCATGTAGCCAGCTGATTTAATAATTACAGCATATCCATGTAACCAGCTGATTTAATAATTACAGCATATCCATGTAACCAGCTGATGTAATAATTACAGCATATCTATGTAACCAGTTGATTTAATAATTACAGCATATCCATGTAGCCAGTTGATTTAATAATTACAGCATATCCATGTAACCAGCTGATGGTACCAAATAACCACACTGCAAAGGTCTGTACAAACTGGATGAGTGATTATGGACAGTATTGTTTGGCATTCTGTGACAAGTCTTTTACAATGATGAATGACGATTCGTATGACCAATGGTATGTTTGTGGTGCTAGTGGAAGATGGATTCCATCCTCGACATTATCCAAGTGTGAAAGTAAGTTGCCCCTTCGGTATTCTCTAAAGTGAAATTTGTTTCTGGAATACTGATTGTTACGTTTTATTGAAAGAACCACCAACAGTATTATTAGTGAGAACTTCTTGAAGATATCACAGGTGTCATCAGAATCCGTTAATCATATGACCTACAACACAATGGCCAAAAGAAAAAGGAGAAACAATGATATACAAAGCACTACACAGAGAAAACGAGCCACACTAAAACAACAATGATATACAAAGCACTACACAGAGAACGCGAACCACACTCAAACAACAATGATATACAAAGCACTACACAGAGAACACGAGCCACACTAAAACAACAAAGATGTACAAAGCACTACACAGAGAACACGAGCCACACTAAAACAACAATGATATACAAAGTACTACACAGAGAACACGAGCCACACTAAAACAACAATGATATACAAAGCACTACACAGAGAACACGAACCACACTCAAACAACAATGATATACAAAGCACTACACAGAGAACACGAGCCACACAAAAACAACAATGATATACAAAGCACTACACAGAGAACACGAGCCACACTAAAACAACAATGATATACAAACCACTACACAGAGAACACGAGCCACACTACAACAACAATGATATACAAAGCACTACACAGAGAACACGAGCAACACTAAAACAACATTGATATACAAAGCACTACACAGAGAACACCAGCCACACTAAAACAACAATGATATACAAAGCACTACACAAAGAGGAGAACACCAGCCACACTAAAACAACAATGATATACAAAGTACTACACAGAGAACACGAGCCACACTAAAACAACAATGATATACAAAGCACTACACAGAGAACACGAGCCACACTAAAACAACAATGATATACAAAGCACTACACAAAGAGGAGAACACCAGCCACACTAAAACAACAATGATATACAAAGTACTACACAGAGAACACGAGCCACACTCAAACAACAATGATATACAAAGCACTACACAGAGAACACGAGCCACACTAAAACAACAATGATATACAAAGCACTACACAAAGAGGAGAACACCAGCCACACTAAAACAACAATGATATACAAAGTACTACACAGAGAACACGAGCCACACTCAAACAACAATGATATACAAAGCACTACACAGAGAACACGAGCCACACTAAAACAACAATGATATACAAAGCACTACACAGAGAACGCGAACCACACTCAAACAACAATGATATACAAAGCACTACACAGAGAACACGAGCCACACTAAAACAACAAAGATGTACAAAGCACTACACAGAGAACACGAGCCACACTAAAACAACAATGATATACAAAGTACTACACAGAGAACACGAGCCACACTAAAACAACAATGATATACAAAGCACTACACAGAGAACACGAACCACACTCAAACAACAATGATATACAAAGCACTACACAGAGAACACGAGCCACACAAAAACAACAATGATATACAAAGCACTACACAGAGAACACGAGCCACACTAAAACAACAATGATATACAAACCACTACACGGAGAACACGAGCCACACTACAACAACAATGATATACAAAGCACTACACAGAGAACACGAGCAACACTAAAACAACATTGATATACAAAGCACTACACAGAGAACACCAGCCACACTCAAACAACAATGATATACAAAGCACTACACAGAGAACACGAGCCACACTAAAACAACAATGATATACAAAGCACTACACAAAGAGGAGAACACCAGCCACACTAAAACAACAATGATATACAAAGTACTACACAGAGAACACGAGCCACACTCAAACAACAATGATATACAAAGCACTACACAGAGAACACGAGCCACACTAAAACAACAATGATATACAAAGCACTACACAGAGAACACGAGCCACACTAAAACAACAATGATATACAAGCACTACACTGAGAACACGAGCCACACTCAAACAACAATGATATACAAAGCATTACACAGAGAACACGAGCCACACTCAAACAACAATGATATACAAAGCACTACACAGAAAACACGAGCCACACTAAAACAACAATGATATACAAAGCACTACACAGAGAACACGAGCCACACTAAAACAACAATGATATACAAAGCACTACACAGAGAACGCGAACCACACTCAAACAACAATGATATACAAAGCACTACACAGAGAACACGAGCCACACTAAAACAACAAAGATGTACAAAGCACTACACAGAGAACACGAGCCACACTAAAACAACAATGATATACAAAGTACTACACAGAGAACACGAGCCACACTAAAACAACAATGATATACAAAGCACTACACAGAGAACACGAACCACACTCAAACAACAATGATATACAAAGCACTACACAGAGAACACGAGCCACACAAAAACAACAATGATATACAAAGCACTACACAGAGAACACGAGCCACACTAAAATAACAATGATATACAAACCACTACACGGAGAACACGAGCCACACTACAACAACAATGATATACAAAGCACTACACAGAGAACACGAGCAACACTAAAACAACATTGATATACAAAGCACTACACAGAGAACACCAGCCACACTCAAACAACAATGATATACAAACCACTACATGGAGAACACGAGCCACACTACAACAACAATGATATACAAAGCACTACACAGAGAACACGAGCAACACTAAAACAACATTGATATACAAAGCACTACACAGAGAACACCAGCCACACTCAAACAACAATGATATACAAAGCACTACACAGAGAACACGAGCCACACTAAAACAACAATGATATACAAAGCACTACACAAAGAGGAGAACACCAGCCACACTAAAACAACAATGATATACAAAGTACTACACAGAGAACACGAGCCACACTCAAACAACAATGATATACAAAGCACTACACAGAGAACACGAGCCACACTAAAACAACAATGATATACAAAGCACTACACAGAGAACACGAGCCACACTAAAACAACAATGATATACAAGCACTACACTGAGAACACGAGCCACACTCAAACAACAATGATATACAAAGCACTACACAGAGAACACGAGCCACACTCAAACAACAATGATATACAAAGCACTACACAGAAAACACGAGCCACACTAAAACAACAATGATATACAAAGCACTACACAGAGAACACGAGCCACACTAAAACAACAATGATATACAAAGCACTACACAGAGAACGCGAACCACACTCAAACAACAATGATATACACAGCACTACACAGAGAACACGAGCCACACTAAAACAACAAAGATGTACAAAGCACTACACAGAGAACACGAGCCACACTAAAACAACAATGATATACAAAGTACTACACAGAGAACACGAGCCACACTAAAACAACAATGATATACAAAGCACTACACAGAGAACACGAACCACACTCAAACAACAATGATATACAAAGCACTACACAGAGAACACGAGCCACACAAAAACAACAATGATATACAAAGCACTACACAGAGAACACGTGCCACACTAAAACAACAATGATATACAAACCACTACACGGAGAACACGAGCCACACTACAACAACAATGATATACAAAGCACTACACAGAGAACACGAGCAACACTAAAACAACATTGATATACAAAGCACTACACAGAGAACACCAGCCACACTCAAACAACAATGATATACAAAGCACTACACAGAGAACACGAGCCAAACTAAAACAACAATGATATACAAAGCACTACACAAAGAGGAGAACACCAGCCACACTAAAACAACAATGATATACAAAGTACTACACAGAGAACACGAGCCACACTCAAACAACAATGATATACAAAGCACTACACAGAGAACACGAGCCACACTAAAACAACAATGATATACAAAGCACTACACAGAGAACACGAGCCACACTAAAACAACAATGATATACAAGCACAACACTGAGAACACGAGCCACACTCAAACAACAATGATATACAAAGCACTACACAGAGAACACGAGCCACACTCAAACAACAATGATATACAAAGCACTACACAGAAAACACGAGCCACACTAAAACAACAATGATATACAAAGCACTACACAGAGAACACGAGCCACACTAAAACAACAATGATATACAAAGCACTACACAGAGAACACGAGCCACACTAAAACAACAATGATATACAAGCAATACATAGAGAACACGAGCCACACTCAAACAACAATGATATACAAAGCACTACACAGAGAACACAAGCCACACTCAAACAACAATGATATACAAAGCACTACACAGAGAACACGAGCCACACTAAAACAACAATGATATGCAAAGCACTACACAGAGAACACGAGCCACACTAAAACAACAATGATATACAAAGCACTACACAGAGAACACGAGCCACACTCAAACAACAATGATATATAAAGCACTACACAGAGAACACGAGCCACACTCAAACAACAATGATATACAAACCACTACACAGAGAACACGAGCCACAGTAAAACAACAATGATATACAAAGCACTACACAGAGAACACGAGCCACACTAAAACAACAATGATATACAAAGCACTACACAGAGAACACGAGCCACACTAAAACAACAATGATATACAAAGCACTACACAGGGAACACGAGCCACACTCAAACAACAATGATATACAAAGGACTACACAGAGAACACGAGCCACACTAAAACAACAAAGATGTACAAAGCACTACACAGAGAACACGAGCCACACTAAAACAACAATGATATACAAAGTACTACACAGAGAACACGAGCCACACTAAAACAACAATGATATACAAAGCACTACACAGAGAACACGAACCACACTCAAACAACAATGATATACAAAGCACTACACAGAGAACACGAGCCACACAAAAACAACAATGATATACAAAGCACTACACAGAGAACACGAGCCACACTAAAACAACAATGATATACAAGCAATACATAGAGAACACGAGCCACACTCAAACAACAATGATATACAAAGCACTACACAGAGAACACAAGCCACACTCAAACAACAATGATATACAAAGCACTACACAGAGAACACGAGCCACACTAAAACAATAATGATATGCAAAGCACTACACAGAGAACACGAGCCACACTAAAACAACAATGATATACAAAGCACTACACAGACAACACGAGCCACACTCAAACAACAATGATATATAAAGCACTACACAGAGAACACGAGCCACACTCAAACAACAATGATATACAAACCACTACACAGAGAACACGAGCCACAGTAAAACAACAATGATATACAAAGCACTACACAGAGAACACGAGCCACACTAAAACAACAATGATATACAAAGCACTACACAGAGAACACGAGCCACAATAAAACAACAATGATATACAAAGCACTACACAGGGAACACGAGCCACACTCAAACAACAATGATATACAAAGGACTACACAGAGAACACGAGCCACACTAAAACAACAAAGATGTACAAAGCACTACACAGAGAACACGAGCCACACTAAAACAACAATGATATACAAAGTACTACACAGAGAACACGAGCCACACTAAAACAACAATGATATACAAAGCACTACACAGAGAACACGAACCACACTCAAACAACAATGATATACAAAGCACTACACAGAGAACACGAGCCACACAAAAACAACAATGATATACAAAGCACTACACAGAGAACACGAGCCACACTAAAACAACAATGATATACAAACCACTACACGGAGAACACGAGCCACACTACAACAACAATGATATACAAAGCACTACACAGAGAACACGAGCAACACTAAAACAACATTGATATACAAAGCACTACACAGAGAACACCAGCCACACTCAAACAACAATGATATACAAAGCACTACACAGAGAACACGAGCCACACTAAAACAACAATGATATACAAAGCACTACACAAAGAGGAGAACACCAGCCACACTAAAACAACAATGATATACAAAGTACTACACAGAGAACACGAGCCACACTCAAACAACAATGATATACAAAGCACTACACAGAGAACACGAGCCACACTAAAACAACAATGATATACAAAGCACTACACAGAGAACACGAGCCACACTCAAACAACAATGATATACAAAGCACTACACAGAGAACACGAGCCACACTCAAACAACAATGATATACAAAGCACTACACAGAAAACACGAGCCACACTAAAACAACAATGATATACAAAGCACTACACAGAGAACACGAGCCACACTAAAACAACAATGATATACAAAGCACTACACAGAGAACACGAGCCACACTAAAACAACAATGATATACAAGCACTACACTGAGAACACGAGCCACACTCAAACAACAATGATATACAAAGCACTACACAGAGAACACGAGCCACACTCAAACAACAATGATATACAAAGCACTACACAGAAAACACGAGCCACACTAAAACAACAATGATATACAAAGCACTACACAGAGAACACGAGCCACACTAAAACAACAATGATATACAAAGCACTACACAGAGAACGCGAACCACACTCAAACAACAATGATATACACAGCACTACACAGAGAACACGAGCCACACTAAAACAACAAAGATGTACAAAGCACTACACAGAGAACACGAGCCACACTAAAACAACAATGATATACAAAGTACTACACAGAGAACACGAGCCACACTAAAACAACAATGATATACAAAGCACTACACAGAGAACACGAACCACACTCAAACAACAATGATATACAAAGCACTACACAGAGAACACGAGCCACACAAAAACAACAATGATATACAAAGCACTACACAGAGAACACGAGCCACACTAAAACAACAATGATATACAAACCACTACACGGAGAACACGAGCCACACTACAACAACAATGATATACAAAACACTACACAGAGAACACGAGCAACACTAAAACAACATTGATATACAAAGCACTACACAGAGAACACCAGCCACACTCAAACAACAATGATATACAAAGCACTACACAGAGAACACGAGCCAAACTAAAACAACAATGATATACAAAGCACTACACAAAGAGGAGAACACCAGCCACACTAAAACAACAATGATATACAAAGTACTACACAGAGAACACGAGCCACACTCAAACAACAATGATATACAAAGCACTACACAGAGAACACGAGCCACACTAAAACAACAATGATATACAAGCACTACACTGAGAACACGAGCCACACTCAAACAACAATGATATACAAAGCACTACACAGAGAACACGAGCCACACTCAAACAACAATGATATACAAAGCACTACACAGAAAACACGAGCCACACTAAAACAACAATGATATACAAAGCACTACACAGAGAACACGAGCCACACTAAAACAACAATGATATACAAAGCACTACACAGAGAACGCGAACCACACTCAAACAACAATGATATACAAAGCACTACAGAGAGAACACGAGCCACACTAAAACAACAAAGATGTACAAAGCACTACACAGAGAACACGAGCCACACTAAAACAACAATGATATACAAAGTACTACACAGAGAACACGAGCCACACTAAAACAACAATGATATACAAAGCACTACACAGAGAACACGAACCACACTCAAACAACAATGATATACAAAGCACTACACAGAGAACACGAGCCACACTAAAACAACAATGATATACAAAGCACTACACAGAGAACACGATCCACACTAAAACAACAATGATATACAAAGCACTACACAGAGAACACGAGCAACACTAAAACAACATTGATATACAAAGCACTACACAGAGAACACCAGCCACACTCAAACAACAATGATATACAAAGCACTACACAGAGAACACGAGCCACACTAAAACAACAATGATATACAAAGCACTACACAAAGAAGAAAACACCAGCCACACTAAAACAACAATGATATACAAAGTACTACACAGAGAACACGAGCCACACTCAAACAACAATGATATACAAAGCACTACAAAGAGAACACGAGCCACACTAAAACAACAATGATATACAAAGCACTACACAGAGAACACGAGCCACACTAAAACAACAATGATATACAAGCAATACATAGAGAACACGAGCCACACTCAAACAACAATGATATACAAAGCACTACACAGAGAACACAAGCCACACTCAAACAACAATGATATACAAAGCACTACACAGAGAACACGAGCCACACTAAAACAACAATGATATGCAAAGCACTACACAGAGAACACGAGCCACACTAAAACAACAATGATATACAAAGCACTACACAGAGAACACGAGCCACACTCAAACAACAATGATATATAAAGCACTACACAGAGAACACGAGCCACACTCAAACAACAATGATATACAAACCACTACACAGAGAACACGAGCCACAGTAAAACAACAATGATATACAAAGCACTACACAGAGAACACGAGCCACACTAAAACAACAATGATATACAAAGCACTACACAGAGAACACGAGCCACACTAAAACAACAATGATATACAAAGCACTACACAGGGAACACGAGCCACACTCAAACAACAATGATATACAAAGGACTACACAGAGAACACGACCCACACTAAAACAACAAAGATGTACAAAGCACTACACAGAGAACACGACCCACACTAAAACAACAATGATATACAAAGTACTACACAGAGAACACGAGCCACACTAAAACAACAATGATATACAAAGCACTACACAGAGAACGCGAACCACACTCAAACAACAATGATATACAAAGCACTACACAGAGAACACGAGCCACACAAAAACAACAATGATATACAAAGCACTACACAGAGAACACGAGCCACACTAAAACAACAATGATATACAAACCACTACACGGAGAACACGAGCCACACTACAACAACAATGATATACAAAGCACTACACAGAGAACACGAGCAACACTAAAACAACATTGATATACAAAGCACTACACAGAGAACACCAGCCACACTCAAACAACAATGATATACAAAGCACTACACAGAGAACACGAGCCACACTAAAACAACAATGATATACAAAGCACTACACAAAGAGGAGAACACCAGCCACACTAAAACAACAATGATATACAAAGTACTACACAGAGAACACGAGCCACACTCAAACAACAATGATATACAAAGCACTACACAGAGAACACGAGCCACACTAAAACAACAATGATATACAAAGCACTACACAGAGAACACGAGCCACACTAAAACAACAATGATATACAAGCACTACACTGAGAACACGAGCCACACTCAAACAACAATGATATACAAAGCACTACACAGAGAACACGAGCCACACTCAAACAACAATGATATACAAAGCACTACACAGAGAACACGAGCCACACTAAAACAACAATGATATACAAGCAATACATAGAGAACACGAGCCACACTCAAACAACAATGATATACAAAGCACTACACAGAGAACACAAGCCACACTCAAACAACAATGATATACAAAGAACTACACAGAGAACACGAGCCACACTAAAACAACAATGATATGCAAAGCACTACACAGAGAACACGAGCCACACTAAAACAACAATGATATACAAAGCACTACACAGAGAACACGAGCCACACTCAAACAACAATGATATATAAAGCACTACACAGAGAACACGAGCCACACTCAAACAACAATGATATACAAACCACTACACAGAGAACACGAGCCACAGTAAAACAACAATGATATACAAAGCACTACACAGAGAACACGAGCCACACTAAAACAACAATGATATACAAACCACTACACAGAGAACACGAGCCACACTAAAACAACAATGATATACAAAGCACTACACAGGGAACACGAGCCACACTCAAACAACAATGATATACAAAGGACTACACAGAGAATACGAGCCACACTAAAACAACAAAGATGTACAAAGCACTACACAGAGAACACGAGCCACACTAAAACAACAATGATATACAAAGTACTACACAGAGAACACGAGCCACACTAAAACAACAATGATATACAAAGCACTACACAGAGAACACGAACCACACTCAAACAACAATGATATACAAAGCACTACACAGAGAACACGAGCCACACAAAAACAACAATGATATACAAAGCACTACACAGAGAACACGAGCCACACTAAAACAACAATGATATACAAGCAATACATAGAGAACACGAGCCACACTCAAACAACAATGATATACAAAGCACTACACAGAGAACACAAGCCACACTCAAACAACAATGATATACAAAGCACTACACAGAGAACACGAGCCACACTAAAACAATAATGATATGCAAAGCACTACACAGAGAACACGAGCCACACTAAAACAACAATGATATACAAAGCACTACACAGAGAACACGAGCTACACTCAAACAACAATGATATATAAAGCACTACACAGAGAACACGAGCCACACTCAAACAACAATGATATACAAACCACTACACAGAGAACACGAGCCACAGTAAAACAACAATGATATACAAAGCACTACACAGAGAACACGAGCCACACTAAAACAACAATGATATACAAAGCACTACACAGAGAACACGAGCCACAATAAAACAACAATGATATACAAAGCACTACACAGGGAACACGAGCCACACTCAAACAACAATGATATACAAAGGACTACACAGAGAACACGAGCCACACTAAAACAACAAAGATGTACAAAGCACTACACAGAGAACACGAGCCACACTAAAACAACAATGATATACAAAGTACTACACAGAGAACACGAGCCACACTAAAACAACAATGATATACAAAGCACTACACAGAGAACACGAACCACACTCAAACAACAATGATATACAAAGCACTACACAGAGAACACGAGCCACACAAAAACAACAATGATATACAAAGCACTACACAGAGAACACGAGCCACACTAAAACAACAATGATATACAAACCACTACACGGAGAACACGAGCCACACTACAACAACAATGATATACAAAGCACTACACAGAGAACACGAGCAACACTAAAACAACATTGATATACAAAGCACTACACAGAGAACACCAGCCACACTCAAACAACAATGATATACAAAGCACTACACAGAGAACACGAGCCACACTAAAACAACAATGATATACAAAGCACTACACAAAGAGGAGAACACCAGCCACACTAAAACAACAATGATATACAAAGTACTACACAGAAAACACGAGCCACACTCAAACAATAATGATATACAAAGCACTACACAGAGAACACGAGCCACACTAAAACAACAATGATATACAAAGCACTACACAGAGAACACGAGCCACACTAAAACAACAATGATATACAAGCACTACACTGAGAACACGAGCCACACTCAAACAACAATGATATACAAAGCACTACAGAGAGAACACGAGCCACACTCAAACAACAATGATATACAAAGCACTACACAGAAAACACGAGCCACACTAAAACAACAATGATATACAAAGCACTACACAGAGAACACGAGCCACACTAAAACAACAATGATATACAAAGCACTACACAGAGAACGCGAACCACACTCAAACAACAATGATATACAAAGCACTACACAGAGAACAAGAGCCACAGTAAAACAACAAAGATGTACAAAGCACTACACAGAGAACACGAGCCACACTAAAACAACAATGATATACAAAGTACTACACAGAGAACACGAGACACAATAAAACAACAATGATATACAAAGCACTACACAGAGAACACGAACCACACTCAAACAACAATGATATACAAAGCACTACACAGAGAACACGAGCCACACTAAAACAACAATGATATACAAAGCACTACACAGAGAACACGATCCACACTAAAACAACAATGATATACAAAGCACTACACAGAGAACACGAGCAACACTAAAACAACATTGATATACAAAGCACTACACAGAGAACACCAGCCACACTCAAACAACAATGATATACAAAGCACTACACAGAGAACACGAGCCACACTAAAACAACAATGATATACAAAGCACTACACAAAGAAGAGAACACCAGCCACACTAAAACAACAATGATATACAAAGTACTACACAGAGAACACGAGCCACACTCAAACAACAATGATATACAAAGCACTACACAGAGAACACGAGCCACACTAAAACAACAATGATATACAAAGCACTACACAGAGAACACGAGCCACACTAAAACAACAATGATATACAAGCAATACATAGAGAACACGAGCCACACTCAAACAACAATGATATACAAAGCACTACACAGAGAACACAAGCCACACTCAAACAACAATGATATACAAAGCACTACACAGAGAACACGAGCCACACAAAAACAACAATGATATACAAAGCACTACACAGAGAACACGAGCCACACTAAAACAACAATGATATACAAGCAATACATAGAGAACACGAGCCACACTCAAACAACAATGATATACAAAGCACTACACAGAGAACACAAGCCACACTCAAACAACAATGATATACAAAGCACTACACAGAGAACACGAGCCACACTAAAACAATAATGATATGCAAAGCACTACACAGAGAACACGAGCCACACTAAAACAACAATGATATACAAAGCACTACACAGAGAACACGAGCTACACTCAAACAACAATGATATATAAAGCACTACACAGAGAACACGAGCCACACTCAAACAACAATGATATACAAACCACTACACAGAGAACACGAGCCACAGTAAAACAACAATGATATACAAAGCACTACACAGAGAACACGAGCCACACTAAAACAACAATGATATACAAAGCACTACACAGAGAACACGAGCCACAATAAAACAACAATGATATACAAAGCACTACACAGGGAACACGAGCCACACTCAAACAACAATGATATACAAAGGACTACACAGAGAACACGAGCCACACTAAAACAACAAAGATGTACAAAGCACTACACAGAGAACACGAGCCACACTAAAACAACAATGATATACAAAGTACTACACAGAGAACACGAGCCACACTAAAACAACAATGATATACAAAGCACTACACAGAGAACACGAACCACACTCAAACAACAATGATATACAAAGCACTACACAGAGAACACGAGCCACACAAAAACAACAATGATATACAAAGCACTACACAGAGAACACGAGCCACACTAAAACAACAATGATATACAAACCACTACACGGAGAACACGAGCCACACTACAACAACAATGATATACAAAGCACTACACAGAGAACACGAGCAACACTAAAACAACATTGATATACAAAGCACTACACAGAGAACACCAGCCACACTCAAACAACAATGATATACAAAGCACTACACAGAGAACACGAGCCACACTAAAACAACAATGATATACAAAGCACTACACAAAGAGGAGAACACCAGCCACACTAAAACAACAATGATATACAAAGTACTACACAGAAAACACGAGCCACACTCAAACAACAATGATATACAAAGCACTACACAGAGAACACGAGCCACACTAAAACAACAATGATATACAAAGCACTACACAGAGAACACGAGCCACACTAAAACAACAATGATATACAAGCACTACACTGAGAACACGAGCCACACTCAAACAACAATGATATACAAAGCACTACAGAGAGAACACGAGCCACACTCAAACAACAATGATATACAAAGCACTACACAGAAAACACGAGCCACACTAAAACAACAATGATATACAAAGCACTACACAGAGAACACGAGCCACACTAAAACAACAATGATATACAAAGCACTACACAGAGAACGCGAACCACACTCAAACAACAATGATATACAAAGCACTACACAGAGAACAAGAGCCACACTAAAACAACAAAGATGTACAAAGCACTACACAGAGAACACGAGCCACACTAAAACAACAATGATATACAAAGTACTACACAGAGAACACGAGCCACACTAAAACAACAATGATATACAAAGCACTACACAGAGAACACGAACCACACTCAAACAACAATGATATACAAAGCACTACACAGAGAACACGAGCCACACTAAAACAACAATGATATACAAAGCACTACACAGAGAACACGATCCACACTAAAACAACAATGATATACAAAGCACTACACAGAGAACACGAGCAACACTAAAACAACATTGATATACAAAGCACTACACAGAGAACACCAGCCAAACTCAAACAACAATGATATACAAAGCACTACACAGAGAACACGAGCCACACTAAAACAACAATGATATACAAAGCACTACACAAAGAAGAGAACACCAGCCACACTAAAACAACAATGATATACAAAGTACTACACAGAGAACACGAGCCACACTCAAACAACAATGATATACAAAGCACTACACAGAGAACACGAGCCACACTAAAACAACAATGATATACAAAGCACTACACAGAGAACACGAGCCACACTAAAACAACAATGATATACAAGCAATACATAGAGAACACGAGCCACACTCAAACAACAATGATATACAAAGCACTACACAGAGAACACAAGCCACACTCAAACAACAATGATATACAAAGCACTACACAGAGAACACGAGCCACACTAAAACAACAATGATATGCAAAGCACTACACAGAGAACACGAGCCACACTAAAACAACAATGATATACAAAGCACTACACAGAGAACACGAGCCACACTCAAACAACAATGATATATAAAGCACTACACAGAGAACACGAGCCACACTCAAACAACAATGATATACAAACCACTACACAGAGAACACGAGCCACAGTAAAACAACAATGATATACAAAGCACTACACAGAGAACACGAGCCACACTAAAACAACAATGATATACAAAGCACTACACAGAGAACACGAGCCACACTAAAACAACAATGATATACAAAGCACTACACAGGGAACACGAGCCACACTCAAACAACAATGATATACAAAGGACTACACAGAGAACACGAGCCACACTAAAACAACAAAGATGTACAAAGCACTACACAGAGAACACGAGCCACACTAAAACAACAATGATATACAAACCACTACACGGAGAACACGAGCCACACTACAACAACAATGATATACAAAGCACTACACAGAAAACACGAGCAACACTAAAACAACATTGATATACAAAGCACTACACAGAGAACACCAGCCACACTCAAACAACAATGATATACAAAGCACTACACAGAGAACACGAGCCACACTAAAACAACAATGATATACAAAGCACTACACAAAGAGGAGAACACCAGCCACACTAAAACAACAATGATATACAAAGTACTACACAGAGAACACGAGCCACACTCAAACAACAATGATATACAAAGCACTACACAGAGAACACGAGCCACACTAAAACAACAATGATATACAAAGCACTACACAGAGAACACGAGCCACACTAAAACAACAATGATATACAAGCACTACACTGAGAACACGAGCCACACTCAAACAACAATGATATACAAAGCACTACACAGAGAACACGAGCCACACTCAAACAACAATGATATACAAAGCACTACACAGAAAACACGAGCCACACTAAAACAACAATGATATACCAAGCACTACACAGAGAACACGAGCCACACTAAAACAACAATGATATACAAAGCACTACACAGAGAACGCGAACCAGACTCAAACAACAATGATATACAAAGCACTACACAGAGAACACGAGCCACACTAAAACAACAAAGATGTACAAAGCACTACACAGAGAACACGAGCCACACTAAAACAACAATGATATACAAAGTACTACACAGAGAACACGAGCCACACTAAAACAACAATGATATACAAAGCACTACACAGAGAACACGAGCCACACAAAAACAACAATGATATACAAACCACTACACGGAGAACACGAGCCACACTACAACAACAATGATATACAAAGCACTACACAGAAAACACGAGCAACACTAAAACAACATTGATATACAAAGCACTACACAGAGAACACCAGCCACACTCAAACAACAATGATATACAAAGCACTACACAGAGAACACGAGCCACACTAAAACAACAATGATATACAAAGCACTACACAAAGAGGAGAACACCAGCCACACTAAAACAACAATGATATACAAAGCACTACACAGAGAACACGAGCCACACTCAAACAACAATGATATAAAAAGCACTACACAGAGAACACGAGCCACACTAAAACAACAATGATATACAAAGCACTACACAGAGAACACGAGCCACACTAAAACAACAATGATATACAAGCACTACACTGAGAACACGAGCCACACTCAAACAACAATGATATACAAAGCACTACACAGAGAACACGAGCCACACTCAAACAACAATGATATACAAAGCACTACACAGAAAACACGAGCCACACTAAAACAACAATGATATACAAAGCACTACACAGAGAACACGAGCCACACTAAAACAACATTGATATACAAAGCACTACACAGAGAACACCAGCCACACTCAAACAACAATGATATACAAAGCACTACACAGAGAACACGAGCCACACTAAAACAACAATGATATACAAAGCACTACACAAAGAAGAGAACACCAGCCACACTAAAACAACAATGATATACAAAGTACTACACAGAGAACACGAGCCACACTCAAACAACAATGATATACAAAGCACTACACAGAGAACACGAGCCACACTAAAACAACAATGATATACAAAGCACTACACAGAGAACACGAGCCACACTAAAACAACAATGATATACAAGCAATACATAGAGAACACGAGCCACACTCAAACAACAATGATATACAAAGCACTACACAGAGAACACAAGCCACACTCAAACAACAATGATATACAAAGCACTACACAGAGAACACGAGCCACACTAAAACAACAATGATATGCAAAGCACTACACAGAGAACACGAGCCACACTAAAACAACAATGATATACAAAGCACTACACAGAGAACACGAGCCACACTCAAACAACAATGATATATAAAGCACTACACAGAGAACACGAGCCACACTCAAACAACAATGATATACAAACCACTACACAGAGAACACGAGCCACAGTAAAACAACAATGATATACAAAGCACTACACAGAGAACACGAGCCACACTAAAACAACTATGATATACAAAGCACTACACAGAGAACACGAGCCACACTAAAACAACAATGATATACAAAGCACTACACAGGGAACACGAGCCACACTCAAACAACAATGATATACAAAGGACTACACAGAAAACACGAGCCACACTAAAACAACAATGATGTACAAAGCACTACACAGACAACACGAGCCACACTAAAACAACAATGATATACAAAGCACTACACAGAGAACACGAGCCACACTCAAACAACAATGATATACAAAGCACTACACAGAGAACACGAGCACACTCAAACAACAATGATATATAAAGCACTACACAGAGAACACGAGCCACACTAAAACAACAATGATATACAAAGCACTACACAGAGAACACGAGCCACACTCAAACAACAATGATATACAAAGCACTACACAGAGAACACGAGCCATACTCAAACAACAATGATATATAATGCACTACACAGAGAACACGAGCCACACTCAAACAACAATGATATACAAAGCACTACAAAGAGAACACGAGCCACACTAAAACAACAATGATATACAAAGCACTACACAGAGAACACGAGCCACACTCAAACAACAATGATATACAAAGCACTACACAGAGAACACGAGCCACACTAAAACTACAATGATATACAAAGTACTACATAGAGAACACGAGCCACACTAAAACAACAATGATATACAAAGCACTACACAGAGAACACGAGCCATACTAAAACAACAATGATGTACAAAGTACTACACAGAGAACACGAGCCACACTCAAACAACAATGATATACAAAGGACTACACAGAGAACACGAGCCACACTAAAACACAATGATGTACAAAGCACTACACAGAGAACACGGGCCACACTAAAACAACAATGATATACAAAGCACTACACAGAGAACACGAGCCATACTTAAACAACAATGATATACAAAACACTACACAGACAACACGAGCCACACTAAATCAACAATGATATACAAAGCACTACACAGAGAACACGAGCCACACTAAAACAACAATGATATACAAAGTACTACACAGAGAACACGAGCCACACTAAAACAACAATGATATACAAAGTACTACACAGAAAACACGAGCAACACTAAAACAACAATGATATACAAAGGACTACACAGAGAACACCAGCCACACTAAAACAACAATGATATACAAAGCACTACACAGAGAACACGAGCCACACTAAAACAACAATGATATACAAAGCACTACACAGAGAACACGATCCACACTAAAACAACAATGCACTCAAACAACAATGATATACAACGCACTACAGAGAGAACACGAGCCACACTAAAACAACAATGATATACAAAGCACTACAGAGAGAACACGAGCCACACTAAAACAACAATGATATACAAAGCACTACACAGAGAACACGAGCCACACTAAAACAACAATGATATGCAAAGCACTACAAAGGGAACTCGAGCCACACTAAAACAACAATGATATACAAAGTACTACACAGAGAAAACGAGCCACACTCAAACAACAATGATATACAAAGCACTACACAGAGAACACGAGCCACACTCAAACAACAATGATATACAAAGCACTACAGAGATAACACGAGCCACACTAAAACAACAATGAAATACAAAGCACTACACAGGGAACACGAGCCACACTCAAACAACAATGATATACAAAGCACTACACAGAGAACACGAGCCACACTAAAACAACAATGATATACAAAGCACTACACAGGGAACGCGAGCCACACTAACACAACAATGATATACAAAGCACTACACAGAGAACACGAGCCACACTAAAACAACAATGATATACAAAGCAATACACAGAGAACACGAGCCACACTAAAACAACAATGATATACAAAGCACTACACAGAGAACATGAACCACACTCAAACAACAATGATAAACAAAGCACTACACAGAGAACGCGAGCCACACTAAAACTACAATGGTATACAAAGCACTACACAGAGAACACGAGCCACACTCAAACAACAATGATATACAAAGCACTACACAGAGAACACGAGCCACACTCAAACAACAATGATATACAAAGCACTACACAGAGAACACGAGCCACACTAAAACAACAATGATATACAAACCACTACACAGAGAACACGAGCCACACTCAAACAACAATGATATACAAAGCACTACACAGAGAACACGAGCCACACTAAAACAACAATGATATACAAAGCACTACACAGAGAACACGAGCCACACTAAAACCACAATGATATACAAAGCACTACACAGAGAACACGAGCCACACTAAAACAACAATGATATACAAAGCACTACACAGAGAACACGAGCCACACTAAAACAACAATGATATACAAAGCACTACACAGAGAACACGAGCCACACTAAAACAACAATGATATACAAAGAACTACACAGAGAACACGAGCCACACTAAAACAACAATGATATACAAAGCACTACATAGAGAAGAGAACACGAGCCACACTCAAACAACAATGATATACAAAGCACTACACAGAGAACACGAGCCACACTAAAACAACAATGATATACAAAGCACTACACAGAGAACACGAGCCACACTAAAACAACAATGATATACAAAGCACTACACAGAGAACTCCAGCCACACTCAAACAACAATGATATACAAAGCACTACACAGAGAACACCAGCCACACGCAAACAACAATGATATACAAAGCACTACACAGAGAACACGAGCCACACTCAAACAACAATGATATACAAAGAACTACACAGAGAACACCATCCACACTAAAACAACAATGATATACAAAGCACTACACAGAGAACACGAGCCACACTCAAACAACAATGATATACAAAGCACTACACAGAGAACACGAGCCACACTAAAACAACAATGATATACAAAGAACTACACAGAGAACACCAGCCACACTAAAACAACAATGATATACAAAGCACTACACAGAGAACACGAGCCACACTAAAACAACAATGATATACAAAGCACTACACAGAGAACACGAGCCACACTAAAACAACAATGATATACAAAGCACTACACAGAGAACGCGAGCCACACTAAAACAACAATGATATACAAAGCACTACACAGAGAACACGAGCCACACTAAAACAACAATGATATACAAAGCACTACACAGAGAACACGAGCCACACTAAAATAACAATGATATACAAAGCACTACACAGAGAACACGAACCACACTCAAACAACAATGATATACAAAGCACTACACAGAGAACACGAGCCACACTCAAACAACAATAATATACAAAGCACTACACAGAGAACACGAGCCACACTAAAACAACAATGATATACAAAGCACTACACAGATAGGGCGAGCCACACTCAAATAACAATGATATAAAAAGCACTACACAGAGAACACGAGCCACACTAAAACAACAATGATATACAAAGCACTACACAGAGAACACGAGCCACACTCAAACAACAATGATATACAAACCACTACACAGAGAACACGAGCCACACTCAAACAACAATGATATACAAAGCACTACACAGAGAACACGAGCCACATTAAAACAACAATGATATACAAAGCACTACACAGAGAACACGAGCCACACTAAAACAACAATGATATACAAAGCACTACACAGAGAACACGAGCCACACTAAAACAACAATGATATACAAAGCACTACACAGAGAACACGAGCCACACTAAAACAACAATGATATACAAAGCACTACACAGAGAACACGAGCCACACTAAAGCAACAATGATATACAAAGCACTACACAGGGAACTCGAGCCACACTAAAACAACAATGATATACAAAGCACTACAGAGAGAACACGAGCCACACTAAAACAACAATGATATACAAAGCACTACACAGAGAACACGAGCCACACTAAAACAACAATGATATACAAAGCACTACACAGGGAACTCGAGCCACACTAAAACAACAATGATATACAAAGCACTACACAGAGAACACGAGCCACACTCAAACAACAATGATATACAAAGCACTACACAGAGAACTCCAGCCACACTCAAACAACAATGATATACAAAGCACTACACAGAGAACACGAGCCACACTCAAACAACAATGATATACAAAGCACTACACAGAGAACACGAGCCACACTAAAACAACAATGATATACAAAGAACTACACAGAGAACACCAGCCACACTAAAACAACAATGATATACAAAGCACTACACAGAGAACACGAGCCACACTCAAACAACAATGATATACAAAGCACTACACAGAGAACACGAGCCACACTAAAACAACAATGATATACAAAGAACTACACAGAGAACACCAGCCACACTAAAACAACAATGATATACAAAGCACTACACAGAGAACACGAGCCACACTCAAACAACAATGATATACAAAGCACTACACAGGGAACACGAGCCACACTAAAACAACAATGATATACAAAGCACTACACAGAGAACACGAGCCACACTAAAACAACAATGATATACAAAGCAATACACAGAGAACACGAGCCACACTAAAACAACAATGATATACAAAGCACTACACAGAGAACATGAACCACACTCAAACAACAATGATAAACAAAGCACTACACAGAGAACGCGAGCCACACTAAAACTACAATGGTATACAAAGCACTACACAGAGAACACGAGCCACACTCAAACAACAATGATATACAAAGCACTACACAGAGAACACGAGCCACACTCAAACAACAATGATATACAAAGCACTACACAGAGAACACGAGCCACACTAAAACAACAATGATATACAAACCACTACACAGAGAACACGAGCCACACTCAAACAACAATGATATACAAAGCACTACACAGAGAACACGAGCCACACTAAAACAACAATGATGTACAAAGCACTACACAGAGAACACGAGCCACACTAAAACCACAATGATATACAAAGCACTACACAGAGAACACGAGCCACACTAAAACAACAATGATATACAAAGCACTACACAGAGAACACGAGCCACACTAAAACAACAATGATATACAAAGCACTACACAGAGAACACGAGCCACACTAAAACAACAATGATATACAAAGAACTACACAGAGAACACGAGCCACACTAAAACAACAATGATATACAAAGCACTACATAGAGAAGAGAACACGAGCCACACTCAAACAACAATGATATACAAAGCACTACACAGAGAACACGAGCCACACTAAAACAACAATGATATACAAAGCACTACACAGAGAACACGAGCCACACTAAAACAACAATGATATACAAAGCAATACACAGAGAACACGAGCCACACTAAAACAACAATGATATACAAAGCACTACACAGAGAACATGAACCACACTCAAACAACAATGATAAACAAAGCACTACACAGAGAACGCGAGCCACACTAAAACTACAATGGTATACAAAGCACTACACAGAGAACACGAGCCACACTCAAACAACAATGATATACAAAGCACTACACAGAGAACACGAGCCACACTCAAACAACAATGATATACAAAGCACTACACAGAGAACACGAGCCACACTAAAACAACAATGATATACAAACCACTACACAGAGAACACGAGCCACACTCAAACAACAATGATATACAAAGCACTACACAGAGAACACGAGCCACACTAAAACAACAATGATATACAAAGCACTACACAGAGAACACGAGCCACACTAAAACCACAATGATATACAAAGCACTACACAGAGAACACGAGCCACACTAAAACAACAATGATATACAAAGCACTACACAGAGAACACGAGCCACACTAAAACAACAATGATATACAAAGCACTACACAGAGAACACGAGCCACACTAAAACAACAATGATATACAAAGAACTACACAGAGAACACGAGCCACACTAAAACAACAATGATATACAAAGCACTACATAGAGAAGAGAACACGAGCCACACTCAAACAACAATGATATACAAAGCACTACACAGAGAACACGAGCCACACTAAAACAACAATGATATACAAAGCACTACACAGAGAACACGAGCCACACTAAAACAACAATGATATACAAAGCACTACACAGAGAACTCCAGCCACACTCAAACAACAATGATATACAAAGCACTACACAGAGAACACCAGCCACACGCAAACAACAATGATATACAAAGCACTACACAGAGAACACGAGCCACACTCAAACAACAATGATATACAAAGAACTACACAGAGAACACCATCCACACTAAAACAACAATGATATACAAAGCACTACACAGAGAACACGAGCCACACTCAAACAACAATGATATACAAAGCACTACACAGAGAACACGAGCCACACTCAAACAACAATGATATACAAAGAACTACACAGAGAACACCAGCCACACTAAAACAACAATGATATACAAAGCACTACACAGAGAACACGAGCCACACTAAAACAACAATGATATACAAAGCACTACACAGAGAACACGAGCCACACTAAAACAACAATGATATACAAAGCACTACACAGAGAACGCGAGCCACACTAAAACAACAATGATATACAAAGCACTACACAGAGAACACGAGCCACACTAAAACAACAATGATATACAAAGCACTACACAGAGAACACGAGCCACACTAAAATAACAATGATATACAAAGCACTACACAGAGAACACGAACCACACTCAAACAACAATGATATACAAAGCACTACACAGAGAACACGAGCCACACTCAAACAACAATAATATACAAAGCACTACACAGAGAACACGAGCCACACTAAAACAACAATGATATACAAAGCACTACACAGATAGGGCGAGCCACACTCAAATAACAATGATATAAAAAGCACTACACAGAGAACACGAGCCACACTAAAACAACAATGATATACAAAGCACTACACAGAGAACACGAGCCACACTCAAACAACAATGATATACAAACCACTACACAGAGAACACGAGCCACACTCAAACAACAATGATATACAAAGCACTACACAGAGAACACGAGCCACATTAAAACAACAATGATATACAAAGCACTACACAGAGAACACGAGCCACACTAAAACAACAATGATATACAAAGCACTACACAGAGAACACGAGCCACACTAAAACAACAATGATATACAAAGCACTACACAGAGAACACGAGCCACACTAAAACAACAATGATATACAAAGCACTACACAGAGAACACGAGCCACACTAAAACAACAATGATATACAAAGCACTACACAGGGAACTCGAGCCACACTAAAACAACAATGATATACAAAGCACTACAGAGAGAACACGTGCCACACTAAAACAACAATGATATACAAAGCACTACACAGAGAACACGAGCCACACTAAAACAACAATGATATACAAAGCACTACACAGGGAACTCGAGCCACACTAAAACAACAATGATATACAAAGCACTACACAGAGAACACGAGCCACACTCAAACAACAATGATATACAAAGCACTACACAGAGAACTCCAGCCACACTCAAACAACAATGATATACAAAGCACTACACAGAGAACACGAGCCACACTCAAACAACAATGATATACAAAGCACTACACAGAGAACACGAGCCACACTAAAACAACTATGATATACAAAGAACTACACAGAGAACACCAGCCACACTAAAACAACAATGATATACAAAGCACTACACAGAGAACACGAGCCACACTCAAACAACAATGATATACAAAGCACTACACAGAGAACACGAGCCACACTAAAACAACAATGATATACAAAGAACTACACAGAGAACACCAGCCACACTAAAACAACAATGATATACAAAGCACTACACAGAGAACACGAGCCACACTCAAACAACAATGATATACAAAGCACTACACAGGGAACACGAGCCACACTAAAACAACAATGATATACAAAGCACTACACAGAGAACACGAGCCACACTAAAACCACAATGATATACAAAGCACTACACAGAGAACACGAGCCACACTAAAACAACAATGATATACAAAGCACTACACAGACAACACGAGCCACACTAAAACAACAATGATATACAAAGCACTACACAGAGAACACGAGCCACACTAAAACAACAGTGATATACAAAGCACTACACAGAGAACACGAGCCACACTAAAACAACAATGATATACAATGCACTACACAGAGAACACGAGCCACACTAAAACAACAATGATATACAAATAACTACACAGAGAACACGAGCCACACTAAAACAACAATGATATACAAAGGACTACACAGAGAACACCAGCCACACTAAATCAACAATGATATACAAAGCACTACACAGAGAACACGAGCCACACTAAAACAACAATGATATACAAAGCACTACACAGAGAACACGAGCCACACTAAAACAACAATGATATACAAAGCACTACACAGAGAACACGAGCCACACTCAAACAACAATGATATACAAAGCACTACACAGAGAACACGAGCCACACTAAAACAACAATGATATACAAAGCACTACAGAGAGAACACGAGCCACACTAAAACAACAATGATATACAAAGCACTACACAGAGAACACGAGCCACACTAAAACAACAATGATATACAAAGCACTACACAGAGAACACGAGCCACACTAAAACAACAATGATATACAAAGCACTACACAGAGAACACGAGCCACACTAAAACAACAATGATATACAAAGCACTACAGAGAGAACACGAGCCACACTAAAACAACAATGATATAGAAAGCACTACACAGAGAAGAGAACACGAGCCACACTCAAACAACAATGATATACAAAGCACTACATAGAGAACACGAGCCACACTAAAACAACAATGATATACAAAGCACTACACAGAGAACACGAGCCACACTAAAACAACAATGATATACAAAGCACTACACAGAGAACTCGAGCCACACTAAAACAACAATGATATACAAAGCACTACACAGAGTACACGAGCCACACTAAAACAACAATGATATACAAAGCACTACACAGAGAACACGAGCCACACTAAAACAACAATGATATACAAAGCACTATACAGAGAACACGAGCCATACTAAAACAACAATGATATACAAAGCACTACACAGAAAACACGAGCCACACTCAAACTACAATGATATACAAAGCACTACACAGAGAACACGAGCCACACTAGAACAACAATGATATACAAAGCACTACACAGAGAACACCAGCCACACTAAAACAACAATGATATACAAAGCACTACACAGAGAACACCAGCAACACTAAAACAACAATGATATACAAAGCACTACACAGAGAACACGAGCCACACTCAAACTACAATGATATAAAAAGCACTACACAGAGAACACCAGCCACACTAAAACAACAATAATATACAAAGCACTACACAGAGAACACCAGCCACACTCAAACAACAATGATATACAAAGCACTACACAGAGAACACGAGCCACACTCAAACAACAATGATATACAAAGCACTACACAGAGAACACGAGCCACACTAAAACAACAATGATATACAAAGCACTACACAGAGAACTCCAGCCACACTCAAACAACAATGATATACAAAGCACTACACAGAGAACACGAGCCACACTCAAACAACAATGATATACAAAGCACTACACAGAGAACACGAGCCACACTAAAACAACAATGATATACAAAGAACTACACAGAGAACACCATCCACACTAAAACAACAATGATATACAAAGCACTACACAGAGAACACGAGCCACACTCAAACAACAATGATATACAAAGCACTACACAGAGAACACGAGCCACACTAAAACAACAATGATATACAAAGAACTACACAGAGAACACCAGCCACACTAAAACAACAATGATATACAAAGCACTACACAGAGAACACGAGCCACACTAAAACAACAATGATATACAAAGCACTACACAGAGAACACGAGCCACACTAAAACAACAATGATATACAAAGCACTACACAGAGAACACGAACCACACTCAAACAACAACGATATACAAAGCACTACACAGAGAACACGAGCCACACTCAAACAACAATAATATACAAAGCACTACACAGAGAACACGAGCCACACTAAAACAACAATGATATACAAAGCACTACACAGAGAGGGCGAGCCACACTCAAAGAACAATGATATACAAAGCACTACACAGAGAACACGAGCCACACTAAAACAACAATGATATACAAAGCACTACACAGAGAACACGAGCCACACTCAAACAACAATGATATACAAACCACTACACAGAGAACACGAGCCACACTCAAACAACAATGATATACAAAGCACTACACAGAGAACACGAGCCACACTAAAACAACAATGATATACAAAGCACTACACAGAGAACACGAGCCACACTAAAACAACAATGATATAAAAAGCACTACACAGAGAACGCGAGCCACACTAAAACAACAATGATATACAAAGCACTACAGAGAGAACACGAGCCACACTAATACAACAATGATATACAAAGCACTACACAGAGAACACGAGCCACACTAAAACAACAATGATATACAAAGCACTACACAGGGAACTCGAGCCACACTAAAACAACAATGATATACAAAGCACTACAGAGAGAACACGAGCCACACTAAAACAACAATGATATACAAAACACTACCCAGAGAACACGAGCCACACTAAAACAACAATGATATACAAAGCACTACACAGAGAACTCGAGCCACACTAAAACAACAATGATCTACAAAGCACTACACAGATAACACGAGCCACACTAAAACAACAATGATATACAAAGCACTACACAGAGAACACGAGCCACACTAAAACAACAATGATATACAAAGCACTACACAGAGAACACGAGCCACACTCAAACAACAATGATATACAAAGCACTACACAGAGAACTCCAGCCACACTCAAACAACAATGATATACAAAGCACTACACAGAGAACACGAGCCACCCTAAAACAACAATGATATACAAAGCACTACACAGAGAACACGAGCCACACTAAAACAACAATGATATACAAAGAACTACACAGAGAACACCAGCCACACTAAAACAACAATGATATACAAAGCACTACACAGAGAACACGAGCCACACTCAAACAACAATGATATACAAAGCACTACACAGAGAACACGAGCCACACTAAAACAACAATGATATACAAAGAACTACACAGAGAACACCAGCCACACTAAAACAACAATGATATACAAAGCACAACACAGAGAACACGAGCCACACTAAAACAACAATGATATACAAAGCACTACACAGAGAACACGAGCCACACTCAAACAACAATAATATTTAAAGCACTACACAGAGAACACGAGCCACACTAAAACAACAATGATATACAAAGCACTACACAGAGAGGGCGAGACACACTCAAAGAACAATGATATACAAAGCACTACACAGAGAACACGAGCCACACTAAAACAACAATGATATACAAAGCACTACACAGAGAACACGAGCCACACTCAAACAACAATGATATACAAACCACTACACAGAGAACACGAGCCACACTCAAACAACAATGATATACAAAGCACTACACAGAGAACACGAGCCACACTAAAACAACAATGATATACAAAGCACTACACAGAGAACACGAGCCACACTAAAACTACAATGATATACAAAGCACTTCACAGAGAACACGAGCCACACTAAAACAACAATGATATACAAAGCACTACACAGAGAACACGAACCACACTCAAACAACAATGATATACAACGCACTACAGAGAGAACACGAGCCACACTAAAACAACAATGATATACAAAGCACTACAGAGAGAACACGAGCCACACTAAAACAACAATGATATACAAAGCACTACACAGAGAACACGAGCCACACTAAAACAACAATGATATGCAAAGCACTACAAAGGGAACTCGAGCCACACTAAAACAACAATGATATACAAAGTACTACACAGAGAAAACGAGCCACACTCAAACAACAATGATATACAAAGCACTACACAGAGAACACGAGCCACACTCAAACAACAATGATATACAAAGCACTACAGAGATAACACGAGCCACACTAAAACAACAATGAAATACAAAGCACTACACAGGGAACACGAGCCACACTCAAACAACAATGATATACAAAGCACTACACAGAGAACACGAGCCACACTAAAACAACAATGATATACAAAGCACTACACAGGGAACGCGAGCCACACTAACACAACAATGATATACAAAGCACTACACAGAGAACACGAGCCACACTAAAACAACAATGATATACAAAGCAATACACAGAGAACACGAGCCACACTAAAACAACAATGATATACAAAGCACTACACAGAGAACATGAACCACACTCAAACAACAATGATAAACAAAGCACTACACAGAGAACGCGAGCCACACTAAAACTACAATGGTATACAAAGCACTACACAGAGAACACGAGCCACACTCAAACAACAATGATATACAAAGCACTACACAGAGAACACGAGCCACACTCAAACAACAATGATATACAAAGCACTACACAGAGAACACGAGCCACACTAAAACAACAATGATATACAAACCACTACACAGAGAACACGAGCCACACTCAAACAACAATGATATACAAAGCACTACACAGAGAACACGAGCCACACTAAAACAACAATGATATACAAAGCACTACACAGAGAACACGAGCCACACTAAAACCACAATGATATACAAAGCACTACACAGAGAACACGAGCCACACTAAAACAACAATGATATACAAAGCACTACACAGAGAACACGAGCCACACTAAAACAACAATGATATACAAAGCACTACACAGAGAACACGAGCCACACTAAAACAACAATGATATACAAAGAACTACACAGAGAACACGAGCCACACTAAAACAACAATGATATACAAAGCACTACATAGAGAAGAGAACACGAGCCACACTCAAACAACAATGATATACAAAGCACTACACAGAGAACACGAGCCACACTAAAACAACAATGATATACAAAGCACTACACAGAGAACACGAGCCACACTAAAACAACAATGATATACAAAGCACTACACAGAGAACTCCAGCCACACTCAAACAACAATGATATACAAAGCACTACACAGAGAACACCAGCCACACGCAAACAACAATGATATACAAAGCACTACACAGAGAACACGAGCCACACTCAAACAACAATGATATACAAAGAACTACACAGAGAACACCATCCACACTAAAACAACAATGATATACAAAGCACTACACAGAGAACACGAGCCACACTCAAACAACAATGATATACAAAGCACTACACAGAGAACACGAGCCACACTCAAACAACAATGATATACAAAGAACTACACAGAGAACACCAGCCACACTAAAACAACAATGATATACAAAGCACTACACAGAGAACACGAGCCACACTAAAACAACAATGATATACAAAGCACTACACAGAGAACACGAGCCACACTAAAACAACAATGATATACAAAGCACTACACAGAGAACGCGAGCCACACTAAAACAACAATGATATACAAAGCACTACACAGAGAACACGAGCCACACTAAAACAACAATGATATACAAAGCACTACACAGAGAACACGAGCCACACTAAAATAACAATGATATACAAAGCACTACACAGAGAACACGAACCACACTCAAACAACAATGATATACAAAGCACTACACAGAGAACACGAGCCACACTCAAACAACAATAATATACAAAGCACTACACAGAGAACACGAGCCACACTAAAACAACAATGATATACAAAGCACTACACAGATAGGGCGAGCCACACTCAAATAACAATGATATAAAAAGCACTACACAGAGAACACGAGCCACACTAAAACAACAATGATATACAAAGCACTACACAGAGAACACGAGCCACACTCAAACAACAATGATATACAAACCACTACACAGAGAACACGAGCCACACTCAAACAACAATGATATACAAAGCACTACACAGAGAACACGAGCCACATTAAAACAACAATGATATACAAAGCACTACACAGAGAACACGAGCCACACTAAAACAACAATGATATACAAAGCACTACACAGAGAACACGAGCCACACTAAAACAACAATGATATACAAAGCACTACACAGAGAACACGAGCCACACTAAAACAACAATGATATACAAAGCACTACACAGAGAACACGAGCCACACTAAAACAACAATGATATACAAAGCACTACACAGGGAACTCGAGCCACACTAAAACAACAATGATATACAAAGCACTACAGAGAGAACACGAGCCACACTAAAACAACAATGATATACAAAGCACTACACAGAGAACACGAGCCACACTAAAACAACAATGATATACAAAGCACTACACAGGGAACTCGAGCCACACTAAAACAACAATGATATACAAAGCACTACACAGAGAACACGAGCCACACTCAAACAACAATGATATACAAAGCACTACACAGAGAACTCCAGCCACACTCAAACAACAATGATATACAAAGCACTACACAGAGAACACGAGCCACACTCAAACAACAATGATATACAAAGCACTACACAGAGAACACGAGCCACACTAAAACAACAATGATATACAAAGAACTACACAGAGAACACCAGCCACACTAAAACAACAATGATATACAAAGCACTACACAGAGAACACGAGCCACACTCAAACAACAATGATATACAAAGCACTACACAGAGAACACGAGCCACACTAAAACAACAATGATATACAAAGAACTACACAGAGAACACCAGCCACACTAAAACAACAATGATATACAAAGCACTACACAGAGAACACGAGCAACACTAAAACAACAATGATATACAAAGCACTACACAGAGAACACGAGCCACACTCAAACAACAATAATATACAAAGCACTACACAGAGAACACGAGCCACACTAAAACAACAATGATATACAAAGCACTACACAGAGAGGGCGAGCCACACTCAAAGAACAATGATATACAAAGCACTACACAGAGAACACGAGCCACACTAAAACAACAATGATATACAAAGCACTACACAGAGAACACGAGCCACACTCAAACAACAATGATATACAAACCACTACACACAGAACACGAGCCACACTCAAACAACAATGATATACAAAGCACTACACAGAGAACACGAGCCACACTAAAACAACAATGATATACAAAGCACTACACAGAGAACACGAGCCACACTAAAACTACAATGATATACAAAGCACTTCACAGAGAACACGAGCCACACTAAAACAACAATGATATACAAAGCACTACACAGAGAACACGAACCACACTCAAACAACAATGATATACAACGCACTACAGAGAGAACACGAGCCACACTAAAACAACAATGATATACAAACCACTACACAGAGAACACGAGCCACACTCAAACAACAATGATATACAAAGCACTACACAGAGAACACGAGCCACACTAACACAACAATGGTATACAAAGCACTACAAAGGGAACTCGAGCCACACTAAAACAACAATGATATACAAAGCACTACACAGAGAAAACGAGCCACACTCAAACAACAATGATATACAAAGCACTTCACAGAGAACACGAGCCACGCTCAAACAACAATGATATACAAAGCACTACACAGAGAACACGAGCCACACTCAAACAACAATGATATACAAAGCACTACACAGAGAACACGAGCCACACTAAAACAACAATGATATACAAACCACTACACAGAGAACACGAGCCACACTCAAACAACAATGATATACAAAGCACTACACAGAGAACACGAGCCACACTAAAACAACAATGATATACAAAACACTACACAGAGAACACGAGCCACACTAAAACCACAATGATATACAAAGCACTACACAGAGAACACGAGCCACACTAAAACAACAATGATATACAAAGCACTACACAGAGAACACGAGCCACACTAAAACAACAATGATATACAAAGCACTACACAGAGAACACGAGCCACACTAAAACAACAATAATATACAAAGCACTACACAGAGAACACCAGCCACACTCAAACAACAATGATATACAAAGCACTACACAGAGAACACGAGCCACACTCAAACAACAATGATATACAAAGCACTACACAGAGAACACGAGCCACACTAAAACAACAATGATATACAAAGCACTACACAGAGAACTCCAGCCACACTCAAACAACAATGATATACAAAGCACTACACAGAGAACACGAGCCACACTCAAACAACAATGATATACAAAGCACTACACAGAGAACACGAGCCACACTAAAACAACAATGATATACAAAGAACTACACAGAGAACACCATCCACACTAAAACAACAATGATATACAAAGCACTACACAGAGAACACGAGCCACACTCAAACAACAATGATATACAAAGCACTACACAGAGAACACGAGCCACACTAAAACAACAATGATATACAAAGAACTACACAGAGAACACCAGCCACACTAAAACAACAATGATATACAAAGCACTACACAGAGAACACGAGCCACACTAAAACAACAATGATATACAAAGCACTACACAGAGAACACGAGCCACACTCAAACAACAATGATATACAAAGCACTACACAGAGAACACGAGCCACACTAAAACAACAATGATATACAAAGAACTACACAGAGAACACCAGCCACACTAAAACAACAATGATATACAAAGCACTACACAGAGAACACGAGCCACACTAAAACAACAATGATATACAAAGCACTACACAGAGAACACGAGCCACACTCAAACAACAATAATATACAAAGCACTACACAGAGAACACGAGCCACACTAAAACAACAATGATATACAAAGCACTACACAGAGAGGGCGAGCCACACTCAAAGAACAATGATATACAAAGCACTACACAGAGAACACGAGCCACACTAAAACAACAATGATATACAAAGCACTACACAGAGAACACGAGCCACACTCAAACAACAATGATATACAAAGAACTACACAGAGAACACCAGCCACACTAAAACAACAATGATATACAAAGCACTACACAGAGAACACGAGCCACACTAAAACAACAATGATATACAAAGCACTACACAGAGAACACGAGCCACACTAAAACAACAATGATATACAAAGCACTACACAGAGAACACGAGCCACACTCAAACAACAATGATATACAAAGAACTACACAGAGAACACCAGCCACACTAAAACAACAATGATATACAAAGCACTACACAGAGAACACGAGCCACACTAAAACAACAATGATATACAAAGCACTACACAGAGAACACGAGCCACACTAAAACAACAATGATATACAAAGCACTACACAGAGAACGCGAGCCACACTAAAACAACAATGATATACAAAGCACTACACAGAGAACACGAGCCACACTAAAACAACAATGATATACAAAGCACTACACAGAGAACACGAGCCACACTAAAATAACAATGATATACAAAGCACTACACAGAGAACACGAACCACACTCAAACAACAATGATATACAAAGCACTACACAGAGAACACGAGCCACACTCAAACAACAATAATATACAAAGCACTACACAGAGAACACGAGCCACACTAAAACAACAATGATATACAAAGCACTACACAGAGAACACGAGCAACACTAAAACAACAATGATATACAAAGCACTACACAGAGAACACGAGCCACACTAAAACTACAATGATATACAAAGCACTTCACAGAGAACACGAGCCACACTAAAACAACAATGATATACAAAGCACTACAGAGAGAACACGAGCCACACTAAAACAACAATGATATACAAAGCACTACACAGAGAACACGAGCCACACTAAAACAACAATGATATACAAAACACTACACAGAGAACACAAACCACACTCAAACAACAATGATATACAAAGCACTACACAGAGAACACGAGCCACACTCAAACAACAATAATATACAAAGCACTACACAGAGAACACGAGCCACACTAAAACAACAATGATATACAAAGCACTACACAGAGAGGGCGAGCCACACTCAAAGAACAATGATATACAAAGCACTACACAGAGAACACGAGCCACACTAAAACAACAATGATATACAAAGCACTACACAGAGAACACGAGCCACACTCAAACAACAATGATATACAAAGCACTACACAGAGAACACGAGCCACACTAAAACAACAATGATATACAAAGCACTACACAGAGAACACGAGCCACACTAAAACAACAATGATATACAAAGCACTACACAGAGAACACGAGCCACACTCAAACAACAATGATATACAAAGCACTACACCGAGAACACGAGCCACACTAAAACAACAATGATATACAAAGCACTACACAGAGAATACGAGCCACACTAAAACAACAATGATATACAAAGTACTACACAGAGAACACGAGCCACACTAAAACAACAATGATATACAAAGTACTACACAGAGAACACGAGCCACACTAAAACAACAATGCTATACAAAGTACTACACAGAGAACACGAGCCACACTAAAACAACAATGATGTACAAAGCACTACACAGAGAACACGAGCCACACTAAAACAACAATGATATACAAAGCACTACACAGAGAACACGAGCCACACTCAAACAACAATGATATACAAAGCACTACACAGAGAACACGAGCCACACTAAAACAACAATGATATACAAAGCACTACACAGAGAACACGAGCCACACTAAAACAACAATGATATACAAACCACTACACAGAGAACACGAGCCACACTCAAACAACAATGATATACAAAGCACTACACAGAGAACACGAGCCACACTAACACAACAATGGTATACAAAGCACTACAAAGGGAACTCGAGCCACACTAAAACAACAATGATATACAAAGCACTACACAGAGAAAACGAGCCACACTCAAACAACAATGATATACAAAGCACTTCACAGAGAACACGAGCCACACTCAAACAACAATGATATACAAAGCACTACACAGAGAACACGAGCCACACTCAAACAACAATGATATACAAAGCACTACACAGAGAACACGAGCCACACTAAAACAACAATGATATACAAACCACTACACAGAGAACACGAGCCACACTCAAACAACAATGATATACAAAGCACTACACAGAGAACACGAGCCACACTAAAACAACAATGATATACAAAACACTACACAGAGAACACGAGCCACACTAAAACCACAATGATATACAAAGCACTACACAGAGAACACGAGCCACACTAAAACAACAATGATATACAAAGCACTACACAGAGAACACGAGCCACACTAAAACAACAATGATATACAAAGCACTACACAGAGAACACGAGCCACACTAAAACAACAATAATATACAAAGCACTACACAGAGAACACCAGCCACACTCAAACAACAATGATATACAAAGCACTACACAGAGAACACGAGCCACACTCAAACAACAATGATATACAAAGCACTACACAGAGAACACGAGCCACACTAAAACAACAATGATATACAAAGCACTACACAGAGAACTCCAGCCACACTCAAACAACAATGATATACAAAGCACTACACAGAGAACACGAGCCACACTCAAACAACAATGATATACAAAGCACTACACAGAGAACACGAGCCACACTAAAACAACAATGATATACAAAGAACTACACAGAGAACACCATCCACACTAAAACAACAATGATATACAAAGCACTACACAGAGAACACGAGCCACACTCAAACAACAATGATATACAAAGCACTACACAGAGAACACGAGCCACACTAAAACAACAATGATATACAAAGAACTACACAGAGAACACCAGCCACACTAAAACAACAATGATATACAAAGCACTACACAGAGAACACGAGCCACACTAAAACAACAATGATATACAAAGCACTACACAGAGAACACGAGCCACACTCAAACAACAATGATATACAAAGCACTACACAGAGAACACGAGCCACACTAAAACAACAATGATATACAAAGAACTACACAGAGAACACCAGCCACACTAAAACAACAATGATATACAAAGCACTACACAGAGAACACGAGCCACACTAAAACAACAATGATATACAAAGCACTACACAGAGAACACGAGCCACACTCAAACAACAATAATATACAAAGCACTACACAGAGAACACGAGCCACACTAAAACAACAATGATATACAAAGCACTACACAGAGAGGGCGAGCCACACTCAAAGAACAATGATATACAAAGCACTACACAGAGAACACGAGCCACACTAAAACAACAATGATATACAAAGCACTACACAGAGAACACGAGCCACACTCAAACAACAATGATATACAAAGAACTACACAGAGAACACCAGCCACACTAAAACAACAATGATATACAAAGCACTACACAGAGAACACGAGCCACACTAAAACAACAATGATATACAAAGCACTACACAGAGAACACGAGCCACACTAAAACAACAATGATATACAAAGCACTACACAGAGAACACGAGCCACACTCAAACAACAATGATATACAAAGAACTACACAGAGAACACCAGCCACACTAAAACAACAATGATATACAAAGCACTACACAGAGAACACGAGCCACACTAAAACAACAATTATATACAAAGCACTACACAGAGAACACGAGCCACACTAAAACAACAATGATATACAAAGCACTACACAGAGAACGCGAGCCACACTAAAACAACAATGATATACAAAGCACTACACAGAGAACACGAGCCACACTAAAACAACAATGATATACAAAGCACTACACAGAGAACACGAGCCACACTAAAATAACAATGATATACAAAGCACTACACAGAGAACACGAACCACACTCAAACAACAATGATATACAAAGCACTACACAGAGAACACGAGCCACACTCAAACAACAATAATATACAAAGCACTACACAGAGAACACGAGCCACACTAAAACAACAATGATATACAAAGCACTACACAGAGAACACGAGCCACACTAAAACAACAATGATATACAAAACACTACACAGAGAACACGAGCCACACTAAAACTACAATGATATACAAAGCACTTCACAGAGAACACGAGCCACACTAAAACAACAATGATATACAAAGCACTACAGAGAGAACACGAGCCACACTAAAACAACAATGATATACAAAGCACTACACAGAGAACACGAGCCACACTAAAACAACAATGATATACAAAACACTACACAGAGAACACAAACCACACTCAAACAACAATGATATACAAAGCACTACACAGAGAACACGAGCCACACTCAAACAACAATAATATACAAAGCACTACACAGAGAACACGAGCCACACTAAAACAACAATGATATACAAAGCACTACACAGAGAGGGCGAGCTACACTCAAAGAACAATGATATACAAAGCACTACACAGAGAACACGAGCCACACTAAAACAACAATGATATACAAAGCACTACACAGAGAACACGAGCCACACTCAAACAACAATGATATACAAAGCACTACACAGAGAACACGAGCCACACTAAAACAACAATGATATACAAAGCACTACACAGAGAACACGAGCCACACTAAAACAACAATGATATACAAAGCACTACACAGAGAACACGAGCCACACTCAAACAACAATGATATACAAAGCACTACACCGAGAACACGAGCCACACTAAAACAACAATGATATACAAAGCACTACACAGAGAATACGAGCCACACTAAAACAACAATGATATACAAAGTACTACACAGAGAACACGAGCCACACTAAAACAACAATGATATACAAAGTACTACACAGAGAACACGAGCCACACTAAAACAACAATGCTATACAAAGTACTACACAGAGAACACGAGCCACACTAAAACAACAATGATGTACAAAGCACTACACAGAGAACACGAGCCACACTAAAACAACAATGATATACAAAGCACTACACAGAGAACACGAGCCACACTCAAACAACAATGATATACAAAGCACTACACAGAGAACACGAGCCACACTAAAACAACAATGATATAAAAAGCACTACACAGAGAACACGAGCCACACTCAAACAACAATGATATACAAAGCACTACACAGAGAACACGAGCCACACTAAAACAACAATGATATACAAAGCACTACACAGAGAACACGAGCCACACTAAAACAACAATGATATACAAAGCACTACACAGAGAACACGAGCCACACTAAAACAACAATGATATACAAAGCACTACAGAGAGAACACGAGCCACACTAAAACAACAATGATATACAAAGCACTACACAGAGAAGAGAACACGAGCCACACTCAAACAACAATGATATACAAAGCACTACATAGAGAACACGAGCCACACTAAAACAACAATGATATACAAAGCACTACACAGAGAACACGAGCCACACTAAAACAACAATGATATACAAAGCACTACACAGAGAACTCGAGCCACACTAAAACAACAATGATATACAAAGCACTACACAGAGTACACGAGCCACACTAAAACAACAATGATATACAAAGCACTACACAGAGAACACGAGCCACACTAAAACAACAATGATATACAAAGCACTATACAGAGAACACGAGCCATACTAAAACAACAATGATATACAAAGCACTACACAGAAAACACGAGCCACACTCAAACTACAATGATATACAAAGCACTACACAGAGAACACGAGCCACACTAGAACAACAATGATATACAAAGCACTACACAGAGAACACCAGCCACACTAAAACAACAATGATATACAAAGCACTACACAGAGAACACCAGCAACACTAAAACAACAATGATATACAAAGCACTACACAGAGAACACGAGCCACACTCAAACTACAATGATATAAAAAGCACTACACAGAGAACACCAGCCACACTAAAACAACAATAATATACAAAGCACTACACAGAGAACACCAGCCACACTCAAACAACAATGATATACAAAGCACTACACAGAGAACACGAGCCACACTCAAACAACAATGATATACAAAGCACTACACAGAGAACACGAGCCACACTAAAACAACAATGATATACAAAGCACTACACAGAGAACTCCAGCCACACTCAAACAACAATGATATACAAAGCACTACACAGAGAACACGAGCCACACTCAAACAACAATGATATACAAAGCACTACACAGAAAAAACGAGCCACACTAAAACAACAATGATATACAAAGAACTACACAGAGAACACCATCCACACTAAAACAACAATGATATACAAAGCACTACACAGAGAACACGAGCCACACTCAAACAACAATGATATACAAAGCACTACACAGAGAACACGAGCCACACTAAAACAACAATGATATACAAAGAACTACACAGAGAACACCAGCCACACTAAAACAACAATGATATACAAAGCACTACACAGAGAACACGAGCCACACTAAAACAACAATGATATACAAAGCACTACACAGAGAACACGAGCCACACTAAAACAACAATGATATACAAAGCACTACACAGAGAACACGAACCACACTCAAACAACAATGATATACAAAGCACTACACAGAGAACACGAGCCACACTCAAACAACAATAATATACAAAGCACTACACAGAGAACACGAGCCACACTAAAACAACAATGATATACAAAGCACTACACAGAGAGGGCGAGCCACACTCAAAGAACAATGATATACAAAGCACTACACAGAGAACACGAGCCACACTAAAACAACAATGATATACAAAGCACTACACAGAGAACACGAGCCACACTCAAACAACAATGATATACAAACCACTACACAGAGAACACGAGCCACACTCAAACAACAATGATATACAAAGCACTACACAGAGAACACGAGCCACACTAAAACAACAATGATATACAAAGCACTACACAGATAGGGCGAGCCACACTCAAACAACAATGATATACAAAGCACTACACAGAGAACACGAGCCACATTAAAACAACAATGATATACAAAGCACTACACAGAGAACACGAGCCACACTAAAACAACAATGATATACAAAGCACTACACAGAGAACACGAGCCACACTAAAACAACAATGATATACAAAGCACTACACAGAGAACACGAGCCACACTAAAACAACAATGATATACAAAGCACTACACAGAGAACACGAGCCACACTAAAACAACAATGATATACAAAGCACTACACAGGGAACTCGAGCAACACTAAAACAACAATGATATACAAAGCACTACAGAGAGAACACGAGCCACACTAAAACAACAATGATATACAAAGCACTACACAGAGAACACGAGCCACACTAAAACAACAATGATATACAAAGCACTACACAGGGAACTCGAGCCACACTAAAACAACAATGATATACAAAGCACTACACAGAGAACACGAGCCACACTCAAACAACAATGATATACAAAGCACTACACAGAGAACTCCAGCCACACTCAAACAACAATGATATACAAAGCACTACACAGAGAACACGAGCCACACTCAAACAACAATGATATACAAAGCACTACACAGAGAACACGAGCCACACTAAAACAACAATGATATACAAAGAACTACACAGAGAACACCAGCCACACTAAAACAACAATGATATACAAAGCACTACACAGAGAACACGAGCCACACTCAAACAACAATGATATACAAAGCACTACACAGAGAACACGAGCCACACTAAAACAACAATGATATACAAAGAACTACACAGAGAACACCAGCCACACTAAAACAACAATGATATACAAAGCACTACACAGAGAACACGAGCAACACTAAAACAACAATGATATACAAAGCACTACACAGAGAACACGAGCCACACTCAAACAACAATAATATACAAAGCACTACACAGAGAACACGAGCCACACTAAAACAACAATGATATACAAAGCACTACACAGAGAGGGCGAGCCACACTCAAAGAACAATGATATACAAAGCACTACACAGAGAACACGAGCCACACTAAAACAACAATGATATACAAAGCACTACACAGAGAACACGAGCCACACTCAAACAACAATGATATACAAACCACTACACAGAGAACACGAGCCACACTCAAACAACAATGATATACAAAGCACTACACAGAGAACACGAGCCACACTAAAACAACAATGATATACAAAGCACTACACAGAGAACACGAGCCACACTAAAACTACAATGATATACAAAGCACTTCACAGAGAACACGGGCCACACTAAAACAACAATGATATACAAAGCACTACACAGAGAACACGAGCCACACTCAAACAACAATAATATACAAAGCACTACACAGAGAACACGAGCCACACTAAAACAACAATGATATACAAAGCACTACACAGAGAGGGCGAGCCACACTCAAAGAACAATGATATACAAAGCACTACACAGAGAACACGAGCCACACTAAAACAACAATGATATACAAAGCACTACACAGAGAACACGAGCCACACTCAAACAACAATGATATACAAACCACTACACAGAGAACACGAGCCACACTCAAACAACAATGATATACAAAGCACTACACAGAGAACACGAGCCACACTAAAACAACAATGATATACAAAGCACTACACAGATAGGGCGAGCCACACTCAAATAACAATGATATAAAAAGCACTACACAGAGAACACGAGCCACACTAAAACAACAATGATATACAAAGCACTACACAGAGAACACGAGCCACACTCAAACAACAATGATATACAAACCACTACACAGAGAACACGAGCCACACTCAAACAACAATGATATACAAAGCACTACACAGAGAACACGAGCCACATTAAAACAACAATGATATACAAAGCACTACACAGAGAACACGAGCCACACTAAAACAACAATGATATACAAAGCACTACACAGAGAACACGAGCCACACTAAAACAACAATGATATACAAAGCACTACACAGAGAACACGAGCCACACTAAAACAACAATGATATACAAAGCACTACACAGAGAACACGAGCCACACTAAAACAACAATGATATACAAAGCACTACACAGGGAACTCGAGCAACACTAAAACAACAATGATATACAAAGCACTACAGAGAGAACACGAGCCACACTAAAACAACAATGATATACAAAGCACTACACAGAGAACACGAGCCACACTAAAACAACAATGATATACAAAGCACTACACAGGGAACTCGAGCCACACTAAAACAACAATGATATACAAAGCACTACACAGAGAACACGAGCCACACTCAAACAACAATGATATACAAAGCACTACACAGAGAACTCCAGCCACACTCAAACAACAATGATATACAAAGCACTACACAGAGAACACGAGCCACACTCAAACAACAATGATATACAAAGCACTACACAGAGAACACGAGCCACACTAAAACAACAATGATATACAAAGAACTACACAGAGAACACCAGCCACACTAAAACAACAATGATATACAAAGCACTACACAGAGAACACGAGCCACACTCAAACAACAATGATATACAAAGCACTACACAGAGAACACGAGCCACACTAAAACAACAATGATATACAAAGAACTACACAGAGAACACCAGCCACACTAAAACAACAATGATATACAAAGCACTACACAGAGAACACGAGCAACACTAAAACAACAATGATATACAAAGCACTACACAGAGAACACGAGCCACACTCAAACAACAATAATATACAAAGCACTACACAGAGAACACGAACCACACTAAAACAACAATGATATACAAAGCACTACACAGAGAGGGCGAGCCACACTCAAAGAACAATGATATACAAAGCACTACACAGAGAACACGAGCCACACTAAAACAACAATGATATACAAAGCACTACACAGAGAACACGAGCCACACTCAAACAACAATGATATACAAACCACTACACAGAGAACACGAGCCACACTCAAACAACAATGATATACAAAGCACTACACAGAGAACACGAGCCACACTAAAACAACAATGATATACAAAGCACTACACAGAGAACACGAGCCACACTAAAACTACAATGATATACAAAGCACTTCACAGAGAACACGGGCCACACTAAAACAACAATGATATACAAAGCACTACACAGAGAACACGAACCACACTCAAACAACAATGATATACAACGCACTACAGAGAGAACACGAGCCACACTAAAACAACAATGATATACAAACCACTACACAGAGAACACGAGCCACACTCAAACAACAATGATATACAAAGCACTACACAGAGAACACGAGCCACACTAACACAACAATGATATACAAAGCACTACAAAGGGAACTCGAGCCACACTAAAACAACAATGATATACAAAGCACTACACAGAGAAAACGAGCCACACTCAAACAACAATGATATACAAAGCACTTCACAGAGAACACGAGCCACACTCAAACAACAATGATATACAAAGCACTACACAGAGAACACGAGCCACACTCAAACAACAATGATATACAAAGCACTACACAGAGAACACGAGCCACACTAAAACAACAATGATATACAAACCACTACACAGAGAACACGAGCCACACTCAAACAACAATGATATACAAAGCACTACACAGAGAACACGAGCCACACTAAAACAACAATGATATACAAAACACTACACAGAGAACACGAGCCACACTAAAACCACAATGATATACAAAGCACTACACAGAGAACACGAGCCACACTAAAACAACAATGATATACAAAGCACTACACAGAGAACACGAGCCACACTAAAACAACAATGATATACAAAGCACTACACAGAGAACACGAGCCACACTAAAACAACAATAATATACAAAGCACTACACAGAGAACACCAGCCACACTCAAACAACAATGATATACAAAGCACTACACAGAGAACACGAGCCACACTCAAACAACAATGATATACAAAGCACTACACAGAGAACACGAGCCACACTAAAACAACAATGATATACAAAGCACTACACAGAGAACTCCAGCCACACTCAAACAACAATGATATACAAAGCACTACACAGAGAACACGAGCCACACTAAAACAACAATGATATACAAAGAACTACACAGAGAACACCATCCACACTAAAACAACAATGATATACAAAGCACTACACAGAGAACACGAGCCACACTCAAACAACAATGATATACAAAGCACTACACAGAGAACACGAGCCACACTAAAACAACAATGATATACAAAGAACTACACAGAGAACACCAGCCACACTAAAACAACAATGATATACAAAGCACTACACAGAGAACACGAGCCACACTAAAACAACAATGATATACAAAGCACTACACAGAGAACACGAGCCACACTCAAACAACAATGATATACAAAGCACTACACAGAGAACACGAGCCACACTAAAACAACAATGATATACAAAGAACTACACAGAGAACACCAGCCACACTAAAACAACAATGATATACAAAGCACTACACAGAGAACACGAGCCACACTAAAACAACAATGATATACAAAGCACTACACAGAGAACACGAGCCACACTCAAACAACAATAATATACAAAGCACTACACAGAGAACACGAGCCACACTAAAACAACAATGATATACAAAGCACTACACAGAGAGGGCGAGCCACACTCAAAGAACAATGATATACAAAGCACTACACAGAGAACACGAGCCACACTAAAACAACAATGATATACAAAGCACTACACAGAGAACACGAGCCACACTCAAACAACAATGATATACAAAGAACTACACAGAGAACACGAGCCACACTAAAACAACAATGATATACAAAGCACTACACAGAGAACACGAGCCACACTAAAACAACAATGATATACAAAGCACTACACAGAGAACACGAGCCACACTAAAACAACAATGATATACAAAGCACTACACAGAGAACACGAGCCACACTCAAACAACAATGATATACAAAGAACTACACAGAGAACACCAGCCACACTAAAACAACAATGATATACAAAGCACTACACAGAGAACACGAGCCACACTAAAACAACAATGATATACAAAGCACTACACAGAGAACACGAGCCACACTAAAACAACAATGATATACAAAGCACTACACAGAGAACGCGAGCCACACTAAAACAACAATGATATACAAAGCACTACACAGAGAACACGAGCCACACTAAAACAACAATGATATACAAAGCACTACACAGAGAACACGAGCCACACTAAAATAACAATGATATACAAAGCACTACACAGAGAACACGAACCACACTCAAACAACAATGATATACAAAGCACTACACAGAGAACACGAGCCACACTCAAACAACAATAATATACAAAGCACTACACAGAGAACACGAGCCACACTAAAACAACAATGATATACAAAGCACTACACAGAGAACACATGCCACAATAAAACAACAATGATATACAAAGCACTACACAGAGAACACGAGCCACACTAAAACTACAATGATATACAAAGCACTTCACAGAGAACACGAGCCACACTAAAACAACAATGATATACAAAGCACTACAGAGAGAACACGAGCCACACTAAAACAACAATGATATACAAAGCACTACACAGAGAACACGAGCCACACTAAAACAACAATGATATACAAAACACTACACAGAGAACACAAACCACACTCAAACAACAATGATATACAAAGCACTACACAGAGAACACGAGCCACACTCAAACAACAATAATATACAAAGCACTACACAGAGAACACGAGCCACACTAAAACAACAATGATATACAAAGCACTACACAGAGAGGGCGAGCCACACTCAAAGAACAATGATATACAAAGCACTACACAGAGAACACGAGCCACACTAAAACAACAATGATATACAAAGCACTACACAGAGAACACGAGCCACACTCAAACAACAATGATATACAAAGCACTACACAGAGAACACGAGCCACACTAAAACAACAATGATATACAAAGCACTACACAGAGAACACGAGCCACACTAAAACAACAATGATATACAAAGCACTACACAGAGAACACGAGCCACACTCAAACAACAATGATATACAAAGCACTACACCGAGAACACGAGCCACACTAAAACAACAATGATATACAAAGCACTACACAGAGAATACGAGCCACACTAAAACAACAATGATATACAAAGTACTACACAGAGAACACGAGCCACACTAAAACAACAATGATATACAAAGTACTACACAGAGAACACGAGCCACACTAAAACAACAATGCTATACAAAGTACTACACAGAGAACACGAGCCACACTAAAACAACAATGATGTACAAAGCACTACACAGAGAACACGAGCCACACTAAAACAACAATGATATACAAAGCACTACACAGAGAACACGAGCCACACTCAAACAACAATGATATACAAAGCACTACACAGAGAACATGAGCCACACTAAAACAACAATGATATAAAAAGCACTACACAGAGAACACGAGCCACACTCAAACAACAATGATATACAAAGCACTACACAGAGAACACGAGCCACACTAAAACAACAATGATATACAAAGCACTACACAGAGAACACGAGCCACACTAAAACAACAATGATATACAAAGCACTACACAGAGAACACGAGCCACACTAAAACAACAATGATATACAAAGCACTACACAGAGAAGAGAACACGAGCCACACTCAAACAACAATGATATACAAAGCACTACATAGAGAACACGAGCCACACTAAAACAACAATGATATACAAAGCACTACACAGAAAACACGAGCCACACTAAAACAACAATGATATACAAAGCACTACACAGAGAACTCGAGCCACACTAAAACAACAATGATATACAAAGCACTACACAGAGTACACGAGCCACACTAAAACAACAATGATATACAAAGCACTACACAGAGAACACGAGCCACACTAAAACAACAATGATATACAAAGCACTATACAGAGAACACGAGCCATACTAAAACAACAATGATATACAAAGCACTACACAGAAAACACGAGCCACACTCAAACTACAATGATATACAAAGCACTACACAGAGAACACGAGCCACACTAGAACAACAATGATATACAAAGCACTACACAGAGAACACCAGCCACACTAAAACAACAATGATATACAAAGCACTACACAGAGAACACCAGCAACACTAAAACAACAATGATATACAAAGCACTACACAGAGAACACGAGCCACACTCAAACTACAATGATATAAAAAGCACTACACAGAGAACACCAGCCACACTAAAACAACAATAATATACAAAGCACTACACAGAGAACACCAGCCACACTCAAACAACAATGATATACAAAGCACTACACAGAGAACACGAGCCACACTCAAACAACAATGATATACAAAGCACTACACAGAGAACACGAGCCACACTAAAACAACAATGATATACAAAGCACTACACAGAGAACTCCAGCCACACTCAAACAACAATGATATACAAAGCACTACACAGAGAACACGAGCCACACTCAAACAACAATGATATACAAAGCACTACACAGAAAAAACGAGCCACACTAAAACAACAATGATATACAAAGAACTACACAGAGAACACCATCCACACTAAAACAACAATGATATACAAAGCACTACACAGAGAACACGAGCCACACTCAAACAACAATGATATACAAAGCACTACACAGAGAACACGAGCCACACTAAAACAACAATGATATACAAAGAACTACACAGAGAACACCAGCCACACTAAAACAACAATGATATACAAAGCACTACACAGAGAACACGAGCCACACTAAAACAACAATGATATACAAAGCACTACACAGTGAACACGAGCCACACTAAAACAACAATGATATACAAAGCACTACACAGAGAACACGAACCACACTCAAACAACAATGATATACAAAGCACTACACAGAGAACACGAGCCACACTCAAACAACAATAATATACAAAGCACTACACAGACAACACGAGCCACACTAAAACAACAATGATATACAAAGCACTACACAGAGAGGGCGAGCCACACTCAAAGAACAATGATATACAAAGCACTACACAGAGAACACGAGCCACACTAAAACAACAATGATATACAAAGCACTACACAGAGAACACGAGCCACACTCAAACAACAATGATATACAAACCACTACACAGAGAACACGAGCCACACTCAAACAACAATGATATACAAAGCACTACACAGAGAACACGAGCCACACTAAAACAACAATGATATACAAAGCACTACACAGAGAACACGAGCCACACTAAAACAACAATGATATAAAAAGCACTACACAGAGAACGCGAGCCACGCTAAAACAACAATGATATACAAAGCACTACAGAGAGAACACGAGCCACACTAATACAACAATGATATACAAAGCACTACACAGAGAACACGAGCCACACTAAAACAACAATGATATACAAAGCACTACACAGGGAACTCGAGCCACACTAAAACAACAATGATATACAAAGCACTACAGAGAGAACACGAGCCACACTAAAACAACAATGATATACAAAACACTACCCAGAGAACACGAGCCACACTAAAACAACAATGATATACAAAGCACTACACAGACAACTCGAGCCACACTAAAACAACAATGATCTACAAAGCACTACACAGATAACACGAGCCACACTAAAACAACAATGATATACAAAGCACTACACAGAGAACACGAGCCACACTAAAACAACAATGATATACAAAGCACTACACAGAGAACACGAGCCACACTCAAACAACAATGATATACAAAGCACTACACAGAGAACTCCAGCCACACTCAAACAACAATGATATACAAAGCACTACACAGAGAACACGAGCCACACTAAAACAACAATGATATACAAAGCACTACACAGAGAACGCGAGCCACACTAAAACAACAATGATATACAAAGCACTACACAGAGAACACGAGCCACACTAAAACAACAATGATATACAAAGCACTACACAGAGAACACGAGCCACACTAAAATAACAATGATATACAAAGCACTACACAGAGAACACGAACCACACTCAAACAACAATGATATACAAAGCACTACACAGAGAACACGAGCCACACTCAAACAACAATAATATACAAAGCACTACACAGAGAACACGAGCCACACTAAAACAACAATGATATACAAAGCACTACACAGAGAACACGAGCCACACTAAAACAACAATGATATACAAAGCACTACACAGAGAACACGAGCCACACTAAAACTACAATGATATACAAAGCACTTCACAGAGAACACGAGCCACACTAAAACAACAATGATATACAAAGCACTACAGAGAGAACACGAGCCACACTAAAACAACAATGATATACAAAGCACTACACAGAGAACACGAGCCACACTAAAACAACAATGATATACAAAACACTACACAGAGAACACAAACCACACTCAAACAACAATGATATACAAAGCACTACACAGAGAACACGAGCCACACTAAAACAACAATGATATACAAACCACTACACAGAGAACACGAGCCACACTCAAACAACAATGATATACAAAGCACTACACAGAGAACACGAGCCACACTAAAACAACAATGATATACAAAACACTACACAGAGAACACGAGCCACACTAAAACCACAATGATATACAAAGAACTACACAGAGAACACCAGCCACACTAAAACAACAATGATATACAAAGCACTACACAGAGAACACGAGCCACACTCAAACAACAATGATATACAAAGCACTACACAGAGAACACGAGCCACACTAAAACAACAATGATATACAAAGAACTACACAGAGAACACCAGCCACACTAAAACAACAATGATATACAAAGCACTACACAGAGAACACGAGCAACACTAAAACAACAATGATATACAAAGCACTACACAGAGAACACGAGCCACACTCAAACAACAATAATATACAAAGCACTACACAGAGAACACGAGCCACACTAAAACAACAATGATATACAAAGCACTACACAGAGAGGGCGAGCCACACTCAAAGAACAATGATATACAAAGCACTACACAGAGAACACGAGCCACACTAAAACAACAATGATATACAAAGCACTACACAGAGAACACGAGCCACACTCAAACAACAATGATATACAAACCACTACACAGAGAACACGAGCCACACTAAAACAACAATGATATACAAAGCACTACACAGAGAACACGAGCCACACTAAAACTACAATGATATACAAAGCACTTCACAGAGAACACGAGCCACACTAAAACAACAATGATATACAAAGCACTACACAGAGAACACGAACCACACTCAAACAACAATGATATACAACGCACTACAGAGAGAACACGAGCCACACTAAAACAACAATGATATACAAACCACTACACAGAGAACACGAGCCACACTCAAACAACAATGATATACAAAGCACTACACAGAGAACACGAGCCACACTAACACAACAATGATATACAAAGCACTACAAAGGGAACTCGAGCCACACTAAAACAACAATGATATACAAAGCACTACACAGAGAAAACGAGCCACACTCAAACAACAATGATATACAAAGCACTTCACAGAGAACACGAGCCACACTCAAACAACAATGATATACAAAGCACTACACAGAGAACACGAGCCACACTCAAACAACAATGATATACAAAGCACTACACAGAGAACACGAGCCACACTAAAACAACAATGATATACAAACCACTACACAGAGAACACGAGCCACACTCAAACAACAATGATATACAAAGCACTACACAGAGAACACGAGCCACACTAAAACAACAATGATATACAAAACACTACACAGAGAACACGAGCCACACTAAAACCACAATGATATACAAAGCACTACACAGAGAACACGAGCCACACTAAAACAACAATGATATACAAAGCACTACACAGAGAACACGAGCCACACTAAAACAACAATGATATACAAAGCACTACACAGAGAACACGAGCCACACTAAAACAACAATAATATACAAAGCACTACACAGAGAACACCAGCCACACTCAAACAACAATGATATACAAAGCACTACACAGAGAACACGAGCCACACTCAAACAACAATGATATACAAAGCACTACACAGAGAACACGAGCCACACTAAAACAACAATGATATACAAAGCACTACACAGAGAACTCCAGCCACACTCAAACAACAATGATATACAAAGCACTACACAGAGAACACGAGCCACACTAAAACAACAATGATATACAAAGAACTACACAGAGAACACCATCCACACTAAAACAACAATGATATACAAAGCACTACACAGAGAACACGAGCCACACTCAAACAACAATGATATACAAAGCACTACACAGAGAACACGAGCCACACTAAAACAACAATGATATACAAAGAACTACACAGAGAACACCAGCCACACTAAAACAACAATGATATACAAAGCACTACACAGAGAACACGAGCCACACTAAAACAACAATGATATACAAAGCACTACACAGAGAACACGAGCCACACTCAAACAACAATGATATACAAAGCACTACACAGAGAACACGAGCCACACTAAAACAACAATGATATACAAAGAACTACACAGAGAACACCAGCCACACTAAAACAACAATGATATACAAAGCACTACACAGAGAACACGAGCCACACTAAAACAACAATGATATACAAAGCACTACACAGAGAACACGAGCCACACTCAAACAACAATAATATACAAAGCACTACACAGAGAACACGAGCCACACTAAAACAACAATGATATACAAAGCACTACACAGAGAGGGCGAGCCACACTCAAAGAACAATGATATACAAAGCACTACACAGAGAACACGAGCCACACTAAAACAACAATGATATACAAAGCACTACACAGAGAACACGAGCCACACTCAAACAACAATGATATACAAAGAACTACACAGAGAACACGAGCCACACTAAAACAACAATGATATACAAAGCACTACACAGAGAACACGAGCCACACTAAAACAACAATGATATACAAAGCACTACACAGAGAACACGAGCCACACTAAAACAACAATGATATACAAAGCACTACACAGAGAACACGAGCCACACTCAAACAACAATGATATACAAAGAACTACACAGAGAACACCAGCCACACTAAAACAACAATGATATACAAAGCACTACACAGAGAACACGAGCCACACTAAAACAACAATGATATACAAAGCACTACACAGAGAACACGAGCCACACTAAAACAACAATGATATACAAAGCACTACACAGAGAACGCGAGCCACACTAAAACAACAATGATATACAAAGCACTACACAGAGAACACGAGCCACACTAAAACAACAATGATATACAAAGCACTACACAGAGAACACGAGCCACACTAAAATAACAATGATATACAAAGCACTACACAGAGAACACGAACCACACTCAAACAACAATGATATACAAAGCACTACACAGAGAACACGAGCCACACTCAAACAACAATAATATACAAAGCACTACACAGAGAACACGAGCCACACTAAAACAACAATGATATACAAAGCACTACACAGAGAACACGAGCCACAATAAAACAACAATGATATACAAAGCACTACACAGAGAACACGAGCCACACTAAAACTACAATGATATACAAAGCACTTCACAGAGAACACGAGCCACACTAAAACAACAATGATATACAAAGCACTACAGAGAGAACACGAGCCACACTAAAACAACAATGATATACAAAGCACTACACAGAGAACACGAGCCACACTAAAACAACAATGATATACAAAACACTACACAGAGAACACAAACCACACTCAAACAACAATGATATACAAAGCACTACACAGAGAACACGAGCCACACTCAAACAACAATAATATACAAAGCACTACACAGAGAACACGAGCCACACTAAAACAACAATGATATACAAAGCACTACACAGAGAGGGCGAGCCACACTCAAAGAACAATGATATACAAAGCACTACACAGAGAACACGAGCCACACTAAAACAACAATGATATACAAAGCACTACACAGAGAACACGAGCCACACTCAAACAACAATGATATACAAAGCACTACACAGAGAACACGAGCCACACTAAAACAACAATGATATACAAAGCACTACACAGAGAACACGAGCCACACTAAAACAACAATGATATACAAAGCACTACACAGAGAACACGAGCCACACTCAAACAACAATGATATACAAAGCACTACACCGAGAACACGAGCCACACTAAAACAACAATGATATACAAAGCACTACACAGAGAATACGAGCCACACTAAAACAACAATGATATACAAAGTACTACACAGAGAACACGAGCCACACTCAAACAACAATGATATACAAAGCACTACACAGAGAACACGAACCACACTCAAACAACAATGATATACAACGCACTACAGAGAGAACACGAGCCACACTAAAACAACAATGATATACAAAGCACTACAGAGAGAACACGAGCCACACTAAAACAACAATGATATACAAAGCACTACACAGAGAACACGAGCCACACTAAAACAACAATGATATACAAAGCACTACACAGAGAACACGAGCCACACTCAAACAACAATGATATACAAACCACTACACAGAGAACACGAGCCACACTCAAACAACAATGATATACAAAGCACTACACAGAGAACACGAGCCACACTCAAACAACAATAATATACAAAGCACTACACAGAGAACACGAGCCACACTAAAACAACAATGATATACAAAGCACTACACAGATAGGGCGAGCCACACTCAAAGAACAATGATATAAAAAGCACTACAAAGAGAACACGAGCCACACTAAAACAACAATGATATACAAAGCACTACACAGAGAACACGAGCCACACTCAAACAACAATGATATACAAACCACTACACAGAGAACACGAGCCACACTCAAACAACAATGATATACAAAGCACTACACAGAGAACACGAGCCACATTAAAACAACAATGATATACAAAGCACTACACAGAGAACACGAGCCACACTAAAACAACAATGATATACAAAGCACTACACAGAGAACACGAGCCACACTAAAACAACAATGATATACAAAGCACTACACAGAGAACACGAGCCACACTAAAACAACAATGATATACAAAGCACTACACAGAGAACACGAGCCACACTAAAACAACAATGATATACAAAGCACTACACAGGGAACTCGAGCCACACTAAAACAACAATGATATACAAAGCACTACAGAGAGAACACGAGCCACACTAAAACAACAATGATATACAAAGCACTACACAGAGAACACGAGCCACACTAAAACAACAATGATATACAAAGCACTACACAGGGAACTCGAGCCACACTAAAACAACAATGATATACAAAGCACTACACAGAGAACACGAGCCACACTCAAACAACAATGATATACAAAGCACTACACAGAGAACTCCAGCCACACTCAAACAACAATGATATACAAAGCACTACACAGAGAACACGAGCCACACTCAAACAACAATGATATACAAAGCACTACACAGAGAACACGAGCCACACTAAAACAACAATGATATACAAAGAACTACACAGAGAACACCAGCCACACTAAAACAACAATGATATACAAAGCACTACACAGAGAACACGAGCCACACTCAAACAACAATGATATACAAAGCACTACACAGAGAACACGAGCCACACTAAAACAACAATGATATACAAAGAACTACACAGAGAACACCAGCCACACTAAAACAACAATGATATACAAAGCACTACACAGAGAACACGAGAAACACTAAAACAACAATGATATACAAAGCACTACACAGAGAACACGAGCCACACTCAAACAACAATAATATACAAAGCACTACACAGAGAACACGAGCCACACTAAAACAACAATGATATACAAAGCACTACACAGAGAGGGCGAGCCACACTCAAAGAACAATGATATACAAAGCACTACACAGAGAACACGAGCCACAGTAAAACAACAATGATATACAAAGCACTACACAGAGAACACGAGCCACACTCAAACAACAATGATATACAAAGCACTACACAGAGAACACGAGCCACACTAAAACAACAATGATATACAAAGCACTACACAGAGAACACGAGCCACACTCAAACAACAATGATATACAAACCACTACACAGAGAACACGAGCCACACTCAAACAACAATGATATACAAAGCACTACACAGAGAACACGAGCCACACTAAAACAACAATGATATACAAAGCACTACACAGAGAACACGAGCCACACTAAAACTACAATGATATACAAAGCACTTCACAGAGAACACGAGCCACACTAAAACAACAATGATATACAAAGCACTACACAGAGAACACGAACCACACTCAAACAACAATGATATACAACGCACTACAGAGAGAACACGAGCCACACTAAAACAACAATGATATACAAAGCACTACAGAGAGAACACGAGCCACACTAAAACAACAATGATATACAAAGCACTACACAGAGAACACGAGCCACACTAAAACAACAATGATATGCAAAGCACTACAAAGGGAACTCGAGCCACACTAAAACAACAATGATATACAAAGTACTACACAGAGAAAACGAGCCACACTCAAACAACAATGATATACAAAGCACTACACAGAGAACACGAGCCACACTCAAACAACAATGATATACAAAGCACTACAGAGATAACACGAGCCACACTAAAACAACAATGAAATACAAAGCACTACACAGGGAACACGAGCCACACTCAAACAACAATGATATACAAAGCACTACACAGAGAACACGAGCCACACTAAAACAACAATGATATACAAAGCACTACACAGGGAACGCGAGCCACACTAACACAACAATGATATACAAAGCACTACACAGAGAACACGAGCCACACTAAAACAACAATGATATACAAAGCAATACACAGAGAACACGAGCCACACTAAAACAACAATGATATACAAAGCACTACACAGAGAACATGAACCACACTCAAACAACAATGATAAACAAAGCACTACACAGAGAACGCGAGCCACACTAAAACTACAATGGTATACAAAGCACTACACAGAGAACACGAGCCACACTCAAACAACAATGATATACAAAGCACTACACAGAGAACACGAGCCACACTCAAACAACAATGATATACAAAGCACTACACAGAGAACACGAGCCACACTAAAACAACAATGATATACAAACCACTACACAGAGAACACGAGCCACACTCAAACAACAATGATATACAAAGCACTACACAGAGAACACGAGCCACACTAAAACAACAATGATATACAAAGCACTACACAGAGAACACGAGCCACACTAAAACCACAATGATATACAAAGCACTACACAGAGAACACGAGCCACACTAAAACAACAATGATATACAAAGCACTACACAGAGAACACGAGCCACACTAAAACAACAATGATATACAAAGCACTACACAGAGAACACGAGCCACACTAAAACAACAATGATATACAAAGAACTACACAGAGAACACGAGCCACACTAAAACAACAATGATATACAAAGCACTACATAGAGAAGAGAACACGAGCCACACTCAAACAACAATGATATACAAAGCACTACACAGAGAACACGAGCCACACTAAAACAACAATGATATACAAAGCACTACACAGAGAACACGAGCCACACTAAAACAACAATGATATACAAAGCACTACACAGAGAACTCCAGCCACACTCAAACAACAATGATATACAAAGCACTACACAGAGAACACGAGCCACACGCAAACAACAATGATATACAAAGCACTACACAGAGAACACGAGCCACACTCAAACAACAATGATATACAAAGAACTACACAGAGAACACCATCCACACTAAAACAACAATGATATACAAAGCACTACACAGAGAACACGAGCCACACTCAAACAACAATGATATACAAAGCACTACACAGAGAACACGAGCCACACTCAAACAACAATGATATACAAAGAACTACACAGAGAACACCAGCCACACTAAAACAACAATGATATACAAAGCACTACACAGAGAACACGAGCCACACTAAAACAACAATGATATACAAAGCACTACACAGAGAACACGAGCCACACTAAAACAACAATGATATACAAAGCACTACACAGAGAACGCGAGCCACACTAAAACAACAATGATATACAAAGCACTACACAGAGAACACGAGCCACACTAAAACAACAATGATATACAAAGCACTACACAGAGAACACGAGCCACACTAAAATAACAATGATATACAAAGCACTACACAGAGAACACGAACCACACTCAAACAACAATGATATACAAAGCACTACACAGAGAACACGAGCCACACTCAAACAACAATAATATACAAAGCACTACACAGAGAACACGAGCCACACTAAAACAACAATGATATACAAAGCACTACACAGATAGGGCGAGCCACACTCAAAGAACAATGATATAAAAAGCACTACAAAGAGAACACGAGCCACACTAAAACAACAATGATATACAAAGCACTACACAGAGAACACGAGCCACACTCAAACAACAATGATATACAAACCACTACACAGAGAACACGAGCCACACTCAAACAACAATGATATACAAAGCACTACACAGAGAACACGAGCCACATTAAAACAACAATGATATACAAAGCACTACACAGAGAACACGAGCCACACTAAAACAACAATGATATACAAAGCACTACACAGAGAACACGAGCCACACTAAAACAACAATGATATACAAAGCACTACACAGAGAACACGAGCCACACTAAAACAACAATGATATACAAAGCACTACACAGAGAACACGAGCCACACTAAAACAACAATGATATACAAAGCACTACACAGGGAACTCGAGCCACACTAAAACAACAATGATATACAAAGCACTACAGAGAGAACACGAGCCACACTAAAACAACAATGATATACAAAGCACTACACAGAGAACACGAGCCACACTAAAACAACAATGATATACAAAGCACTACACAGGGAACTCGAGCCACACTAAAACAACAATGATATACAAAGCACTACACAGAGAACACGAGCCACACTCAAACAACAATGATATACAAAGCACTACACAGAGAACTCCAGCCACACTCAAACAACAATGATATACAAAGCACTACACAGAGAACACGAGCCACACTCAAACAACAATGATATACAAAGCACTACACAGAGAACACGAGCCACACTAAAACAACAATGATATACAAAGAACTACACAGAGAACACCAGCCACACTAAAACAACAATGATATACAAAGCACTACACAGAGAACACGAGCCACACTCAAACAACAATGATATACAAAGCACTACACAGAGAACACGAGCCACACTAAAACAACAATGATATACAAAGAACTACACAGAGAACACCAGCCACACTAAAACAACAATGATATACAAAGCACTACACAGAGAACACGAGAAACACTAAAACAACAATGATATACAAAGCACTACACAGAGAACACGAGCCACACTCAAACAACAATAATATACAAAGCACTACACAGAGAACACGAGCCACACTAAAACAACAATGATATACAAAGCACTACACAGAGAGGGCGAGCCACACTCAAAGAACAATGATATACAAAGCACTACACAGAGAACACGAGCCACAGTAAAACAACAATGATATACAAAGCACTACACAGAGAACACGAGCCACACTCAAACAACAATGATATACAAACCACTACACAGAGAACACGAGCCACACTCAAACAACAATGATATACAAAGCACTACACAGAGAACACGAGCCACACTAAAACAACAATGATATACAAAGCACTACACAGAGAACACGAGCCACACTAAAACTACAATGATATACAAAGCACTTCACAGAGAACACGAGCCACACTAAAACAACAATGATATACAAAGCACTACACAGAGAACACGAACCACACTCAAACAACAATGATATACAACGCACTACAGAGAGAACACGAGCCACACTAAAACAACAATGATATACAAACCACTACACAGAGAACACGAGCCACACTCAAACAACAATGATATACAAAGCACTACGCAGAGAACACGAGCCACACTAACACAACAATGATATACAAAGCACTACAAAGGGAACTCGAGCCACACTAAAACAACAATGATATACAAAGCACTACACAGAGAAAACGAGCCACACTCAAACAACAATGATATACAAAGCACTTCACAGAGAACACGAGCCACACTCAAACAACAATGATATACAAAGCACTACACAGAGAACACGAGCCACACTCAAACAACAATGATATACAAAGCACTACACAGAGAACACGAGCCACACTAAAACAACAATGATATACAAACCACTACACAGAGAACACGAGCCACACTCAAACAACAATGATATACAAAGCACTACACAGAGAACACGAGCCACACTAAAACAACAATGATATACAAAGCACTACACAGAGAACACGAGCCACACTAAAACCACAATGATATACAAAGCACTACACAGAGAACACGAGCCACACTAAAACAACAATGATATACAAAGCACTACACAGAGAACACGAGCCACACTAAAACAACAATGATATACAAAGCACTACACAGAGAACACGAGCCACACTAAAACAACAATAATATACAAAGCACTACACAGAGAACACCAGCCACACTCAAACAACAATGATATACAAAGCACTACACAGAGAACACGAGCCACACTCAAACAACAATGATATACAAAGCACTACACAGAGAACACGAGCCACACTAAAACAACAATGATATACAAAGCACTACACAGAGAACTCCAGCCACACTCAAACAACAATGATATACAAAGCACTACACAGAGAACACGAGCCACACTCAAACAACAATGATATACAAAGCACTACACAGAGAACACGAGCCACACTAAAACAACAATGATATACAAAGAACTACACAGAGAACACCATCCACACTAAAACAACAATGATATACAAAGCACTACACAGAGAACACGAGCCACACTCAAACAACAATGATATACAAAGCACTACACAGAGAACACGAGCCACACTAAAACAACAATGATATACAAAGAACTACACAGAGAACACCAGCCACACTAAAACAACAATGATATACAAAGCACTACACAGAGAACACGAGCCACACTAAAACAACAATGATATACAAAGCACTACACAGAGAACACGAGCCACACTCAAACAACAATGATATACAAAGCACTACACAGAGAACACGAGCCACACTAAAACAACAATGATATACAAAGAACTACACAGAGAACACCAGCCACACTAAAACAACAATGATATACAAAGCACTACACAGAGAACACGAGCCACACTAAAACAACAATGATATACAAAGAACTACACAGAGAACACCATCCACACTAAAACAACAATGATATACAAAGCACTACACAGAGAACACGAGCCACACTAAAACAACAATGATATACAAAGCACTACACAGAGAACACGAGCCACACTCAAACAACAATGATATACAAACCACTACACAGAGAACACGAGCCACACTCAAACAACAATGATATACAAAGCACTACACAGAGAACACGAGCCACACTAAAACAACAATGATATACAAAGCACTACACAGAGAACACGAGCCACACTAAAACTACAATGATATACAAAGCACTTCACAGAGAACACGAGCCACACTAAAACAACAATGATATACAAAGCACTACACAGAGAACACGAACCACACTCAAACAACAATGATATACAACGCACTACAGAGAGAACACGAGCCACACTAAAACAACAATGATATACAAAGCACTACAGAGAGAACACGAGCCACACTAAAACAACAATGATATACAAAGCACTACACAGAGAACACGAGCCACACTAAAACAACAATGATATGCAAAGCACTACAAAGGGAACTCGAGCCACACTAAAACAACAATGATATACAAAGTACTACACAGAGAAAACGAGCCACACTCAAACAACAATGATATACAAAGCACTACACAGAGAACACGAGCCACACTCAAACAACAATGATATACAAAGCACTACAGAGATAACACGAGCCACACTAAAACAACAATGAAATACAAAGCACTACACAGGGAACACGAGCCACACTCAAACAACAATGATATACAAAGCACTACACAGAGAACACGAGCCACACTAAAACAACAATGATATACAAAGCACTACACAGGGAACGCGAGCCACACTAACACAACAATGATATACAAAGCACTACACAGAGAACACGAGCCACACTAAAACAACAATGATATACAAAGCAATACACAGAGAACACGAGCCACACTAAAACAACAATGATATACAAAGCACTACACAGAGAACATGAACCACACTCAAACAACAATGATAAACAAAGCACTACACAGAGAACGCGAGCCACACTAAAACTACAATGGTATACAAAGCACTACACAGAGAACACGAGCCACACTCAAACAACAATGATATACAAAGCACTACACAGAGAACACGAGCCACACTCAAACAACAATGATATACAAAGCACTACACAGAGAACACGAGCCACACTAAAACAACAATGATATACAAACCACTACACAGAGAACACGAGCCACACTCAAACAACAATGATATACAAAGCACTACACAGAGAACACGAGCCACACTAAAACAACAATGATATACAAAGCACTACACAGAGAACACGAGCCACACTAAAACCACAATGATATACAAAGCACTACACAGAGAACACGAGCCACACTAAAACAACAATGATATACAAAGCACTACACAGAGAACACGAGCCACACTAAAACAACAATGATATACAAAGCACTACACAGAGAACACGAGCCACACTAAAACAACAATGATATACAAAGAACTACACAGAGAACACGAGCCACACTAAAACAACAATGATATACAAAGCACTACATAGAGAAGAGAACACGAGCCACACTCAAACAACAATGATATACAAAGCACTACACAGAGAACACGAGCCACACTAAAACAACAATGATATACAAAGCACTACACAGAGAACACGAGCCACACTAAAACAACAATGATATACAAAGCACTACACAGAGAACTCCAGCCACACTCAAACAACAATGATATACAAAGCACTACACAGAGAACACGAGCCACACGCAAACAACAATGATATACAAAGCACTACACAGAGAACACGAGCCACACTCAAACAACAATGATATACAAAGAACTACACAGAGAACACCATCCACACTAAAACAACAATGATATACAAAGCACTACACAGAGAACACGAGCCACACTCAAACAACAATGATATACAAAGCACTACACAGAGAACACGAGCCACACTCAAACAACAATGATATACAAAGAACTACACAGAGAACACCAGCCACACTAAAACAACAATGATATACAAAGCACTACACAGAGAACACGAGCCACACTAAAACAACAATGATATACAAAGCACTACACAGAGAACACGAGCCACACTAAAACAACAATGATATACAAAGCACTACACAGAGAACGCGAGCCACACTAAAACAACAATGATATACAAAGCACTACACAGAGAACACGAGCCACACTAAAACAACAATGATATACAAAGCACTACACAGAGAACACGAGCCACACTAAAATAACAATGATATACAAAGCACTACACAGAGAACACGAACCACACTCAAACAACAATGATATACAAAGCACTACACAGAGAACACGAGCCACACTCAAACAACAATAATATACAAAGCACTACACAGAGAACACGAGCCACACTAAAACAACAATGATATACAAAGCACTACACAGATAGGGCGAGCCACACTCAAAGAACAATGATATAAAAAGCACTACACAGAGAACACGAGCCACACTAAAACAACAATGATATACAAAGCACTACACAGAGAACACGAGCCACACTCAAACAACAATGATATACAAACCACTACACAGAGAACACGAGCCACACTCAAACAACAATGATATACAAAGCACTACACAGAGAACACGAGCCACATTAAAACAACAATGATATACAAAGCACTACACAGAGAACACGAGCCACACTAAAACAACAATGATATACAAAGCACTACACAGAGAACACGAGCCACACTAAAACAACAATGATATACAAAGCACTACACAGAGAACACGAGCCACACTAAAACAACAATGATATACAAAGCACTACACAGAGAACACGAGCCACACTAAAACAACAATGATATACAAAGCACTACACAGGGAACTCGAGCCACACTAAAACAACAATGATATACAAAGCACTACAGAGAGAACACGAGCCACACTAAAACAACAATGATATACAAAGCACTACACAGAGAACACGAGCCACACTAAAACAACAATGATATACAAAGCACTACACAGGGAACTCGAGCCACACTAAAACAACAATGATATACAAAGCACTACACAGAGAACACGAGCCACACTCAAACAACAATGATATACAAAGCACTACACAGAGAACTCCAGCCACACTCAAACAACAATGATATACAAAGCACTACACAGAGAACACGAGCCACACTCAAACAACAATGATATACAAAGCACTACACAGAGAACACGAGCCACACTAAAACAACAATGATATACAAAGAACTACACAGAGAACACCAGCCACACTAAAACAACAATGATATACAAAGCACTACACAGAGAACACGAGCCACACTCAAACAACAATGATATACAAAGCACTACACAGAGAACACGAGCCACACTAAAACAACAATGATATACAAAGCACTACACAGAGAACACGAGCAACACTAAAACAACAATGATATACAAAGCACTACACAGAGAACACGAGCCACACTCAAACAACAATAATATACAAAGCACTACACAGAGAACACGAGCCACACTAAAACAACAATGATATACAAAGCACTACACAGAGAGGGCGAGCCACACTCAAAGAACAATGATATACAAAGCACTACACAGAGAACACGAGCCACACTAAAACAACAATGATATACAAAGCACTACACAGAGAACACGAGCCACACTCAAACAACAATGATATACAAACCACTACACAGAGAACACGAGCCACACTCAAACAACAATGATATACAAAGCACTACACAGAGAACACGAGCCACACTAAAACAACAATGATATACAAAGCACTACACAGAGAACACGAGCCACACTAAAACTACAATGATATACAAAGCACTTCACAGAGAACACGAGCCACACTAAAACAACAATGATATACAAAGCACTACACAGAGAACACGAACCACACTCAAACAACAATGATATACAACGCACTACAGAGAGAACACGAGCCACACTAAAACAACAATGATATACAAACCACTACACAGAGAACACGAGCCACACTCAAACAACAATGATATACAAAGCACTACACAGAGAACACGAGCCACACTAACACAACAATGATATACAAAGCACTACAAAGGGAACTCGAGCCACACTAAAACAACAATGATATACAAAGCACTACACAGAGAAAACGAGCCACACTCAAACAACAATGATATACAAAGCACTTCACAGAGAACACGAGCCACACTCAAACAACAATGATATACAAAGCACTACACAGAGAACACGAGCCACACTCAAACAACAATGATATACAAAGCACTACACAGAGAACACGAGCCACACTAAAACAACAATGATATACAAACCACTACACAGAGAACACGAGCCACACTCAAACAACAATGATATACAAAGCACTACACAGAGAACACGAGCCACACTAAAACAACAATGATATACAAAGCACTACACAGAGAACACGAGCCACACTAAAACCACAATGATATACAAAGCACTACACAGAGAACACGAGCCACACTAAAACAACAATGATATACAAAGCACTACACAGAGAACACGAGCCACACTAAAACAACAATGATATACAAAGCACTACACAGAGAACACGAGCCACACTAAAACAACAATAATATACAAAGCACTACACAGAGAACACCAGCCACACTCAAACAACAATGATATACAAAGCACTACACAGAGAACACGAGCCACACTCAAACAACAATGATATACAAAGCACTACACAGAGAACACGAGCCACACTAAAACAACAATGATATACAAAGCACTACACAGAGAACTCCAGCCACACTCAAACAACAATGATATACAAAGCACTACACAGAGAACACGAGCCACACTCAAACAACAATGATATACAAAGCACTACACAGAGAACACGAGCCACACTAAAACAACAATGATATACAAAGAACTACACAGAGAACACCATCCACACTAAAACAACAATGATATACAAAGCACTACACAGAGAACACGAGCCACACTCAAACAACAATGATATACAAAGCACTACACAGAGAACACGAGCCACACTAAAACAACAATGATATACAAAGAACTACACAGAGAACACCAGCCACACTAAAACAACAATGATATACAAAGCACTACACAGAGAACACGAGCCACACTAAAACAACAATGATATACAAAGCACTACACAGAGAACACGAGCCACACTCAAACAACAATGATATACAAAGCACTACACAGAGAACACGAGCCACACTAAAACAACAATGATATACAAAGAACTACACAGAGAACACCAGCCACACTAAAACAACAATGATATACAAAGCACTACACAGAGAACACGAGCCACACTAAAACAACAATGATATACAAAGCACTACACAGAGAACACGAGCCACACTCAAACAACAATAATATACAAAGCACTACACAGAGAACACGAGCCACACTAAAACAACAATGATATACAAAGCACTACACAGAGAGGGCGAGCCACACTCAAAGAACAATGATATACAAAGCACTACACAGAGAACACGAGCCACACTAAAACAACAATGATATACAAAGCACTACACAGAGAACACGAGCCACACTCAAACAACAATGATATACAAAGAACTACACAGAGAACACCAGCCACACTAAAACAACAATGATATACAAAGCACTACACAGAGAACACGAGCCACACTAAAACAACAATGATATACAAAGCACTACACAGAGAACACGAGCCACACTAAAACAACAATGATATACAAAGCACTACACAGAAAACACGAGCCACACTCAAACAACAATGATATACAAAGAACTACACAGAGAACACCAGCCACACTAAAACAACAATGATATACAAAGCACTACACAGAGAACACGAGCCACACTAAAACAACAATGATATACAAAGCACTACACAGAGAACACGAGCCACACTAAAACAACAATGATATACAAAGCACTACACAGAGAACACGAGCCACACTAAAACAACAATGATATACAAAGCACTACACAGAGAACACGAGCCACACTAAAACAACAATGATATACAAAGCACTACACAGAGAAGAGAACACGAGCCACACTCAAACAACAATGATATACAAAGCACTACATAGAGAACACGAGCCACACTAAAACAACAATGATATACAAAGCACTACACAGAGAACACGAGCCACACTAAAACAACAATGATATACAAAGCACTACACAGAGAACTCGAGCCACACTAAAACAACAATGATATACAAAGCGCTACACAGAGTACACGAGCCACACTAAAACAACAATGATATACAAAGCACTACACAGAGAACACGAGCCACACTAAAACAACAATGATATACAAAGCACTATACAGAGAACACGAGCCATACTAAAACAACAATGATATACAAAGCACTACACAGAAAACACGAGCCACACTCAAACTACAATGATATACAAAGCACTACACAGAGAACACGAGCCACACTAGAACAACAATGATATACAAAGCACTACACAGAGAACACCAGCCACACTAAAACAACAATGATATACAAAGCACTACACAGAGAACACCAGCAACACTAAAACAACAATGATATACAAAGCACTACACAGAGAACACGAGCCACACTCAAACTACAATGATATAAAAAGCACTACACAGAGAACACCAGCCACACTAAAACAACAATAATATACAAAGCACTACACAGAGAACACCAGCCACACTCAAACAACAATGATATACAAAGCACTACACAGAGAACACGAGCCACACTCAAACAACAATGATATACAAAGCACTACACAGAGAACACGAGCCACACTAAAACAACAATGATATACAAAGCACTACACAGAGAACTCCAGCCACACTCAAACAACAATGATATACAAAGCACTACACAGAGAACACGAGCCACACTCAAACAACAATGATATACAAAGCACTACACAGAAAAAACGAGCCACACTAAAACAACAATGATATACAAAGAACTACACAGAGAACACCATCCACACTAAAACAACAATGATATACAAAGCACTACACAGAGAACACGAGCCACACTCAAACAACAATGATATACAAAGCACTACACAGAGAACACGAGCCACACTAAAACAACAATGATATACAAAGAACTACACAGAGACCACCAGCCACACTAAAACAACAATGATATACAAAGCACTACACAGAGAACACGAGCCACACTAAAACAACAATGATATACAAAGCACTACACAGAGAACACGAGCCACACTAAAACAACAATGATATACAAAGCACTACACAGAGAACACGAACCACACTCAAACAACAATGATATACAAAGCACTACACAGAGAACACGAGCCACACTCAAACAACAATAATATACAAAGCACTACACAGAGAACACGAGCCACACTAAAACAACAATGATATACAAAGCACTACACAGAGAGGGCGAGCCACACTCAAAGAACAATGATATACAAAGCACTACACAGAGAACACGAGCCACACTAAAACAACAATGATATACAAAGCACTACACAGAGAACACGAGCCACACTCAAACAACAATGATATACAAACCACTACACAGAGAACACGAGCCACACTCAAACAACAATGATATACAAAGCACTACACAGAGAACACGAGCCACACTAAAACAACAATGATATACAAAGCACTACACAGAGAACACGAGCCACACTAAAACAACAATGATATAAAAAGCACTACACAGAGAACGCGAGCCACGCTAAAACAACAATGATATACAAAGCACTACAGAGAGAACACGAGCCACACTAATACAACAATGATATACAAAGCACTACACAGAGAACACGAGCCACACTAAAACAACAATGATATACAAAGCACTACACAGGGAACTCGAGCCACACTAAAACAACAATGATATACAAAGCACTACAGAGAGAACACGAGCCACACTAAAACAACAATGATATACAAAACACTACCCAGAGAACACGAGCCACACTAAAACAACAATGATATACAAAGCACTACACAGAGAACTCGAGCCACACTAAAACAACAATGATCTACAAAGCACTACACAGATAACACGAGCCACACTAAAACAACAATGATATACAAAGCACTACACAGAGAACACGAGCCACACTAAAACAACAATGATATACAAAGCACTACACAGAGAACACGAGCCACACTCAAACAACAATGATATACAAAGCACTACACAGAGAACTCCAGCCACACTCAAACAACAATGATATATAAAGCACTACACAGAGAACACGAGCCACACTAAAACAACAATGATATACAAAGCACTACACAGAGAACACGAGCCACACTAAAACAACAATGATATACAAAGAACTACACAGAGAACACCAGCCACACTAAAACAACAATGATATACAAAGCACTACACAGAGAACACGAGCCACACTCAAACAACAATGATATACAAAGCACTACACAGAGAACACGAGCCACACTAAAACAACAATGATATACAAAGAACTACACAGAGAACACCAGCCACACTAAAACAACAATGATATACAAAGCACAACACAGAGAACACGAGCCACACTAAAACAACAATGATATACAAAGCACTACACAGAGAGGGCGAGCCACACTCAAAGAACAATGATATACAAAGCACTACACAGAGAACACGAGCCACACTCAAACAACAATGATATACAAAGCACTACAGAGATAACACGAGCCACACTAAAACAACAATGAAATACAAAGCACTACACAGGGAACACGAGCCACACTCAAACAACAATAATATTTAAAGCACTACACAGAGAACACGAGCCACACTAAAACAACAATGATATACAAAGCACTACACAGAGAGGGCGAGCCACACTCAAAGAACAATGATATACAAAGCACTACACAGAGAACACGAGCCACACTAAAACAACAATGATATACAAAGCACTACACAGAGAACACGAGCCACACTCAAACAACAATGATATACAAACCACTACACAGAGAACACGAGCCACACTCAAACAACAATGATATACAAAGCACTACACAGAGAACACGAGCCACACTAAAACAACAATGATATACAAAGCACTACACAGAGAACACGAGCCACACTAAAACTACAATGATATACAAAGCACTTCACAGAGAACACGAGCCACACTAAAACAACAATGATATACAAAGCACTACACAGAGAACACGAACCACACTCAAACAACAATGATATACAACGCACTACAGAGAGAACACGAGCCACACTAAAACAACAATGATATACAAAGCACTACAGAGAGAACACGAGCCACACTAAAACAACAATGATATACAAAGCACTACACAGAGAACACGAGCCACACTAAAACAACAATGATATGCAAAGCACTACAAAGGGAACTCGAGCCACACTAAAACAACAATGATATACAAAGTACTACACAGAGAAAACGAGCCACACTCAAACAACAATGATATACAAAGCACTACACAGAGAACACGAGCCACACTCAAACAACAATGATATACAAAGCACTACAGAGATAACACGAGCCACACTAAAACAACAATGAAATACAAAGCACTACACAGGGAACACGAGCCACACTCAAACAACAATGATATACAAAGCACTACACAGAGAACACGAGCCACACTAAAACAACAATGATATACAAAGCACTACACAGGGAACGCGAGCCACACTAACACAACAATGATATACAAAGCACTACACAGAGAACACGAGCCACACTAAAACAACAATGATATACAAAGCAATACACAGAGAACACGAGCCACACTAAAACAACAATGATATACAAAGCACTACACAGAGAACATGAACCACACTCAAACAACAATGATAAACAAAGCACTACACAGAGAACGCGAGCCACACTAAAACTACAATGGTATACAAAGCACTACACAGAGAACACGAGCCACACTCAAACAACAATGATATACAAAGCACTACACAGAGAACACGAGCCACACTCAAACAACAATGATATACAAAGCACTACACAGAGAACACGAGCCACACTAAAACAACAATGATATACAAACCACTACACAGAGAACACGAGCCACACTCAAACAACAATGATATACAAAGCACTACACAGAGAACACGAGCCACACTAAAACAACAATGATATACAAAGCACTACACAGAGAACACGAGCCACACTAAAACCACAATGATATACAAAGCACTACACAGAGAACACGAGCCACACTAAAACAACAATGATATACAAAGCACTACACAGAGAACACGAGCCACACTAAAACAACAATGATATACAAAGCACTACACAGAGAACACGAGCCACACTAAAACAACAATGATATACAAAGAACTACACAGAGAACACGAGCCACACTAAAACAACAATGATATACAAAGCACTACATAGAGAAGAGAACACGAGCCACACTCAAACAACAATGATATACAAAGCACTACACAGAGAACACGAGCCACACTAAAACAACAATGATATACAAAGCACTACACAGAGAACACGAGCCACACTAAAACAACAATGATATACAAAGCACTACACAGAGAACTCCAGCCACACTCAAACAACAATGATATACAAAGCACTACACAGAGAACACGAGCCACACGCAAACAACAATGATATACAAAGCACTACACAGAGAACACGAGCCACACTCAAACAACAATGATATACAAAGAACTACACAGAGAACACCATCCACACTAAAACAACAATGATATACAAAGCACTACACAGAGAACACGAGCCACACTCAAACAACAATGATATACAAAGCACTACACAGAGAACACGAGCCACACTCAAACAACAATGATATACAAAGAACTACACAGAGAACACCAGCCACACTAAAACAACAATGATATACAAAGCACTACACAGAGAACACGAGCCACACTAAAACAACAATGATATACAAAGCACTACACAGAGAACACGAGCCACACTAAAACAACAATGATATACAAAGCACTACACAGAGAACGCGAGCCACACTAAAACAACAATGATATACAAAGCACTACACAGAGAACACGAGCCACACTAAAACAACAATGATATACAAAGCACTACACAGAGAACACGAGCCACACTAAAATAACAATGATATACAAAGCACTACACAGAGAACACGAACCACACTCAAACAACAATGATATACAGAGCACTACACAGAGAACACGAGCCACACTCAAACAACAATAATATACAAAGCACTACACAGAGAACACGAGCCACACTAAAACAACAATGATATACAAAGCACTACACAGATAGGGCGAGCCACACTCAAAGAACAATGATATAAAAAGCACTACACAGAGAACACGAGCCACACTAAAACAACAATGATATACAAAGCACTACACAGAGAACACGAGCCACACTCAAACAACAATGATATACAAACCACTACACAGAGAACACGAGCCACACTCAAACAACAATGATATACAAAGCACTACACAGAGAACACGAGCCACATTAAAACAACAATGATATACAAAGCACTACACAGAGAACACGAGCCACACTAAAACAACAATGATATACAAAGCACTACACAGAGAACACGAGCCACACTAAAACAACAATGATATACAAAGCACTACACAGAGAACACGAGCCACACTAAAACAACAATGATATACAAAGCACTACACAGAGAACACGAGCCACACTAAAACAACAATGATATACAAAGCACTACACAGGGAACTCGAGCCACACTAAAACAACAATGATATACAAAGCACTACAGAGAGAACACGAGCCACACTAAAACAACAATGATATACAAAGCACTACACAGAGAACACGAGCCACACTAAAACAACAATGATATACAAAGCACTACACAGAGAACTCGAGCCACACTAAAACAACAATGATATACAAAGCACTACACAGAGAACACGAGCCACACTCAAACAACAATGATATACAAAGCACTACACAGAGAACACGAGCCACACTAAAACAACAATGATATACAAAGAACTACACAGAGAACACCAGCCACACTAAAACAACAATGATATACAAAGCACTACACAGAGAACACGAGCCACACTCAAACAACAATGATATACAAAGCACTACACAGAGAACACGAGCCACACTAAAACAACAATGATATACAAAGAACTACACAGAAAACACCAGCCACACTAAAACAACAATGATATACAAAGCACTACACAGAGAACACGAGCAACACTAAAACAACAATGATATACAAAGCACTACACAGAGAACACGAGCCACACTCAAACAACAATAATATACAAAGCACTACACAGAGAACACGAGCCACACTAAAACAACAATGATATACAAAGCACTACACAGAGAGGGCGAGCCACACTCAAAGAACAATGATATACAAAGCACTACACAGAGAACACGAGCCACACTAAAACAACAATGATATACAAAGCACTACACAGAGAACACGAGCCACACTCAAACAACAATGATATACAAACCACTACACAGAGAACACGAGCCACACTCAAACAACAATGATATACAAAGCACTACACAGAGAACACGAGCCACACTAAAACAACAATGATATACAAAGCACTACACAGAGAACACGAGCCACACTAAAACTACAATGATATACAAAGCACTTCACAGAGAACACGAGCCACACTAAAACAACAATGATATACAAAGCACTACACAGAGAACACGAACCACACTCAAACAACAATGATATACAACGCACTACAGAGAGAACACGAGCCACACTAAAACAACAATGATATACAAACCACTACACAGAGAACACGAGCCACACTCAAACAACAATGATATACAAAGCACTACACAGAGAACACGAGCCACACTAACACAACAATGATATACAAAGCACTACAAAGGGAACTCGAGCCACACTAAAACAACAATGATATACAAAGCACTACACAGAGAAAACGAGCCACACTCAAACAACAATGATATACAAAGCACTTCACAGAGAACACGAGCCACACTCAAACAACAATGATATACAAAGCACTACACAGAGAACACGAGCCACACTCAAACAACAATGATATACAAAGCACTACACAGAGAACACGAGCCACACTAAAACAACAATGATATACAAACCACTACACAGAGAACACGAGCCACACTCAAACAACAATGATATACAAAGCACTACACAGAGAACACGAGCCACACTAAAACAACAATGATATACAAAGCACTACACAGAGAACACGAGCCACACTAAAACCACAATGATATACAAAGCACTACACAGAGAACACGAGCCACACTAAAACAACAATGATATACAAAGCACTACACAGAGAACACGAGCCACACTAAAACAACAATGATATACAAAGCACTACACAGAGAACACGAGCCACACTAAAACAACAATAATATACAAAGCACTACACAGAGAACACCAGCCACACTCAAACAACAATGATATACAAAGCACTACACAGAGAACACGAGCCACACTCAAACAACAATGATATACAAAGCACTACACAGAGAACACGAGCCACACTAAAACAACAATGATATACAAAGCACTACACAGAGAACTCCAGCCACACTCAAACAACAATGATATACAAAGCACTACACAGAGAACACGAGCCACACTCAAACAACAATGATATACAAAGCACTACACAGAGAACACGAGCCACACTAAAACAACAATGATATACAAAGAACTACACAGAGAACACCATCCACACTAAAACAACAATGATATACAAAGCACTACACAGAGAACACGAGCCACACTCAAACAACAATGATATACAAAGCACTACACAGAGAACACGAGCCACACTAAAACAACAATGATATACAAAGAACTACACAGAGAACACCAGCCACACTAAAACAACAATGATATACAAAGCACTACACAGAGAACACGAGCCACACTAAAACAACAATGATATACAAAGCACTACACAGAGAACACGAGCCACACTCAAACAACAATGATATACAAAGCACTACACAGAGAACACGAGCCACACTAAAACAACAATGATATACAAAGAACTACACAGAGAACACCAGCCACACTAAAACAACAATGATATACAAAGCACTACACAGAGAACACGAGCCACACTAAAACAACAATGATATACAAAGCACTACACAGAGAACACGAGCCACACTCAAACAACAATAATATACAAAGCACTACACAGAGAACACGAGCCACACTAAAACAACAATGATATACAAAGCACTACACAGAGAGGGCGAGCCACACTCAAAGAACAATGATATACAAAGCACTACACAGAGAACACGAGCCACACTAAAACAACAATGATATACAAAGCACTACACAGAGAACACGAGCCACACTCAAACAACAATGATATACAAAGAACTACACAGAGAACACCAGCCACACTAAAACAACAATGATATACAAAGCACTACACAGAGAACACGAGCCACACTAAAACAACAATGATATACAAAGCACTACACAGAGAACACGAGCCACACTAAAACAACAATGATATACAAAGCACTACACAGAGAACACGAGCCACACTCAAACAACAATGATATACAAAGAACTACACAGAGAACACCAGCCACACTAAAACAACAATGATATACAAAGCACTACACAGAGAACACGAGCCACACTAAAACAACAATGATATACAAAGCACTACACAGAGAACACGAGCCACACTAAAACAACAATGATATACAAAGCACTACACAGAGAACGCGAGCCACACTAAAACAACAATGATATACAAAGCACTACACAGAGAACACGAGCCACACTAAAACAACAATGATATACAAAGCACTACACAGAGAACACGAGCCACACTAAAATAACAATGATATACAAAGCACTACACAGAGAACACGAACCACACTCAAACAACAATGATATACAAAGCACTACACAGAGAACACGAGCCACACTCAAACAACAATAATATACAAAGCACTACACAGAGAACACGAGCCACACTAAAACAACAATGATATACATAGCACTACACAGAGAACACGAGCCACACTAAAACAACAATGATATACAAAGCACTACACAGAGAACACGAGCCACACTAAAACTACAATGATATACAAAGCACTTCACAGAGAACACGAGCCACACTAAAACAACAATGATATACAAAGCACTACAGAGAGAACACGAGCCACACTAAAACAACAATGATATACAAACCACTACACAGAGAACACGAGCCACACTCAAACAACAATGATATACAAAGCACTACACAGAGAACACGAGCCACACTAACACAACAATGATATACAAAGCACTACAAAGGGAACTCGAGCCACACTAAAACAACAATGATATACAAAGCACTACACAGAGAACACGAGCCACACTAAAACAACAATGATATACAAACCACTACACAGAGAACACGAGCCACACTCAAACAACAATGATATACAAAGCACTACACAGAGAACACGAGCCACACTAAAACAACAATGATATACAAAGCACTACACAGAGAACACGAGCCACACTAAAACCACAATGATATACAAAGCACTACACAGAGAACACGAGCCACACTAAAACAACAATGATATACAAAGCACTACACAGAGAACACGAGCCACACTAAAACAACAATGATATACAAAGCACTACACAGAGAACACGAGCCACACTAAAACAACAATAATATACAAAGCACTACACAGAGAACACCAGCCACACTCAAACAACAATGATATACAAAGCACTACACAGAGAACACGAGCCACACTCAAACAACAATGATATACAAAGCACTACACAGAGAACACGAGCCACACTAAAACAACAATGATATACAAAGCACTACACAGAGAACTCCAGCCACACTCAAACAACAATGATATACAAAGCACTACACAGAGAACACGAGCCACACTCAAACAACAATGATATACAAAGCACTACACAGAGAACACGAGCCACACTAAAACAACAATGATATACAAAGAACTACACAGAGAACACCATCCACACTAAAACAACAATGATATACAAAGCACTACACAGAGAACACGAGCCACACTCAAACAACAATGATATACAAAGCACTACACAGAGAACACGAGCCACACTAAAACAACAATGATATACAAAGAACTACACAGAGAACACCAGCCACACTAAAACAACAATGATATACAAAGCACTACACAGAGAACACGAGCCACACTAAAACAACAATGATATACAAAGCACTACACAGAGAACACGAGCCACACTAAAACAACAATGATATACAAAGCACTACACAGAGAACGCGAGCCACACTAAAACAACAATGATATACAAAGCACTACACAGAGAACACGAGCCACACTAAAACAACAATGATATACAAAACACTACACAGAGAACACGAGCCACACTAAAACAACAATGATATACAAAGCACTACACAGAGAACACAAACCACACTCAAACAACAATGATATACAAAGCACTACACAGAGAACACGAGCCACACTCAAACAACAATAATATACAAAGCACTACACAGAGAACACGAGCCACACTAAAACAACAATGATATACAAAGCACTACACAGAGAGGGCGAGCCACACTCAAAGAACAATGATATACAAAGCACTACACAGAGAACACGAGCCACACTAAAACAACAATGATATACAAAGCACTACACAGAGAACACGAGCCACACTCAAACAACAATGATATACAAAGCACTACACAGAGAACACGAGCCACACTAAAACAACAATGATATACAAAGCACTACACAGAGAACACGAGCCACACTAAAACAACAATGATATACAAAGCACTACACAGAGAACACGAGCCACACTCAAACAACAATGATATACAAAGCACTACACCGAGAACACGAGCCACACTAAAACAACAATGATATACAAAGCACTACACAGAGAATACGAGCCACACTAAAACAACAATGATATACAAAGTACTACACAGAGAACACGAGCCACACTAAAACAACAATGATATACAAAGTACTACACAGAGAACACGAGCCACACTAAAACAACAATGCTATACAAAGTACTACACAGAGAACACGAGCCACACTAAAACAACAATGATGTACAAAGCACTACACAGAGAACACGAGCCACACTAAAACAACAATGATATACAAAGCACTACACAGAGAACACGAGCCACACTCAAACAACAATGATATACAAAGCACTACACAGAGAACACGAGCCACACTAAAACAACAATGATATAAAAAGCACTACACAGAGAACACGAGCCACACTAAAACAACAATGATATACAAAGCACTACACAGAGAACACGAGGCACACTACAACAACAATGATATACAAAGCACTACACAGAGAACACGAGCCACACTAAAACAACAATGATATACAAAGCACTACACAGAGAACACGAGGCACACTACAACAACAATGATATACAAAGCACTACACAGAGAACACGAGCCACACTAAAACAACACCACCTCTAACCATTTAGTTAGACACAAATTAAAGTAAAGAAAAAAAGCTTTTATTGTTGTTCTTCAACAATGATAATAACTTATGCCCTAAAATGAGTGGTTACGTATAGGTTATTGAATGCAAATTATTGCTGTGTAATTATAAAATTGTTAAGTAAATTTTGAAGAAAATCTGTTATAAATACTAGAACTGCATCTAAATTAAGTCATATATGTACGTATTACCTTATTGCTATTGTACTGAACAGTCGTATCAAATAACATACATGAATAAATAGTATATTATTTAGTGTATATTTCACTTGCAGGACCATTTGATGTGAAGTTAATAAACAGCAGGAGCCAGATTCATTATGAAACATGTAGTGACCACAACAGCATCACTCTGATGAAGGATCGTTTTATAAGCCGCCTGAATTCATCAGAATTCTCTTTCTTTTGTATGAAGTATACAGATCAATGTGCAAACGAGAATGTTTCTGTGTATTGTAATTAAAACTATTATGCACGTTATTCACGATTTCATTTGAATCAATTCGTGAAGCCATATTATTATTTTTTTTCTTTACTTTAACAATTAAATCTTGCATCACCAAGTTCATTTTTGTATTTCCTTGGAAAAAAACAACAAATATATAATGCATCAATGATAGACCGCACAAAATATAAAGACCCAACAACCGATATGTTGCCAATAACAAAATCATATTGTATTCACCCAGTTAAAGTCTTTAAATAGAAGGTCTGTAAACCGATATTGTATTTCTACAAAACTATTGTTTTTCTTTCAAACTTGTGTTTCAGGCTAACGATATAAGCTTCTTCTTTACATCAGGGAGTTACGCTTTTTTCACACATACGTTTTAGTCTGAGCTTGAAAAAGTGTCATTTACTATTGTGTTTTATGCTAAGCATCAACACAAGTGTAACATAATCTGTGACCTACAAAAACTCCTATTATTAAGAACCTTAAAATCTATACCTATAAAAGATTTTTGCAGGATTTCTGTATTAATGACATGAAAGCTAAACCTCTTTACCCGTTCATGCCACAATTCTCCATTTAAATTTAGTCCCGATGTCCACATTATTACGGGCGATTTTAACACCATCGATAATGAAAATCGTGGAAATATCTCTGTTGAAATACCGTAAACCACAGTCCATCAATTGGAAATACAACTTCAAACCTCTTATGAACTCTGGGGGACTGTGCATGAAAATGGACAAAACGAGAAAAATAGGAGGTAGATACCCTTTCATAATGGGTTTAAGCAGTGGGGTCAATGGTTCATATTTGAATCAACAAACTGAAATGGTCAATGAACACAATAGAAACATCTCTCTCAATGATCCCGTTGTTGCAGAAACCCTGTCCACTATTTACGACAAATATGTTGTTGTTCCTACAGATAATGCTCCTTATAACGTTACATTGATTGCTTAAAGATAGAATAAGGCTTGGATAGCCCATAGTGTAATCCTGCTTATACAGCTGGATAGCCCATAGTGTAATCCTGCTTATACAGCTGGATAGCCCATAGTGTAATCCTACTTATACAGCTGGATAGCCCATAGTGTAATCCTGCTTATACAGTTGGATAGCCGATAGTGTAATCCTGCGTATACAGCTGGATAGCCCATAGTGTAATCCTGCTTATACAGCTGGATAGCCCATAGTGTAATCCTGCTTATACAGCTGGATAGCCCATAGTGTAATCCTACTTATACAGCTGCCACACTAAAATAGTGACTTGAAGTGTTGATTCAGCATTGCTTCTCACTGAAGAGCGGAGAATGGTCATGACTTCGGAATTGAAACTTCACCTGTCAATGAAGCGCATAACCATTCAATCACACTCACTTCCGGAACGTCAAAAAACTAATTACTGCAAACAATAACAACAGTTCAAAATGTGGAGTATTAAAACAAAAAAGGATAAATTTATTTGGTTGTAATAATGTGAAAATCAATTATAAATATTGAATGCATTTCTTGCAGCTATATAGGCTTGTGCAGGTGCTTCATACAAAATGTGCTTCTTCGGTCAACGCTTTTACCCGCCAATCACACTACAAAAAGTTGCATTCAAATACATTTTGTGTGTTTTAAGATGAAGACTATCTTAATTATTTCGTTTCTTGTTCCTATCTAAATGAATTTTGCGCGAAAATATATAAAAACTTGTTCAATCCTATTATTTTGGTGTATAAGGGGGTGTTGTGGTCGTGATCGTGTGGTAGATGGACTGATTTACAACTACCTATGCAGTCAGTGACTATCACCACTAACGTAGTGAGTTCAAATACCAATAAATACAACATTATGTGATAAAGTTTGTCAGCGACTTACGACAGATCGGTTGTTTTCTCCGGGTATCCCGGTTTCTTCCACCAATAAAACTGACCACCACCATATAACTGAAATATTTTCTAAAATGACCTTAAATACCATAACCCATAACTTTATTTGTGATAGAATATACTACACGAGTAATCCAGGTGCAAATACATTAGGATAGTACACTGTTATGAAGAATATGGAAAAATATTGAAATATAGAGAGTCAAGTATATATACATGCGCATCATGTGCATATAGTTTTGGTACAACTGTATCATGTCGAGTCAGTTTTGTAAGCAATGTCACTACGAGACGCGTAGCGCTAAGCCACGCTACAACTTTTATTCAAACATTTCATTCATCAATCGTTGTCACTCCAAATGCACAACTGTTGATCTGATATTTTTTTTTTGAGGATGGGGGATAAATTATACAATATAAAACGAACGTATACAATATTAGTTATATAGGCTTTAGACAGGTAATACGGGCTCATATAACCTGTCTGTGTTTTATATTTCTTGAGCCGAAGGCGAGGGAAATATACAACACAGACAGGTTATATGAGCCCGTATTACCTGTCTAAAGCCTATATAACGAATTTGTCATACTGCAATACCATGGGTCCATATTACCTGTGTAAAGCCTAAATAAAGAACATGACAAGTATACATTTAACCCCAGATATGACTTTGCTTTAAAGAAGAAATTAATTCTTCAACATATTTAATAAATAACTTAACAATTTTAACAGAAAAATAACAAATGATTTAAAATTGCCTCAATATTGGCGTCAGAGTGACAGGCGAACCTGGGGGTCGCCATCTTGATTACGCATGATTTCAAAATGAGTTATCTTTCTTGGCACGTGCTTTCATATTACCGGCTAGAGCCGTATATGGATTAGTAAAATCGAGTAAATAACCAATCGGATCACTTAGATTTTCTATTGCAGTATGACAATGTTACTTTGAATTATTCCCCAATGACGTTTGGTTTTTATTAGCGAAGACGTCATGCAACAACAACAACAACAAAACTATTTCGATCAAAGTTAAAGAGGCATTAGCTACGATTTTGACCAAAAAAATTATATGTTTTGGAAATTGGTAAATAGCTTTAAAATGATGAAATAAAGGTAAATATTTCACATTAAACAGCTTATCGTACCACTTTTCGTCTTTTGAGAACGAAAATTACCATCGATTTATTATTTCCTTGCAAGCAAATAATTTGACCTCGCTTTCTCCGTATGCAACTGACCTTACTACAGGTAAAAACGAATAATTTGTATTTTGTCGCTTATTAACTGCAAACTTACATGCGCAGGAGTGTTAAGGCTGTTTCTAAGATTGCATGCAATAAAAAAGGGGGGTCAGGTATGTAATACAAATTAATGAGTAAAACGTAACAATATTTGATCCATATTGCAACCAGTTATTTATACATGTTCGAAAGTGAAAATGTTTCAACTTTGTGCGAGTCAACGTGGATTTCTGTTGATAAAATGATGGTCACGTGACTACAATCAGTGCCTTAACTAATTTTGAAAAGTTCTAGTATTTAGAGTGAAAGTTGAATTAAAAACTGGATATTTTCTGAAAGATTTTTTGTTTTTGTTTAAGAAAAGTGCTACGAGAGCTACTATACAGCCAACAATGGAGATTAAGACAAGATAAAACGCGGAAAATTGACGATTCCTGTTGACCAATGGTGTAAAATTGTGTAAATCATCGTCTTCTGTCAAGTTTTTCATTGGTCTCGTAGCAAAATCATATATCTTTATTATCTGCTCTTTATTAATATGTTTTCAACTGTGAATCTATTGACGCGTATATTCTAGGACTTTCATGTCGAAGTGTACGTATTTAATCAATTTCGAAAACAATAAAACACTCAAGTGATCCGGCGCACCGATAGAGGGAGGTAACAATATGTGTTAACTCTATCGGCGGCAAATATGAAAACAATATAATTTTTTGCTTTATTTAAGTAAAGTAAACTAAATTTGTCGTCGATTCGATAATTAATCTAATGTTTATTTCATATATAAAAAAATGTTTCTGTGAAGTGATTGCTAATCAATTGTAAAATGGTGTAATTATCCATGTCAACTTCTATCACTATCAGCATCACACAATCGTGTACCTGGTCCTGGGCGTCATGTACAAAACAAAATATTGAATATCCATGTATTACTTATTCATGTATCAGAGACATATAACACAATTATAATTTGAGTTGAAATACTTTTGAAAAAAAATGCCAAAAATTGATGTATTTGCAAACATAGTGAATATCTGAGTGTGCATGGTGTAATGATAGAATTGTTTCTTTTGTTCCCCTCACATCTCTTTTTTACAAAATAAAATGTTACTTTTTTATAATGGCCTACAGATGAAGTGGAAAAAAACCCAGATAACACTCGTAACCCTCAAATCTATTTTCTATTCCTGTAAATTTTCATATCTAGAACTTGAACCGGATGAAACTGATGGAATATTTAAATTTATTAAATCTTAATTAAATAAAAATGAATCTTGGATTACATTGTTTTGTATATGTTTTGTGAATCTGGGAAAAGCTACTCTACTCAGGGCCGTCTTAACAGCATTATAGGACTCCGGGCATAGCAGTACACCGAGACGGCTACCTATACAACCATTCGCAGGAATATAAATGTAAATGTCGATTAAATTAAATATATAGTTATTGTATAGGTACTTCCAACAAAATCAGTGTTTAAACATTAAAAAACATGCCGCACACAGCATACAAAGATTAGCATATGATCCCTATGCTCATGGGGCCCCCGGGCAACTGCTCAGCGTGCCCATGCGTTAATATGGCACTGAGTCTACTGATACATATTTTGTATATCTACATATATATGGTTCAATGTTATGTATGCAATCTTGTTTTCGTTATGTGTGTATGCTAGGTTAAATAAACTTGAAGAAAGGGGCAATGAAGTAGTAATGATTATGATGTCAGTAAATGTTGCATAAAAGGTATTAGTGAGATGTACAAATTTAGATGTTCATTAACTTAATATATTCCACTATATATATCATTAAAATATATATTCATACATATTAAGATTATGTGTTTTATTAAACATTATATGCTTATATTATGACAGGCACAATGATAACTGTCTGTAAGCCTATCAGTACCTTCTCAGTCAAATTGAAAGAAAAAATACAGTGTTATTTATATGTTTGCCTTGAAATATACATGTACATACATATAATGATTAATGTTTGTTATTTTGTATTGTGTTTGATGAAAATACAGATTTTGGATTTTAAATCAATAAAATCTTTGACTTTTTGACTTTTTTTTACACTTTTTTTAATCAAAACATTGGAAAACCAAATAATTTAAAGTCTTTGGGAGCACCTAAACAGGATATCCAAAAATCGATTGAGGAAGGAGAAGCTTAGTTTTAATTAATAATTACATTATTTAGGAAATGTAGATTTCAATAATAAATATATTGTAACGTGCAGGGGGTGTCCCACGTTCTGCACGCCAGTGGGGTTTTGTACCTTGCAGTACACGAGAGTCCGTACCAAGGTTATTCCCTGAATCTGCCGAATTGTGGTTTTGCTTGCTTATCTAAATTGTGTGGTAGCTCCTAGTGACTTAATACCGAATTTCCTGACTTCAAATTGCTTACCTGTGGCCCAAACTTACCCTATCAATGATACTTTCTATATGAAACGAAATGAAAAAAACACATAAACCTTAACGTATCCCTACATGAAGATGAAATGAATCACAGTATATGAAATGTGTATGAGTACAGTAACTAGCCTATGGAACCCTCGGTCCTGTCTGCCTATATGGTATCCAGTGATTACCTGGCCCTTATTCAGGTCCAAGGTATCGCTGGTCCGGAGGGATAGAGAGGGTTAAATTGTGTAATGAAAGTGAGTGGTGTGAATGTGTGTATGTGTTAGTGTGTGTGGCGACGAAACAAATGAGAAAAGGTAAGTATGGTATCCTGTGTTCCCTTGGTTCTTATGCAGGGCCTAGGTACCACTGGTCCAACGGGACAAAGGTGTCAGTTGTTTCCGAACAATTACCTCAGGACAATAAATGACCACCTTATTCAGGCAGTGCAAGTGGTCTACTTCTTATTCAGAAATAGCCAAAGCCTTCGGTATATAGCTATTCCTTTTTCAGAAATCGCTATTGAAATTACCTTTCATTTTTTTCTGATGTTGACTCTTTGAACCTTTGTCTCCGATCTCTTGATTTCAGCCGTGTCTCTCCTTAAATACTCAGTTAATCTCGAACCAAAGCCAAGATAATCTCGAAACCAAAACAAATAAATCTGATTCGTGTTTCATCCCATAGTAACCATTTTCCCCTACATACATTTACACATCAATAACCTTACCTTACCTCTAAATCATAACCCCCTGTGTAGAGGAACCATTTTCTATGTCGAACTAATGTTGGGTGGTGGTGCAACTATACATCTATACACTGTGCTGTTTCCATCACCATGAATCATTAAAAACACTATCCATTAATTTAAGTGACCGGCTATTTACACTTGGATTAAAAAGTTTCTCACAGTTAAAAGAGGCTCTACAATCCACAAGGAATACACGTTTAAAAGATAAAATTGCCTTTAAATCTAATGTATCTTCCTTCTAATGTCAGTTTAAAATCTAAAACTGCAGCATGTATTTCGCATTAAAAATATATAGTTCTAAAAGATAAAAGCTGCTATCACTGTCATACCGTTGAAATAAAGGAAATGTCAATTTTTCTCAGTTCGAATAGTTGTGCAGCTGTTGATCCCCCTCCCGCTTTGGATGAGGCTATATTCATTACTTAGAGTTCTCTTAAAAGTTGCAACACATTGTTTCTCACGACCATCTCATGTGTGGCTCAATATTGAAATAAATCCATATACATGTATAAGTAAAATAAACGCATTGAAATCATCTTTTGACATCAAATTCAAGTAATTTAGTCCTTCTTATATGGAGTCTAAATCAGGGGCGTAGCTAGGTATACAATGAAATGTAAGCACAACTTGTGGCGAGAGGTCTGGGGAAAATGGTTTTAAGCATAAATAGATGTACAAATGGCGAAATCTGAACAATAAAAGACATGAAATATATTCTTATTTTATCATGGAAACAATACAAAAATCGAAGTTGTTAATATATTGTTGCTAAATATGAGAATTGTTGACTGAATGTTTCTACACCGCTTTTCAGAATAATTTTAACAGTTACAAAAATTCAGCATTACAAAGCATATAGCGAAGATTATCATAAATGCATTTATGTATGAAAGAAACATTCCCGGAAACATTCAAAGAATAAAGTTTCAGAGTTCATGTAAGCACATGCAGCCATCATGTCCAGCAATACGGACTGGTAATTAGATAAAGTCCAGACGTCTGTTTTTTCTCACTGCAAATTTGTTGATAACATCTTCGACGCTTAGATTTCTTCTTCTGTGGATGTGTAACAACGATAAATTTATTAATTTCTCATCACTCATTGTAGCTCCAAGAATTTGTTACGCGGCGCATCGCACTGACTGAATGCTCGCTAGACGCCGAAGATACTTGCATTGTTATAAATACTGTAAAAATTGCATAAATATTAGGGTACAAGTCTTCAAGTGGTTTGTGACATTGAGTGTCTCCAGTAATGTTTGTGGTTTTTGCTCATCAACCATATTCCAGCGTGTTTTTCACCTAGCAACTTCATCAAGAAATGCTTGTCTGTCGCCAATATCCGTATAACGAAAAGAATCAAAGATTGAATTAGTTGTCTGATCTGTTAATGTGTGGAGCTCAGCTCAAGTTCTAAGCGGGAGGTTTGGCGCTTTAAAATCTGATTCAACCCACCATTTCTTTAGAAATGCCTATACCAAGTCAGAATCATTACGGTTTTCACAGTTTTCCGGTTGTTGACTGATTTTGTCTGTTTATATAATTATGAGTTTTGACTTTCCCTTTGCAATTGATTCGCTATGCAAGGGCCAGTAGCAATTATTCTGATTTCCTGAAACGTCATCTTCATCTGAGAAACAGGCTACTGGACCAGGGCTATAAAAAGATTCGCCTTATTCGATCTCTTAAAAAGTTTATATTCCGATACCAATATCTTGTCGAAATATATTCCGTCTCTGCAGAAAAAATTATAAGCGATGCATTTTCATATAGTGAAAATGTATAAAGATAAAGAAGTCACAAATGTCAAGAATTTTTTTGTCAATGTGTGACGTAAAAGTATTTTTGACATTTACGTCACCGTATATGGTACTGCTTTGACAACTATTTTACCTATTTTGTTCCTGTATTTAAATACTGTTACAGTGACAGCCGGAACCTTTGAACCGTAATGAGAGCGGGAGGTTTGGCGCCTTAAAATCTGATTCAACCCACCATTTCTTTAGAAATGCCTGTACCAAGTCAGGGTCATTACGGTTTTCACAGTTTTCCGGTTGTTGACTGATTTTGTCTGTTTATATAATTATGAGTTTTGACTTTCCCTTTGTAAGATTGTTCGGAGTTCGGTAATTTTGTTATTACCTTTATTTGTAAGATTGTTCGGAGTTCGGTAATTTTGTTATTACCCTTATTTAAGTTTAGGTTTAGAGCCAGACATGTTTACACTGCAAGCCAATAGCCCGACAACAGTTCCTTTGACGGTCAATGACAAACTAGTAAATGTATCAATTCATCTCTAGATTCAGATGTTAAAAAGCGTGCGAAAAGCAAATTGTGTTTTATTTTATGTCAAGACAAAGCCTTTGAAGACATGGCCAGAAATGATGGGTACTTTGCTCATTTGCATATCTAAGATGGCGACGCCAGGACGTCTGCAATTTTCATATGATCTATATAGACGATATCATTCATAAATGCATGTGTCATTTTCTGAACTTGAAAATGATACATTGAACCAAGCTGAATTAAATGAAATAAAAACGATCCATCAAGCTTGAAACTACAGTCATGTGATCAATATCTAATTTAAATATGATGAATATTTATGAGGAAAGTACCATCAATTTCTGGATATGATAAAATGAACTGTCAATTTCAAAGAGTTAGTTAAGGTCACAGTACTCATTGCAAATGTTTATCTTTCAACTTGTGGAAGCTTGTCATCAGTACAATAATTAAACATAAAATAGACATAATTAAAATACGTAATGCGTTGTTTCTCATTTTTCAACAATACAATTTTTTGGGGGAAAAATTATGTGTAGGCACGTGCCTAAAGTGCCTTACGGTAGCTACGCCCCTGTTAAATAATAATCTTATTGCAATAAGTTCAATTCGGGTGGCATTTGCTGGATCTATTTTCACCTTGTTATAATTACTACTGTCCAATAAAATTTGAAGTTGGCTATTACTGTCTAGTTCTGTGAACGACATTTCGCAGTTCTGTATATTTTGCCACGTGGCTGATATTTCCATAAGAATTTTCGTCCTTTCAGATTCAAGTTTCTGACAATCTAAAATAAAATGTTGAATAGTCTCCTCAGCGTTTCCGCAGAATAAGCATGCAGGGTCGGACTCATCTCGATAGAACTTTAATCTTTTTGTTTGCAATACATAGGTTCAGTACCTTTCTGCTACGGATTTGAATATACCACTAAATTCCCGGAACTTATTTCCGTATTGTCTCAATAATTACCTGATGTAAACAATCAAGGCAACCGAAAGTAGAAAATAGCTTCTGTAACAACGACTTGGAACTAATGATTCAATTGGATTTACAATCAAAAATCGATGTCTAAATAAATCATAAAGGTAAGCCAACTTCTACTTCTACACGTGTAATTCGTAAAGAGTCGTCTGACTCATCACACGAATGCATAATACTGGACGTCATCCATCATGTGCTCATTAAAAACATATGTACATGTGCAGTTTAAAAACATTCGTGAGATTTTACTGGCTTCTGTGGACTATGAGGCTGGTCTTGAATGCCTCATAGTCATCAATTCCTAGAATGTCCGGTGGAAGATCAAAATAAATATCATCATAATATCTAATAAACCATGTACATTGTAAGTGCCGAGACACTGACTAAGTACTGTGAGTACTGGCATGGGCGGACGATACCCAGTATGCAGCAGACAAAGAATTTTCTGTGATCTGTAAATAAAATGTATCAGAGTAAAATTGATATTTTAAGATATTTGTTTTCAATTGAAACAATTATGTGTATGTTGCTTTGTTTATTTTAATCTGCATGGTCATTGGAGATCTAGAGTTAAATAAAGAGAAGAGGGTAACGCCGGTTACACACCATAACCCTAACCCCTAACCTTTAAAAGTACACTGCAACCTTATGGAAAACAGGAACAACATCTGTTACAAGACAGATATTGATGTCGCAATATTCGAGTTTAAAACAAATTTGGTATACATGTATATAACCTGAACGAATGCAAAACTACATAGTACAGTACATAGTCCAGTACAGCTGACAGCATACACTGATAAATGCTGAGCATAATCTGCATGCTGAGCCAGGCTCAGCATTTTCGCTGATGGTCTGCTAATTAACCCCAAGGTATTAAACAGGGCCATAAAATACCTGGTCAGTAGTGTCTTGTTGATTTCACAGGTGATCTAAAGGTAAATATATACACCTGTTTGTGTTACATAACAGGAAATGTGCATATTTGGATTTCAATGATTTTTATGTGTAGAAAAGGGACTTTAATACATTTAACTGTACCTTGAAATTTTGTCAATAAAATAATATTTTCAAAATTTAACATTTTGTGATATTAGCATCAGCTAACAATTTAAACAAATAATTGAAATGAAATCATAATTTTGTGTTGGATATATATATAAGAATTTTTAACTGAAAATATGGCAAAGAAGAACAAGATTAATTGTGATGCTATTTTAATCAATAGATTAATTAATTAAGATTAGATTTAACATTTTAAGAATTTTCTTTCTATGTAATGTGCATGTGTGTACATGTTAGTCATGTATTTAAGAGTTTTTTTTTTTTCAACTTTGACAAAAATGTTATAGTTGTTCTTTTATGATAGATACATGTATTTAAAATTAAAAAAAAAATTGTAATTAATTTTATCTGTTTTTGCAGAGGAATAATATATTTAATTTGCTTTATCAATTTAATCAAATAAATGTAATCCAATTTCAAAAATATACTAGTTACTATTTTTTCGATTTTTTCAATTTTTTTTAATCCATTTTATTTCTTTTCTTTTTGTTATTCAGAACATTTTTATTCTTATTTTGTTAAACATACATTCTAAACATTAAAAATAATATTTCAGTTGATTATAAATACATCCTTTTCAATATAAGAAAATGACAAATTAAGTATTTTTTTGTATATTAACACACAGATATGGTAAACATAGAAAATCTCAATCAATGAAGGATTTATGGACACTTGTAATTTGCCACTTATTCACTCTCATATCACAAATAATAAAATACTGTCTAGGCTAATGAAAAAGAAAAACACACACACACATATTCAGCTAGATTCCTCAATTAAATACATATTTTTTTTTTAATAAAATGTGAAATGTTCAAAATTAAATTACTATAAATTTCTTTTTCATAAATATTCATGAATTTTGAATTAAACTTTTTTTAAAATAATTTACTGTTTTTGTTAGTACAAACACAACAACAACAAAAAAAGAGAAAACAAACAAATGGTTAAAAAAAGAATAGATACACATCTATTGTATACATGTAAATATTTTCAAATAATTTACTTTTAAATTTTAAAATACAGATAATAATTGAAATTTTAACAAAACAAATCAATTGAAAAACAGAGAAATTTTACTTCAATTTTAGAATTATCAAAACATTACTACATTGCATTTTGTAAAATAGAAAATTTATTATGTAAATATTTCCACTAAATAAAAAGTCACAAGTGTAACAAATCACACATACATGCTCAGGTTAATTATACTAACACCTATTGAATCAGGTACATCTACCTGGAAATCATTATGATCATATTGTTTATTCAATTGCTGACCATCTATACAGGTGAGGGTAATAAAACTGATCATCAGCCCATGATTTACGACCCCCAACAAAACCTCAGCATTGAATGCTGAGCCTTTTAAATGCTCAGCATTTATCAGTGTATGCTGTCAGCTGTACATGTATGACTGTATCCGAATATTTATAGAACCGAAAGAACAATAGATGAAACATGCAGCAATTGATCTATTTTGGTAAACATCCTGGAAGACAGACTATTAGACATATTTTTGCTAAAGTAATTAACAGTCAAGATACAAGATACAAGATATTTTATTTTCCAATCATGGAGCCCAGCAGTACTGAGCAGAATAATCATTTACAAATTAAAGAACATAAAATACACATGATTTGTAATAATTAAATGTAATTTGAAAACATAAAAGACAATACAGAAAAATAAAAAATGAAATAAATATTATAAAATAAAGTAAAGTTTTGGAGACACATGGTGTCAGACTCTGAAGGTCAAGGGGGAGACAACCCATAAAAGCATAATATTCTAATGTATTTATTATATTATTTTTAAGTAATTCTCTGTTTTCTTTCTTTAAATAAATCAATTAATAGTTTAGATGTTAATAAAATAATTTCTTTATCTTCACATGATAGTAACCATATAAATTTATCTTTTGTTGATAAGTTCTCAAAGTTGGTATATAACCTTTTTATAATATTAAAATATTTTGCTCTACAGTTATCTAATGACAAGCAAATCATAAGGAAATGAAGCTCATCTTCTATATTTAAATTACATGTATTACAAATTCTATCTTCAACCTTCAAACCTTCATACCTGCCTCTTTCTATTCTTAAATCACGGGCTCTTATTCTAAATTTTGTATATATATATATATATGTTTGTTGTTCTGTCTTAGAACCAAATTGTAAATATTCTTCAAATTTAAATAAGTTTTTAAATTTTCTATATGTTCTAAGTTTGTTTCCCATATTACCTTGTTTGTTAGTTTCAGAATTTAGACTTTCCTTCCATTCATCAATAAATATTTTACTCAACTTCTTTTTAACAATTTGCATTATCTTGTTAGTTGAAACATTGGTATAATTTTTGTATAAATTTTCTAATTCTAAATATTTAAAAATCAATCGAATACAACTTAACTATGAATCTTTATTTTTCTTTTCCATATCTGAAGCCAAATTTAGGGCACTAATAAGTAATTTGTTTGATCTATTTTCTTTTACCAAGTAGCACCAATATTTTATCATGTTTATTAATATGTTGTATAAAAATGGAAAGCTGCCCAGTTCTCCTCTACAAGCAATGTTTGAAGATTTGTCCTTACTCCTAGTGCATATTTACCAAATTTTGTATGCAATTTTCAATTATTAAGGAATCTGTTTATTTTGAGATATACTTATTGATTTGTTTTTCCCATTTACTTGCTGGGAAATAGCCCCATATTTCAGATCCATATAAAGCGACTGGTTGGATTGTGTGGTAAAAAATATGTAGAAGCGTTTTAGGGCTAGGTATGTTGGTTGAAAAGGACTTCCTTAGGGAACGACCATTTAACTTGCAGTGGGGGGTTATGGTTTTTTGTTCCGCTCAGAATTTTTTTTTCGGACAACACAATTTTTTTTTCCAGAATTCAACATTAGGTTATATGACAAACGCTCTGAATCAAGAGTATTTTTTTTTTCCTCCACCAATATCAGAATATTTTTTTCAGCAACATTGGGAATCAGAATATTTTTTTAGAAAAAAACCATAACCCCCCCTTCAAGTTAAATGGTCGTTCCCTAATGTGTTAAACATTTATAAAAAGATCCCCTAATTTGAGGGTCATTTCTGTGTATTTGCATTAATTCACATTTATGGCTTAGATCTCATTTAATCTTTAATAAATCATTATCATACCATTTTTTATGAGATTTTCTTTTTTTTCTTTTTTGAGGAATTGGATTTCTTTTTTGTAAGAGACATCTCAGCAGCTTTTAGTAAAATGTTATTAAAATCTGATACTGCTGTGTCTACATCTTCATTGTTATATCCTTTTTCCTTAAAATATTTTATTTTTAGCTTGATATTATGAGAGTTTAGAGCTGCCTCAAATAAAAGCTGTGATTTATCATTCCAAATGAATTTATCTGGCATCAATATTTTCTTTGAATCATTGAAGGATTCATAAAAGTTACATTTTGATAAACAAGAGAGTTGACAATGATCAGACAAATCTGGTTCTAACTTATTAACCTGGAAATATATTATAGAAGATAACAAATCTTCAGATGTAATTATATAATCTACTGTGCTGCTTCCTAGGGGTTGGAAGCAAAATAGGGAACCAGTTAGGTCTCCCATGGTTCGACCATTTAATATACGTAAACCTGATGAAATGCATAATTGTAAGAGTTGTCTCCCCCTTGTGTTTAGGATCTTATCTTGATTATCTCTTGGTAATAAATTCTGGTCGCTTACGTAGTTGTTATACAGGGGGATATGTTTATCAGAATCAAATTGGATAAAATCATTTTCTGTGGCAGTTCGTGCATAAAATCACTTTCTATAAGTTCTAGGATGTTGTAATCTAATTTTTTGGAGAATGTAGAATTCAAAGCAAATACAAATATCTTCTCTAAGACCAAAATAAGACTTGTTCAATTTTAACCATATATAGTCGCTGGTTGCATGTTTAAGGAATTTGACCCCAGGTCTAATTGTGCTTTTAATATAAATGGATAATCCTCCAAATCTTTTACCTCTGAACTTATTTTTAGATCTTACAAGATGGACTGAATTTGGGAATTCATCTAAGCTTAAGCATTGATCAGGATCACAGTGAGTCTCCAAGAGACAAAATATATCATTACTTGATACCTTTTCAAGAAAATATGGATCTTTAAATTTCTTATTACCCTTACAAATATAACCATTTATATTCCAGACAGATATTTTTAAGTTTCTTTTCCGTAGTTCATACATACATGTTATAATAACAGTTAATAGGAAACATATTACTATTTATGAGCATTATGGTACTGACATAACAAATATATACTACAATGTAGATTCATAAATTCACATAGTATTATTTTCATACAGTCATGTATTTCTTCAATCAGAAGAACAATAGCTATAGCATGGAACACATAGGTTTTTTTCAGTAAATATCCTGAAAGATTCCAAAGCCTATTATTTTTTTTGCAAACAGAGGTGATCAAATTTGTGACATTTTTTTTTTATATTGTCTGTTTTTCGATGTCAATAAAATGTAACATCGAGAAACGGACCAATAGCTAAAAATTTATCAGTAGTACACTTATTTAAGCAAATAAAAGTGTACAATTCAAACAAAATTTTGGATTTATGGCTTTAATTCCTTAAAACAGTAAGAGATCATGATTATTTTTGCAGATTTGACCTAGAAAATATATCTATATATGAAATCTTACCTGCACTTGATCTGACACAATCCGACCATTATATGCATTGCAATGCATCAGGATCAGATTTTAAATTTCCAAAATATACCTTTGTTAGTGCTTGTGACGAAATTAGACTGGAGATACAGAGCAGATATTTTCTTCGGAAGTTTCATCTCAACGAAATTAATCTGCACAGTAGTTACTGCCTCGGCACTGGCATGGTGACTAAGGTATATCTCCCTCAGGTATAGGTGACCTTCGCCGATATATAGTCTCTTTGGTTTTCTGACTCTCAAAAACTTTGACATTATCTGGCTTTCCCATCTTTTGACTTTGAGCGTACCTGATGAAGGTTATTTTAGAAACGTGTCGCGAGCACTAAATTATATATCTGTGTTTTTATGTGTATTTCTGCCAGGCAGCTACACTAAGGGAACGACCATTTAACTTGAAGGGGGGTGGGGGTGAGTTATGGTTTTTTTCTAAAAAAATATTCTGATTCCCAATGTTGCTGAAAAAAATATTCAGATTTTGGTGGAGGAAAAAAAAAATAATCTGATTCAGAGTTTTTGTCATATGACCTAACGTTAAATTATGGACAAAAATTTTGCGCTTAGCGCGACAAAAACAAATATTCTGACTCTTGTGTTGTCCGAAAAACAATTTCTGAACGAAACAAAAAACCATAACCTCCCCCCCCCCCCCTTCAAGTCAAATGGTCGGTCCCTAAATTCTGCAGTTATATGAATCGGTTGCGTTTAAAGAATATATTATTAGATGTCGATTACAACCGATTTTCATATGTCTAGTCGGCCAAAGTGTGTCTGATTTAAACGAGACAAGAATTAATGATAATAAAGATCATACTCTTGTCTTGGATGTTTTACACAATGATATCTTTCGTAATATGCCTATGACGAACCAATTATTATTCATGTCATCCACTGTTTCTCTTGCACATGTACTTATACTAGAAAATCCATTGTTATCTACAAGTCATTTTTCTCCTTCTCTATGCATAAAAGGCATTAGAGAGTTAAAATTACAGGAACCAAACAATCACAATCCAGATAGACCAACAATGAAATAGAAAATTAACAAAATAGAATATCGCACAACCAAAACTCCTAATCTTGCCTTTATGCTGTATCTTCACATGAAGTGAGTACAATCTTACGAAATGTAATGAAAAGAATATTAATCAGGATAATGCAAGACCATTTTAACTTCTGGAGTCGGAAAAGACATGAGAAAGTAGGCCTATTTAATTGAATTGTATGATTTTATTTGGTAATAATATACATAACTCCTTTTTTCAGAGTTTGTAGTTGACAAGTCGATCAGCTAATCATTTATAAAGATGAAAAGTATGTTCTGTATATTGTTCGCACTTCTTTTCCTGGTGTTACCAGTTAGATCGAAGAAGGAATTTAAAAACCAGGTAATTGTATTTATTTAAAAAAAAAGTGTGAATAATGTCCATATCTTTTGTGTAATAATATGAAAAACAAACAAATATCACACTGTCGGAACATTTCCAAAATATCACACTGTCGGAACATTTCACACTGTCGGAACATTTCTAAAATCCAATAGAAGAATCACAGAAAGAGTCAAATTTGATACCCTAACACATAAATACATGACCGTTCACTTTTCTTGCTTGTTGCAAGCACTTCAATAAAAAATAATGGAGGGATTCAACTAGTCTTATGGGCGCAAGCCTCCCTTTTTAGTGAAATGATGCGGTTATGCAAGTGCTGTCCACTTGTGAGTAAATATAACCAGGCCAACAAAACATCATTATTATAATGAATGCTATAATCTTGAACATTATCCATAATATATTTAATCTTCGTTACACAGAAGTTGTCGTATGCATAATATTAAGTTCTATTAAAGAGAGCCGATGGTCTCAACCATTATCTAGATATTAGAAAGTATACATCACCATCATACGAAAGTGACAGAATATTTTTCAACAAGGTGTTGATAATTTCCGAGTGTGTATCCTTTGGGATATTGATGGATTTTTTTTAATGTGCCCACTGAACTCGACAAATATGTTTTCGCTAAGGATCATTTTCTGTGTAGCACTTCTTGTCTTTTGTACTGTGCTTGACAAAATCAGTTAATTTGTGACCGAAAACTGTTATACATGTGTAAACTTGTAACGTTACCTACTATTTGTAAAGTAAAATGAGCTGTGAACAATTTCCTTTAAACAGGTTTTTATTTTTCACGTGGAATGGTAGAATCAAGTGTAGAAAAGTCAAGTTAAATTTTCCTAAAGTATGAGAATTATAATTATCCAGAAGGTCTATAGAGATTTTCAGTATCCACATTTGATTGTTGTTTCTACGTGAATTGACATTGTAGTCCGTCTTTGAATGCAGACATTTTTTTGGTCATTCTTATAGACAGTTCTTTTGTTGAACAAGTAGAAGAGCCAGCAATATACCTTTCTCTGTGTGAAGTTTTGGTATCCAATATAAAGTAGGTAAGTCATCATCTTCCTCATTAATTGATGATATGAATAACTTATACATATTCTTTTATTCACTTTCAAAAACTAATATAAACTGTAAAAGAAACCATTTGTGAAACTATTTCAATGAATTTTTATGCTCTTCATATTTTTATTTTTGTTAATCAGACTGATGAATATAAGAAAGGATGTGTAGCTACCAATGATATGATGTCCACATGTAAACTACAACACAGCACATCATTCTTTCCAAGTGGACAATCTTGCAGATCTGATGATTTTAATTCCAGCCATTTTACTGAATACAAATGCATAAATGGAAAATGGATAACAGAATCATATGGTACATATAACATATCAGTTACAGAAACATATGGTACATATAACATATCAGTTACAGAAACATATGGTACATATAACATATCAGTTACAGAAACATATGGTACATATAACATATCAGTTACAGAAACATATGGTACATATAACATATCAGTTACAGAAACATATGGTACATATAACATATCAGTTACAGAAACATATGGTACATATAACATATCAGTTACAGAAACATATGGTACATATAACATATCAGTTACAGAAACATATGGTACATATAACATATCAGTTACAGAAACATATGGTACATATAACATATCAGTTACAGAATCATATGGTACATATAACATATCAGTTACAGAATCATATGGTACATATAACATATCAGTTACAGAAACATATGGTACATATAGCATATCAGTTACAGAAACATATGGTACATATAACATATCAGTTACAGAAACATATGGTACATATAACATATCAGTTACAGAAACATATGGTACATATAACATATCAGTTACAGAAACATATGGTACATATAACATATCAGTTACAGAAACATATGGTACATATAACATATCAGTTACAGAAACATATGGTACATATAACATATCAGTTACAGAAGCATATGGTACATATAACATATCAGTTACAGAAACATATGGTACATATAACATATCAGTTACAGAAACATATGGTACATATAGCATATCAGTTACAGAATCATATGGTACATATAACATATCAGTTACAGAATCATATGGTACATATAACATATCAGTTACAGAATCATATGGTACATATAACATATCAGTTACAGAAACATATGGTACATATAACATATCAGTTACAGAAACATATGGTACATATAACATATCAGTTACAGAAACATATGGTACATATAACATATCAGTTACAGAAACATATGGTACATATAACATATCAGTTACAGAAACATATGGTACATATAGCATATCAGTTACAGAATCATATGGTACATATAACATATCAGTTACAGAAACATATGGTACATATAATATATCAGTTACAGAAACATATGGTACATATAACATATCAGTTACAGAAACATATGGTACATATAACATATCAGTTACAGAAACATATGGTACATATAACATATCAATTACAGAAACATATGGTACATATAACATATCAGTTACAGAAACATATGGTACATATAACATATCAGTTACAGAAACATATGGTACATATAACATATCAGTTACAGAAACATAGGGTACATATAACATATCAATTACAGAAACATAGGGTACATATAACATATCAGTTACAGAAACATATGGTACATATAACATATCAGTTACAGAAACATATGGTACATATAACATATCAGTTACAGAAACATATGGTACATATGACATATCAGTTACAGAATCATATGGTACATATGACATATCAGTTACAGAAACATATGGTACATATAACATATCAGTTACAGAAACATATGGTACATATAACATATCAGTTACAGAAACATATGGTACATATAACATATCAGTTACAGAAACATATGGTACATATAACATATCAATTACAGAAACATATGGTACATATAACATATCAGTTACAGAAACATATGGTACATATAACATATCAGTTACAGAAACATATGGTACATATAACATATCAGTTACAGAAACATATGGTACATATAACATATCAGTTACAGAAACATATGGTACATATAACATATCAGTTACAGAAACATATGGTACATATAACATATCAGTTACAGAAGCATATGGTACATATAACATATCAGTTACAGAAACATATGGTACATATAGCATATCAGTTACAGAAACATATGTTACATATAACATATCAGTTACAAAATCATATGGTACATATAACATATCAGTTACAGAAACATATGGTACATATAACATATCAGTTACAGAAACATATGGTACATATAACATATCAGTTACAGAAACATATGGTACATATAACATATCAGTTACAGAATCATATGGTACATATAACATATCAGTTACAGAAACATATGGTACATATAACATATCAGTTACAGAAACATATGGTACATATAACATATCAGTTATAGAAACATATGGTACATATAACATATCAGTTACAGAATCATATGGTACATATAACATCTCAGTTACAGAAACATATGGTACATATAACATATCAGTTACAGAATCATATGGTACATATAACATATCAGTTACAGAAACATATGGTACATATAGCATATCAGTTACAGAAACATATGGTACATATAACATATCAGTTACAGAATCATATGGTACATATAACATATCAGTTACAGAAACATATGGTACATATAACATATCAGTTACAGAAACATATGGTACATATAACATATCAGTTACAGAAACATATGGTACATATAACATATCAGTTACAGAAACATATGGTACATATAACATATCAGTTACAGAATCATATGGTACATATAACATATCAGTTACAGAAACATATGGTACATATAGCATATCAGTTACAGAAACATATGGTACATATAACATATCAGTTACAGAAACATATGGTACATATAACATATCAGTTACAGAAACATATGGTACATATAACATATCAGTTACAGAAACATATGGTACATATAACATATCAGTTACAGAAACATATGGTACATATAACATATCAGTTACAGAAACATATGGTACATATAACATATCAGTTACAGAAACATATGGTACATATAACATATCAGTTACAGAATCATATGGTACATATAACATATCAGTTACAGAATCATATGGTACATATAACATATCAGTTACAGAAACATATGGTACATATAGCATATCAGTTACAGAAACATATGGTACATATAACATATCAGTTACAGAAACATATGGTACATATAACATATCAGTTACAGAAACATATGGTACATATAACATATCAGTTACAGAAACATATGGTACATATAACATATCAGTTACAGAAACATATGGTACATATAACATATCAGTTACAGAAACATATGGTACATATAACATATCAGTTACAGAAGCATATGGTACATATAACATATCAGTTACAGAAACATATGGTACATATAACATATCAGTTACAGAAACATATGGTACATATAACATATCAGTTACAAAATCATATGGTACATATAACATATCAGTTACAGAAACATATGGTACATATAACATATCAGTTACAGAAACATATGGTACATATAGCATATCAGTTACAGAAACATATGGTACATATAACATATCAGTTACAGAAACATATGGTACATATAACATATCAGTTACAGAAACATATGGTACATATAACATATCAGTTACAGAAACATATGGTACATATAACATATCAGTTACAGAAACATATGGTACATATAACATATCAGTTACAGAAACATATGGTACATATAACATATCAGTTACAGAATCATATGGTACATATAACATCTCAGTTACAGAAACATATGGTACATATAGCATATCAGTTACAGAATCATATGGTACATATAACATATCAGTTACAGAAACATATGGTACATATAGCATATCAGTTACAGAAACATATGGTACATATAACATATCAGTTACAGAAACATATGGTACATATAACATATCAGTTACAGAATCATATGGTACATATAACATATCAGTTACAGAATCATATGGTACATATAACATATCAGTTACAGAAACATATGGTACATATAACATATCAGTTACAGAAACATATGGTACATATAACATATCAGTTACAGAAACATATGTTACATATAGCATATCAGTTACAGAAACATATGGTACATATAACATATCAGTTACAGAAACATATGGTACATATAACATATCAGTTACAGAAGCATATGGTACATATAGCATATCAGTTACAGAAACATATGGTACATATAACATATCAGTTACAGAAACATATGGTACATATAACATATCAGTTACAGAAACATATGGTACATATAACATATCAGTTACAGAAACATATGGTACATATAACATATCAGTTACAAAATCATATGGTACATATTACATATCAGTTACAGAAACATATGGTACATATAACATATTAGTTACAGAAACATATGGTACATATAGCATATCAGTTACAGAAACATATGGTACATATAACATATCAGTTACAGAAACATATGGTACATATAACATATCAGTTACAGAAACATATGGTACATATAACATATCAGTTACAGAAACATATGGTACATATAACATATCAGTTACAGAAACATATGGTACATATAACATATCAGTTACAGAAACATATGGTACATATAACATATCAGTTACAGAAACATATGGTACATATAGCATATCAGTTACAGAAACATATGGTACATATAACATATCAGTTACAGAATCATATGGTACATATAACATATCAGTTACAGAAACATATGGTACATATAACATATCAGTTACAGAAACATATGGTACATATAACATATCAGTTACAGAAACATATGGTACATATAGCATATCAGTTACAGAATCATATGGTACATATAACATATCAGTTACAGAAACATATGGTACATATAACATATCAGTTACAGAAACATATGGTACATATAACATATCAGTTACAGAAACATATGGTACATATAACATATCAGTTACAGAATCATATGGTACATATAACATATCAGTTACAGAAACATATGGTACATATAACATATCAGTTACAGAAACATATGGTACATATAACATATCAGTTACAGAAACATATGGTACATATAACATATCAGTTACAGAAACATAGGGTACATATAGCATATCAGTTACAGAAACATATGGTACATATAACATATCAGTTACAGAAACATATGGTACATATAACATATCAGTTACAGAATCATATGGTACATATAACATATCAGTTACAGAATCATATGGTACATATAACATATCAGTTACAGAAACATATGGTACATATAACATATCAGTTACAGAAACATATGGTACATATAGCATATCAGTTACAGAAACATATGGTACATATAACATATCAGTTACAGAATCATATGGTACATATAACATATCAGTTACAGAAACATATGGTACATATAACATATCAGTTACAGAAACATATGGTACATATAACATATCAGTTACAGAAACATATGGTACATATAGCATATCAGTTACAGAATCATATGGTACATATAACATATCAGTTACAGAAACATATGGTACATATAACATATCAGTTACAGAAACATATGGTACATATAACATATCAGTTACAGAAACATATGGTACATATAACATATCAGTTACAGAATCATATGGTACATATAACATATCAGTTACAGAAACATATGGTACATATAACATATCAGTTACAGAAACATATGGTACATATAACATATCAGTTACAGAAACATATGGTACATATAACATATCAGTTACAGAAACATAGGGTACATATAGCATATCAGTTACAGAAACATATGGTACATATAACATATCAGTTACAGAAACATATGGTACATATAACATATCAGTTACAGAATCATATGGTACATATAACATATCAGTTACAGAATCATATGGTACATATAACATATCAGTTACAGAAACATATGGTACATATAACATATCAGTTACAGAAACATATAACATATCAGTTACAGAAACATATGGTACATATAACATATCAGTTACAGAATCATGGTACATATAACATATCAGTTACAGAAACATATGGTACATATAACATATCAGTTACAGAATCAATTATGTATTGTTGGTTATTGTCCATCCCCAATTTAGGCCATATGGCATATCAGTTAGTGGAGCAGGAACTGCCTACCCTTCTGGAGCACCTGAGTTCACCCCCGGTTTTTAGTGGGGATCGTGTTACTCGATCTTTAGTTTTATATGCATGTTTTGTAGATCGTTGTTTGTCCTTTTGTACTTTTTATTTTGGCCAATGTGTTGTCTGTTCTTCTTCGATATAGAGATTCTGATTGCCTCCCTTTGGTATCTTCAAACTCTTCTTATATGATATATGACTTATTGGCCATGGAATATATCGTATATATGCTATAGGATATTATACAATTATTGCCTGCACTTGCGGTGAACATCATAATTGTTCACCCTTGGGATGTTTTTTCCCTCGGGCTAAAGCCCTCGGGGAAAACAACAACCTTGGGTGAACAATTATGATGTTCTCCGCAAGTGCAGGCAATAATTGTTTTATTATACCGAAACTCTATTTACAATAATGTTGGATGCAATAAACACTTATTTGTGTGTTTTTATCTTGTGTTTTCATAAACTTCATATTTGTGTTTTTAACTTCCGGTCAAGATTGTAATTCCGGAATGCAAAAACGGATACATTTCCGGACAGACATGGAACATTACATTTGTCGACCGGTGAACAACAGTGATGTTTCCCTGGGATACCAATTTTGTAAAAGCATCACTTTTATTATACCCCCCGCAATAACTTGAGTTGTGTTTCTTAGAATCTTTCAAAATTTTATCAGCTGTTTACTGGTGAAGAGAGGAGGATCCCTTTCATTTTTGACGATTTTCACTTTTGCCGTTCCAGAGTTATTGGACTTGATATGACGGAAAATAGGATTTTTACCCTATGTCGTATGATAACTTGAGTAGTGTTTCTCAGAATGTTTTAAAATTTTATCAGCAGCTTACCGGTGAAGAGAGGAGGGTCCCTTTCATTTTTGTTCAGAACATTCCGTAATGTTTTGGTTATGGAAATAGGTTGGACAGATGTGGGGAGCGGAGGGTATATCTTAGTGAGCTGTGCTCACAGTAATACTAGTTTTATATATAATATATAATGTAAGGTATAATAAAACAATATATCATATATTTCCTGTAGGATATATGATATATCATTTATAGGAGTAATGGGATATAAATAAATCTTATGGATTAATGATGTATTGCGATATTACCTATAGCAAAATTATTTGAAATTTCCCAGAACCAGTAAATCAAACATGATCTGTATATTTTGTTTTTTAATAAATAATTTTATTAAACATACTGAATAGCTCTCAACAGAGAAAACTTAAGTTGTAACATGAATGATCTTTTTTTCCTTTGATGTTTTTTTTGTTCAGTTTAAAACATTATGGAATCCAAATGCAAATGGGTGAGGCTTATGCCATGGTACAACACACAGGTCATACGCGAGTTCATCCATTTTTAGTGTGGTTTGTGTTGCTCGATCTTTATCTGTCAGTGTAATGTTTTGTAGATTGTTGTTTGTTCTTTTGTATTGTCTGTCTTTCTTTGATTTAGTTTACGAGGAACAATACTATATAATGTTTAGGAACAATATGAAGTCTGTTTTTTTTGTAATTTTACTTTTTATTGTTGCCTAATTGACAATTTACATACATTATGCTCATGTCTACATAATAAATATATATGTATACAGTTTGATCATGCAAAAGAGTTTTTTACTTTTAACTATACCATACATCAAAAATGTGGTACAATATACGTAATAAACAAAAAACACAAAAACAGCTTTTGCCACCCCCCCACCCCATGCTGTTTCTTAATCCTCACCCATGAAAAGTAATATTTCATGCCATCTATCTCAAACTCTCCATCTCTCTGCAGGAGGCAGCATTGATGCAGAAAAAATTTCTATTTTATAATTGTACCTGAGCAAAGATATTACTCCCGAGAAAGAAGGAACTACTTTTTTGAATTTACAGGAATAAATATAGTATTTTGTAATTAGCAGAATTGAATTTATATACAAGTAATCTACATTTTCAATTCCTAGGAGTATGTCTCTCCTGGAGAGACCCGAGAGACCCCCACACCTGATCTGCAATTGCTCATATATTTTAAGCCAGATGTTATTTACTATGTTGTAACGTGCAAGGGGTCTCCCACTTCCTGCACGCCAGACGGTACCGTGAGTCCGTACCGAGGTCACTTCCCCGTATTTGCTGTTCTTCTGTAATGGTTTTGTTTGGTAGCGTTTCTGACTAAAAGTACTTAAACCCCTGGTGTATGCACAATTAGAACCCTATCCTTAGCTTTACTACTACCCCTAATTGCCAAATAACTTAATGTACTAGCGGTCGGATGGTACGGGACCTATGGTCTTGCAATTGGTCAGTTGTGTTTACTGAAGTTATGTGACTGAAGGTCCCCTGACCCTTGTGCAGAGTCAGGATACCACCAGCCCAAGGTACATGATGCCCGGGTTCCCTTATACTCAAGAGGTATTTAAGGTAATCGGCTTGTGACTAGTGTCTCTTGGCTCTTTCTCAGGTCCAATGTGTCACTAGCACAGAGGTGCCACTTGCCGGGTACTTCTTGGCTTGACCTATTGGCACAAAGAATATATTAGCCTACTTCTTATCCAGAAATAGCCAACAACTCTTTAAATAGCTTATTTAGTATCCCGAATAAACTAAATATTAATTACCGTTCTGTAATTCTACTCTCTTGAAGTTGTCACTTCGAGCCCTTATTCAGAACTCGCAATCTCTCAAAACTTGCTTATATACTAGAATAATCTCTAACCCAAAATAATCTCTAACTCCAATCAGTATTCTAATTTTGCATTGCCCCATTGTACACTAAATTTCTAATGCATTGTCATCGGTCAAATATTGGTTCAATATGTTATATAAGTTGGATCAGAAACAATACCTAATTCCGGAAATAACCGATCGTTTTTATTCCGTAATTATCCTACTGCATAAATAATTGAAAGTGAAAGTAGACATCGTAAACTAATTACCGCTTGCAAATACAATGTAATACCAAGGTACATCGTATCTCCCTACGATATTTAGGACCAAACAAAGTTTATAAGTGATAAAAGAGAACCATAACTTATGTATTTTCCACAAATCGTCTCACCTTTCTTTGTTCTATAAATAGGCACAACTGTATTTTAGGGGAAAGAAATATTTACCCGCATGTCCTATTATAATATTGTTAACCCACTGCAATTTCGTCACATTACCCACGCCTCAAAGAAATGCGTCCCCACATTTTCTACTATTACTGGGAACTTCGACCATCACCAATGACCATGTTTCAGGCCCAAACTCATCAACCTGCATAGGCAGCGTAAATCTCTGAAACTGTTGAACTACCAAGGCGTCATTATGTCTGTTAAACTACCTTGGCACCACTATGCCTGTTTAACTCCAAAATCCGAATTACATCGGTATCAAATACAGTACTACTCGTAGATCTTTAATCTACCCCTAACAGTTTCTACTCCACTGAGCATCTTTACGGCGTAACTCCAATTTCAAAAATACGGGCGTCTGACAAAGGGTAATACAGTGTTTCATCTATTGACAACTATTTCTTAATCCATCACATCTCTCTTTAACAGAACATTAAAACGTGAATATTATTTTCCTAACCAATGATTTTGCAACTCCTACGAAATCTTAATGTCTACTGACGTCTGCAATTTTAATGTCACGGTCTAAATAAAGTTTTAGGGTCCCTAACAAATTTTGCCTCTGCAGTGGCCCCAAGGAGCCTTAACTCTTAGTGAACTCTGCAGGAGGGGTCTTTAGCGTGCACAGGCTGTGACGGCTCCTGAACACGGGCCTCAGTTTATAGTCTCATCCGAAAGACTTTTCCCCTATCTAACTTTGGCCATAAAAACAAAACAAAACACAAGATTTAGATTATTTATGTATCTTTTTTTTTTCTAATTTCTGTACATATGTAATTTTTATTTTTTTATTTTTATTTTTTTTACTGATTAATCATTGTAACATGTACAGTACAACCTATTTACATATTTAATTATCTATAATGTTTCACTGGTAGTCTACAACATAGTCCGCCAGCTGTGCTGGTGTGTTTTTCTGTCTTTTTGGTCTATTACCTGTCGTACTTTCAATGCTACCATCCTCATATTGAGGAGCTTCGTCTACTGTACCAGTGTCACATTCATCTGAAAGTGTGACAGGCCTATCTTCCACGTCTGACCTTCTTATCTCCAGGTCTATTTGTTCCCCCCCTTTCAATAGTTGGTTTGGACAGGGACACATCCGGTCAGTATGTATGACTTGCATTTTGCCATTTCTACCACAATCAACTTCATAGTTAACAGGTGATTTTTGTGCTAAAACTTTGTATGGTCCCCGCTATTGGCTAGTAAATTTCGGGGACAGACCAGGGGCACATAATGGGAAGTAGACATACACTTTCTGACCCGGTTCATACTTTATCAACTTTGAATTTCTATCATGAATTTTCTTCTGTCTCATGATTTGGCCAGAAACATGCTCCTGAACTATTTGGTTGGCTGATTCCATATAATCTTGTAGTTCTCAAGCCCATTGATTCTGGGGAATCGACTTAACCTGTTGCAGTAACTCATATATCAGATCTAGTGGTGTTGTGACCTCAAGACCGAGCATAAGGCGATTAGGAGTATAACCAGTAGTTTCGTGTTCGGCCTATCTATATGCCATCATTACATAGGGAAGGAGTATATCCCAGTTGGATAATAAATAAAGGTAATAACAAAATTACCGAACTCCGAACAATCTTACAAAGGGAAAGTCAAAACTCATAATTATATAAACAGACAAAATCAGTCAACAACCAGAAAACTGTGAAAACCGTAATGACCCTGACTTGGTACAGGCATTTCTAAAGAAATGGTGGGTTGAATCAGATTTTAAGGCGCCAAACCTCCCGCTCTCATTACGGTTCAAAGGTTCCGGCTGTCACTGTAACAGTATTTAAATACAGGAACAAAATAGGTAAAATAGTTGTCAAAGCAGTACCATATTCGGTGACGTAAATGTCAAAAATACTTTTACGTCACACATTGACAAAAAAATTCTTGACATTTGTGACTTCTTTATCTTTATACATTTTCACTATATGAAAATGCATCGCTTATAATTTTTTCTGCAGAGACGGAATATATTTCGACAAGATATTGGTATCGGAATATAAACTTTTTAAGAGATCGAATAAGGCGAATCTTTTTATAGCCCTGGTCCAGTAGCCTGTTTCTCAGATGAAGATGACGTTTCAGGAAATCAGAATAATTGCTACTGGCCCTTGCATAGCGAATCAATTGCGAGATGTAAACACCATATGCAGGAGAAGCTGGTATATTGCTGCACATGTTTGGAAAATTTATGATTTTAAAATTGAAGTCGTCCCGCTTATCATAAATTTTAGTACTGAGTTGACCACTGTCGTCAAATTCGAGGTATAAGTCCAAAAATGATGCGGACGAAGCTGTATCGGTGGTCTCTTTAACTTCCAGCTCTGGAGGATATATCAATGGAAGAAATTCTGCAAATCTAGAATTATTGATAGATAAAACGTCATCAATATACCTGTATGTGAAATTAAAGGCTCTAGCCTCATGAATCTTCTTATCTTTTACAAGCTTTTGAAGAAACTCCGACTCATATGAGTATAAAAATAAATCGGCTAGAAGAGGGGCACAATTCGTACCCATTGGTATTCCGACGACCTGCTGAAACAGTGTCCCTCCAAAGGAGACAAATATGTTATCGATGAGGAACTCCAGCATACTGATCACTTGTTCCTCGGAGTAGCATGTTTTACCTTTATGAATTTTGTTTGAAAAATATGTGGAATTGTAGCCTAACACAACAAATTTTGAGCCATAGTTTCTATGACTAAAAGCTTTATGAATTGTTTCTTTTAAGCGGGTTTTTAATTTGTCATGCGGTAGGGTGGTATATAGAGTTGAAAAATCAAATGTTTTGATGGAGGATACCTGAGAGAAAGATCTTGATTTCAGGTTATCCAAAAGATCTTTAGAGTTTTTCAAAATCCACATGTGATTTATGCCACTACGCGAGTAAACAGTTTCACAATATTTCTGTTGTCCCTCTTTTACTGCAGACAGAATCTTTGTCAGGTGAATAGACAATTCTTTCGTCGAACAAGTTGATGATCCCGCTATGTACCTTTCTTTGTATGGTGTCTTATGGAGTTTAGGTATCCAATATAAGTAGGGTAAATCCTCAGACTCTTTACCAGAGGGAATGTTTAAAGAGGTCATGAATGATCTGTGGTTAGCTAGGATTTCATCTTTGTCGAACGAAGTTGGTTTGTATGTGATATTACTAGAGGTGTTGCTATTTATGCCTAATTCCTTGATTAGGCATTCGAAGTAATATGATTTACATACAAACACGATATTGTTGGAAGCCTTGTCAGCAGGAACGATAACATATTTGTCATGAAGAGAGGAAAGACATTTAACAGCTTCTTGGTCTTTAAATACAGACTTAGGTCGACTATTAACACAATTTTTGAGTTTGTGGTATTCGTTTACATAACCTGTCAACATAGTGGCCAGAGTTTTGTTGAATCGCTCAACCATACCATCAGATTTGGGATGATATGGAGTTGTGCGAGTCTTCTGGATCTGTAGCAGACTGCACATTTCAGTGAATAGCTGACTTTCGAATTGGCCTCCCTGGTCACTATGCATGACAGAGGGGATACCAAACCTTGTAACCACTTGTGTAATTAGGATGTTTGCTACCGTACTGGCTTCCATGTTTGGCATTGGATGGCTTTCCGTTCACTTAGTATAATCACTGATGACTACAATGTACCTATTACCGCTATCTCTCTCCAGAATATCAATTGCTATCCTTTCCATTGGATAGCCTGATTGCTCTACTTGCATAGGAGACTTGCGTTTGGGAATTGAGTGTTTCCTCTTATTGCATATTCCACAACCTGAGATGTAGCACCAGGTATCGCCCCTTACGCCTGGCCAGTAGTACTTAGCCTTAATACGGGCCAAAGTTTTCTTTATCCCTAGCTGTCTTATTATCATGAGCAATTTCAAGAATTTTCCGTCTTTCCTTCATAGGAAGGAAAACTTGTTTTGAATTTGTATCCAGGTCCTCCCGGAACAGAACGCCGTCTTTCACAGAAAGGAGACGTCATTGAGACCAGAGGGATTTAACAACATAACTGTACTTACCCACAGAGGAGTATGATGGCGTCGAGCCAGCATTTACCCATTGAAGTACAGTTTTCAGGTAAAGATCTTCCTTCTACAACTTTCTGGTATTGAACTCAAGCTCATCATTCTCCGAGTCCTGAATGTTAATCGTCTTGACAACTTCGGGTGTTGTTTCCCAATTTTCTACAAAGCCACATTGGTGACATGGAATGCGGCTAAGTGCATCCACATTGCGGTGTTGGACCCCGGGTCTGTGTTTGATGACCATATTATACAAACTAATTACCTCGAGCCAGCGGGCTAGTTGTCCTTCGGGATTTTTGAATCGGAGAAGCCATTGTAAGGAACTATGATCAGTTCTGATCAGGAATTGTCTTCCATATAAGAAATGTCTGAAATGTTTAATAAATTGTACTACGGCAAGTAACTCTTTTCGAGTTACACAATACCTGCGTTCGGTTTTGGACAGTGTGCGACTTGCGTAGGCAATGACCCGTTCATCCCCATCAATTATTTGAGATAACACACCACCAATAGCTTTGTTACTTGCATCAGTGTCCAAAATAAACGTGTTGGAAAATTCGGGATGACAAAGAATGGGGGCATGTGTTAATTTCTCTTTTAATTTTCCAAAAGCTTCCTGACTTTCATCTGTCCACAAAAATTCCCTACCCTTTTCTGTTAATTGATGTAAACATTTTGCCACATCGGCAAAGTTCTTGATATACCGACGATAATACCCACATAAGCCTAGAAAGGATCTTAGGTCGGAAACGTTACTTGATACCGGCCATTCTTTGATACATTTGACTTTATCTGGATCAGTGGCTACACCTGCTTCTGAAATTACATGCCCAAGAAATGCAACTTCTTTAGCAAACAACGTACACTTCTTGGGTTTCAATTTGAGACCAGCGCCCTTCAATTTTTTAAATACTTTGTGTAAATTACTTATCATTCCTTCAAACGTCTTGCCCATGACTATGATATCGTCAAGATATATGAGACAGATGTCCCACTGTAGGCCCGCGAGAACATTCTCCATAAGGCGTTCAAAGGTGGCAGGGGCATTGGCATATGGCGAAACTGATAAAAGCCTTTTCTGGTGTCAAAAGCGGTGTTGGGACGATCTGACCCTTCAACCTCCACTTGCCAGTACCCCGAACAAAGATCTAACGTGGAAAATCACTTATGTCCTGACAACTGCTCTAAAGAATCATCTATTCGGGGCAGGGGGTATGCATCTTTGATCGTGCATGCATTCAACGATCGGTAATCAACACAGAACCTAGTGGTCCCATCTTTCTTTTTCACAAGCACTATCCCCGAGGAACAAGGACCGTCGGCGGGTTCAGTTATCCCCTTCTCCAACATGTTGTCGACATGCTTGTCAACTTCCTCCCTGAGGCTGACTGGAGTTCGCCTAGGGGGCTGCTTTACTGGTTTCGAGGCACCAGTTTCTATTTTGTGTTTGACTCTATCAGTATGGCCAAGGTCTGAATCTGAAACTGCAAATAGTTCTTTGAATTCTAAAAGTAATTCAGACACCCGTTTGCTTTGTTCTTTGCTAAGATTCCTACTGTACTTTTCTAATAATTTTCCGAGTTCCCTATCAAGTATACTATCTCCATTGTCATTTAATACCTGACTAATAACTACTACTTCGGTAAGATTCCCTACTACCGTGCCAGCTCGAAGTATTTGGACATTTTCGTTTGGGTTCAAAAGTCTTGTTGGAACTATTTTATCATTGGTAACCACAGTTTTAGCCAACTTTACCCTTATCCAAAAATTGCTCTACGGGTTCTATCAAGCCAGAGGCACGAATATTTGGTAAGTTGTCTATAACTTCACCCTGAATTACAACCTCCGACTGTGGGGCAATACTAATATTCTCCTTGACAGCTACCCTATGCACCCCTAATCTTCCCTGTAATAAAAGTGGCATCTTTTGGTTACCTCATGCTAAAAACCCATTCTTAACATCGACCGTACACCCATTTGTAATTAGGAAGTCTAGACCTAAAATGCCTTCTATGGAAAGATTTGCTCTTATCCCTTCGATGGTGGTGTGAAAATCTCTTAGGGACCGACCATTTAACTTGAAGGGGGGGGGGGTTATGGTTTTTTGTTTCGTTCCAAATTTTTTTTTCGGACAACACAGGAGTTGGAATAAATATCTTTTTTGTCGTGCAAAGCACGAATTTTTTTTCCAGAATTTAACATTAGGTTATATGACAAAAACTCTCAATCAGATTATTTTTTTTTTCCTCCACCAAAATCAGAATATTTTTTTCAGCAACATTGGGAATCAGAATATTTTTTTAGAAAAAAACCATAACCCCCCCCTTCAAGTTAAATGGTCGTTCCCTTATCTTGATAGAAAATGTACCCTTTCCTGTAACTTTAAGAGGCTGCCCATTGGCCGCTACTATCTCTTGGGTGACCTGTTGTATCCTTGGTTTGCAACTTGACTTTAACTTTTCAAAGATAGCAATAGATCATGCTTCATATTTATTATTGCATAAAAATATGGCTTTGTAAAAAAAATGTACCTAAAAAAGATGTCAGGAGTGCAACAAACATTTATGCAAGTTTTCCTAAATATACGTTGTAGAAATGTTGTCTTTTAGTTTTCAAAGATATGGGGTATAAATAAATCTTAATACATCATTGCTGCTTCAAAACCATAGTTAAAGGATACACTAAAATCAGTAGTAAGGCCAAGAATGTCACATTAAAAGCAGCACCCTCAAATGTCAGGAGTGCAATATTTGATATTTTCTTTTAAATGTAACTAAAATCACATTTGTCTTTCTATTTCAACAGAGACTGACTAAGAGAACAGATAAAACCCATTTACCTGTTTGAGATACATAAAATATCTCTCACAGAAGCATTTGATTCATGTCAGGAGTGCAACTAGTTTTAAGTGATCTTCTACGCAGTCTAAATTATAGCTTTTTATATGGATAATTTAAATAAAAATGAGATTCTGTCAAGTTTAGAATAATGTTTGAAAAAATTAAGTGCCAATAGCATTTTATGTGCTTTTAATTTTATGTAAAAAAGCATTTTTGTTCATTTTAAATGGTCTCATGCTTTAATATCTATTAGGTATTAATACTAGAGACATTCTCTGACAAGGGAACATGTTTTCTAGGTTCATTAGCTATTGGAGATTAATTGACTTGATAAAGTTTATGATAAATGCATTTATCTATTTTCTTATAGATAATTTATGGTTGACCATGTAAATGTTGCACTCCTGACATAAATATTTAAAAATCATTGAAATTTGATATAATCAATTTTCTAAGTATCCAAAAAATACTTGTAATTGTACATTAAACATCGATTTTCAATATTAATTTAGATTAATACATGTTTTAAATGTTTTTGTATAGTATATTTCAAAAATAAGTTGGAATTTTCGAGAAGTATGGCTGTAAACAAGTTACAAATAACTAGAAAAATGTTACTTTAAGAAACAATTATCATTAAAACTTGGTAAAACTAATGCTTGAAAGAACACCAACTGATTTTTTCCCCTGTGAATTGTTTTTAAGTTATTAACTCTTCTTTTTCTTGATGGCAATATAATGTCAGGAGTGCAACATATCCTGATAAAATAGTACCATTGATAAAATAATGATAATTTATAATAAATTGCCTTTTCTAGCCTATAAAAATATTCTAATCATTTCTTTATGATTTATCTTATAAATATATTAGAGTGGTATAATACAAATTTTCAAATGTAATTAAAAATATTGCTGCTAAAACTGGGTATTAAAGAAGTGGTATGGCAAAAAATTGTTACAAATTTCCAAATACTATCATTTCTGTACAAATATTTCATTGAAACAGGTAAAAATTATTGTATGAGTTAACAGTAACATCACTGTTCAATGTTAACATTTTAAAATGTGATATTTTCTTCTTTTTTTCTTTATTATAAAATGTCAGGAGTGCAACAAAAATGGACAAAATGTTTTTTCTACAACCAATTATTTTGCGATCGTTCAAAGAATCAATGTGATTTTTTTTTACAAATGGCTACTTATCTTTAAAGTTTTAAAATTTTGCTGTCTTAAGTAAAAATATTCGATATTATTTTGATAATAAAAACTTTATCAGGTAGATTGGACAAAAATATTGAGAATGTTTCATAAAAAATAGCTTTTAAGAAAAACTACAACTACCAATAACCCAATATTTTGCACAAAAAGTCATTTATATCAGTTGCATTGTTTGAGAAACCATTATACAAAATAATTGAGACTAAAGATTGTTTAACTGATATAGAATAAGTATGTGTTTTACATGTTTTTCATGCCATTTTGTGTTCAGTAAAAGGTTCTTAAAAATTTATTGCTTATCTGTTCATAGTTTCTTTCTTGTTTCATTTACTTCAATGTATACAACATTGAAAATTATCAGAAGAAAGTTTTTAGGAGTGAGTTTAATTTAGACATTTTTTTCACATGTTGGAGCCATATGGTACTTTCAGTCCCCCTTCTTCATAATTATTCATGATAACCTTTTGTTTGATTTTGTCTCTTTTATTATTCCAAAGGAATCTAAAGAAAATATTTTGAATGTCTGAATGTTTCTTTGGGGGGATTTGGTAAAACAGAAAAAACTTGTGTGAGAATGGGGAGTGCCAAAGTTTTAATCACTGTAATTTTACCAACATATGACAATTCTCTATGGATCCATGAATTCAATACGTATTGAACTTTTTAAAATTTTGTATGGAAATTGTTAATAACCTTATTTGGGCAATCGAGGTCGAATTAAATACCCAAGACTTTAAATTTTCCGGATTGATTCCAAAGCAAGTTACGATGCCACAACCATGCCCAGAACCAAACCAAGCAGCCTGTGTTTTGTCTAAGTTGGCTCTCAAACCAGCACAGCTCACCAAATTTATCAAATATTTGTAAACATTTTTCCAAAGACACTGGATCATCTTCTAAAGTAAGCGAGGTGTCATCGGCATGACTAGCTAAATATTCAGAGTCATTGAATTTAATCCCTGAAATTGTTGGGTCATTTTTAAGAGTCGTGCCTAAAATTTCCATTACTAAAATAAAAAGATAAGGAGAAAGAAGATCTCCTTGGCACACTCCTAGTAATGTCAACAAATTCTGAAGAGTGACCATTATTTAGAATACAACTTGTCTGATCAGTATAAAAGGTTTTTACCCAGTTGCACAAATCTTTACCAAAGCCGAAAAAATCAAGAGTTTTTAAGAGAAAAGACCATTCCACAGTGTCAAACGCCTTCTCAAAATCAAGAAGCAACAGAATTCCAGGAATATTCTCTTCCTCTGCCCTCTCTATTACAGTATTAGGTCAAAAATAAGTCTAGTGCATTCGTCAATGTAGTGTCCCTTCAAAAAACCCTTTTGAGATTAACCTATTAATTTGTCTTAAGAATTTTTTTATACAGTTTGCAATTACAGATGAACCTATTTTTTTATCTACATTCAACAAACTAATAGGTCTCCAATTTTTCAAGTAAGATTTGGATCTATGTTCCTTGGGGATACATGTTATTACACAATGCCTTTGTGATATGGATAAACGACCAACTTCACCAGCAGTGTTTAATGAGCGAACAAGATAAATGTATACATCATTCCAAAAAATTTATTAAATTCAGATGTGAAACCGTCCAACCCTCGGGTTTTATTGTTCTTCATATTTTTTAGAGCTTTGAGGCACTCTTCTTTAGAAATAGCAATTACTCAGATATATTTACATGTAACGTTGGACTTATGCAAGGGGAATCTGTATCCCCCCTTTTATACTCATTGTATGTTAATGATATAGAAGTTGAATTGATTAACCAAGGTTGTCAGTCTTATGAATTGAAAAAATTGAACTTATTTTTATTAATGTATGCTGACGACACAGTAATATTCAGTGAAAATGTGGAAGATTTAAAACATCTGATGAACTCTGTGAATGTCATAGCCAATGATCATCGTTTATATGTAAATCTATAAAATAAGACAAAAATTGTAGTTTTCAGAAGTAGGTGTAAGGGACCGACCATTTAACTTGAAGGGGGGGTTATGGTTTTTTGTTTCGTTCAGAATTTTTTTTTTGGACAACACAACAGTTAGAATATTTTTTTTTTGTCGCGCAAAGCACAAATTTTTTTTCCCAGAATTTAACATTAGGTTATATGACAAAAACTATGAATCACATTATTTTTTTTTTCCTCCACCAAAATCAGAATATTTTTTTAGAAAAAAACCATAATCCCCGCCTTCAAGTTAAATGGTCGTTCCCTAATGTAAAGCCTGAAATATGTGATGATTTTGTTTATTTAGGATTATTATTCCATTATCATGGGAGTTTTTTACATACTCAAAAATCACTGTCTAATCAAGGTAGAAAAGCATTGTTTAATTTGTATAGCAAAATTCATGATGACTGTTTTAATCATGAAACATTAATGTCTTTGTTTGATACCTATATTTCTTCTATATTGAGTTACGGATGTGAAACATGGGGTTCACTTAGGAATTGAATGCATTCTTTTGAAGTTTCATTGGGGTATGAAAGCATTGACCGAAGTACATTTTCAATGAAGTGCGGTAGCATGTTGAAAATGTAGTTCGATCAACGCTTTCATACCCCAATGAAACTTCAAAAGAATGCATTCAATTCTTATAATTATATTTAAATCACACCAAAATTTAATATAGTTGAATTTTTTGTCGTGAATTTTATTTGTGTTAATAGATTATTTGCTGTTGGAAATTACTACGCCATTGATTGTTTACATCTGACGTCGTCATGGAGGCACGTGCAAGTTCGGATTTGAGTTTCATTGGGATATGAAACATCACTTTTATAATCATGTGACCACTTCATAACCAATCATATTGTAACATTTCAATGAAAAACTGAAGTATTAAATGTAATTATATAAAGGTGAAGATATGGAAAAGGTACTATTAAACTTTTTGAAAAGAACTTTAAAAGTAAGAAGGTCTGCTGTGAATTGTACGGTCTATTTTGAATTAGGACGAGTTCCAATGTATGTTGAACGTTACTATAGAATGCTTAAATACTGGTGTAAAATTTTGAAAACAGAAAACATTGTGTTAAAAACTTGTTATGAATCCATGTTTGAATCAAGTCATAAAAAGTTAAATAAGAAGTTTAATTGGGCTGGTAATATCAGAGATATTCTGTGTAGATATGATTTCAATGATATATGGATCTCTCAAGATGTTGTTGATGAAGATAAATTTTTATGTGAATTTAAACAAAGAGTTATTGATTGTTTTGTAAGTGAAGCTGTAGCATTCTTTGAAGATTCACCTAAATGTAAATTTTATAGATACATATATGATATTCATAAGTTGCAGTTTTATTTAAGCCGACCCGTGAATTATATGTATAAATCTCTGATTTGTAAATATCGTATACATGTACATAGTTTAAAGATTGAAACGGGACGATATTTAAACATTGATAGACAAGAAAGAATATGTGATTTTTGTAATGATTCATGTATAGAAGACGAATTTCATTTTATATTGAAGTGTAAAAAATTTGATGACATGCGTAAAAAGTATATTAAACCTTATTACTGGAAGAAACCATCTGCTTTTAAACTGGTACAACTATTGTCTGTTTGTAATATTAAAGAGCTAAATAATCTAGGTAAATTTTTGTATTCTGCTGAAAAGGTTAGAAATTGCTTAACTTAATTGTCATGCTCCGCTATGACTATATATTCTTGTATTGATTGTATGTATATATACCTATAAGCTGTATTGATTGTATGTATATATACCTATAAGCTGTATTGATTGTATGTATATATACCTATAAGCTGTATTGATTGTATGTATATATACCTATAAGCTGTATTGATTGTATGTATATATACCTATAAGCTGTATTGATTGTATGTATATATGCCTATAAGCTGTATTGATTGTATGTATATATACCTATAAGCTGTATTGATTGTATGTATATATACCTATAAGCTGTATTGATTGTATGTATATATACCTATAAGCTGTATTGATTGTATGTATATATACCTATAAGCTGTATTGATTGTATGTATATATACCTATAAGGTGTATTGATTGTATGTATATATACCTATAAGCTGTATTGATTGTATGTATATATACCTATAAGCTGTATTGATTGTATGTATATATACCTATAAGCTGTATTGATTGTATGTATATATACCTATAAGCTGTATTGATTGTATGTATATATACCTATAAGCTGTATTGATTGTATGTATATATGCCTATAAGCTGTATTGATTGTATGTATATATACCTATAAGCTGTATTGATTGTATGTATATATACCTATAAGCTGTATTGATTGTATGTATATATGCCTATAAGCTGTATTGATTGTATGTATATATACCTATAAGCTGTATTGATTGTATGTATATATACCTATAAGCTGTATTGATTGTATGTATATATACCTATAAGCTGTATTGATTGTATGTATATATACCTATAAGGTGTATTGATTGTATGTATATATACCTATAAGCTGTATTGATTGTATGTATATATACCTATAAGGTGTATTGATTGTATGTATATATACCTATAAGGTGTATTGATTGTATGTATATATACCTATAAGCTGTATTGATTGTATGTATATATACCTATAAGCTGTATTGATTGTATGTATATATACCTATAAGGTGTATTGATTGTATGTATATATACCTATAAGCTGTATTGATTGTATGTATATATACCTATAAGCTGTATTGATTGTATGTATATATACCTATAAGCTGTATTGATTGTATGTATATATACCTATAAGCTGTATTGATTGTATGTATATATACCTATAAGCTGTATTGATTGTATGTATATATACCTATAAGCTGTATTGATTGTATGTATATATACCTATAAGCTGTATTGATTGTATGTATATATACCTATAAGGTGTATTGATTGTATGTATATATACCTATAAGGTGTATTGATTGTATGTATATATACCTATAAGCTGTATTGATTGTATGTATATATACCTATAAGCTGTATTGATTGTATGTATATATACCTATAAGGTGTATTGATTGTATGTATATATACCTATAAGGTGTATTGATTGTATGTATATATACCTATAAGCTGTATTGATTGTATGTATATATACCTATAAGCTGTATTGATTGTATGTATATATACCTATAAGGTGTATTGATTGTATGTATATATACCTATAAGCTGTATTGATTGTATGTATATATACCTATAAGTTGTATTGATTGTATGTATATATACCTATAAGGTGTATTGATTGTATGTATATATACCTATAAGCTGTATTGATTGTATGTATATATACCTATAAGGTGTATTGATTGTATGTATATATACCTATAAGGTGTATTGATTGTATGTATATATACCTATAAGGTGTATTGATTGTATGTATATATACCTATAAGCTGTATTGATTGTATGTATATATACCTATAAGTTGTATTGATTGTATGTATATATACCTATAAGGTGTATTGATTGTATGTATATATACCTATAAGCTGTATTGATTGTATGTATATATACCTATAAGCTGTATTGATTGTATGTATATATACCTATAAGCTGTATTGATTGTATGTATATATACCTATAAGCTGTATTGATTGTATGTATATATACCTATAAGCTGTATTGATTGTATGTATATATACCTATAAGTTGTATTGATTGTATGTATATATACCTATAAGGTGTATTGATTGTATGTATATATACCTATAAGGTGTATTGATTGTATGTATATATACCTATAAGGTGTATTGATTGTATGTATATATACCTATAAGGTGTATTGATTGTATGTATATATACCTATAAGGTGTATTGATTGTATGTATATATACCTATAAGGTGTATTGATTGTATGTATATATACCTATAAGCTGTATTGATTGTATGTATATATACCTATAAGTTGTATTGATTGTATGTATATATACCTATAAGCTGTATTGCTTTTGGTAAATAAAGTATTATTATTATTATTATTATAGAGAAGGCACCTTCACATTTTTGTTTATCATCTTCAGTCAAGAAGTTAAAAAGAGGGTTTGTTTTATCAAAGAACAGTTCATGTCTATGGGAAGTATTTTTATTAGTTGAATATAAACTTTTATAGAAGTTAGCTTGTTCTTTAATAATCTGTGATAAATCTGTTATCTCATTATTTTCTACTATCAATTTGGGGATTAGTTTTTCAGTAAAATGTCGCTTTTCAAGGTTACAAAAATAATTTGTATTCTTTTCTCCCTCTACCTGCCACTTAGCCTTAATAATAGCACGAATAATTAAACCCTTAATTTGTTCATCCTTTAAATTTTTTAATTCTGTTTCATTTACATCAATATTTTGCCTATTTATCTTGTTTGGATTTTCATTAAAAGTTACATACAGATTTTCTAGATTTTTTACTAATTCCTTTTCCCTTTTTTTCTCTTTGCCTTTTTTTATGAGTTGCAAATGCAATAGTTTTCCCTCTAATAGTGATTTTTATTATTTCCCATAGTAGTTGATCATTAATACTAAATGTAAGATCTTCATCTTGGGTTGGGACACTATACTGGAGAATGACTTCATGTATACAATTTTTCACCAGTGTGACATAATCCGGGTCATAGAGGAGAGTGTTATTAAACTTCCAAGTTCCACGACCTCTTTCTTGATTATGAAATTGGAATGAGACTGACACTGGGAAATGGTCTGATCTATAGCTCAGTCCAATTACACTGCGTTTAATAAAACCTTCAAGATCACTAGAGATAAGAAAATAGTCTAAGGGAACGACCATTTAACTTGAAGGGGGGGGGGGGTTATGGTTTTTTTCTAAAAAAATATTCTGATTCCCAATGATGCTGAAAAAAATATTCTGATTTTGGTGGAGGAAAAAAAAATAATGTGATTCAGAGTTTTTGTCATATAACCTAATGTTAAATTCTGGAAATAAAATTTTCGCGCTTTGCCCGACAAAAAAAAAATATTCTAATTCTTGTGTTGTCCGAAAAAAAAATTCTGAACGAAACAAAAAACCATAACCCCACCCCCCTTCAAGTTAAATGGTCGGTTCCTAATCGACTCTGTTTTCTGTTTGGACCATGCTAAGTAAAGCGTCTCTCCTCTGTGTGCATTTTTTGCCATACATCAATTAGATCTAGATAGCTACTTATTTCAAGAACTTTGTCATGGGATTTTAAGTTATTTTTATGTAAATAATTATCAGTATTAAAACTGAAGTCCTGGACAACATTCCAATCTCCCCCAATTATTATAGAAGTGTTGCTTAGTGACACCAGTTTACTTTTTAAATTTTCAAAAAAAATCAGGCGACTCCTCATGAAGTCTATGTTGATCCATATTTCTAAGTTCTGTCTTAAATGGTTTGAGGGAATCTACAGTCCTTACTGAATTATCTTTAACTTCCACTTTCTAATAGTGGAAGGAATAAAAGAATCTGTAGTGAGAAATAATCTACAATAAGGTATGATTAATATATCACTTCCATTTCTGAAAGGTAGATTGTACTTTGTATTGTGGGGAAAATCAGTCCATAGAGATAATCAGGGGAAGTTTTGTTTACTATATTTCTTCTAGCTGCTAATAATTCCCAACCTGTATCTCTATATAACATTTCAATTTTTGTAAATATAAGTCACCCTATAGCAATTCGGGAATCTTCTATTTGGAGTTGTTCTAATTTGTTGGAATTGTCGGTACCACAGTTATCCCATAATTCACATGAATACTCAAAAAGTGGTCTTCTATGCACCACTTAATAAGTTTTCCTAAATTTGAACTATTATAAAGTCTGTATCTTAATATACATAATTAAGACATGTAAATGCTTCGATACAATACTCCTAAATATTATTAATATTAGTGTTCCATTTAACATCATCACTAAATGTGACATCTAAATGTTTATGGGTAGAAAGTATAGCCATTTTTTCTCCACTAAAAGAGAAATCAAAATAATTTTTAATATTAGAATTGGAAACCCATGATTTCTGTTTTTTCTGTGTTAAAAGACATCAACCAAATGTCCATTTCTCGTAATCTTTGATCATTTACAGTTTCCAGCTGCAATGCATTCTGATTTGAATAATTAAAGGTGGTATCATCTACTCAGTGATGTAAGTTTGTTAACACTATCAATTATGTAGACGATAAATAAAAGAGCACCAATGACAGAGCCTTGTTATTTCACAATATGCTGAAGACTTGTTTTCATGACAACTTTTTGCCTGTGTCCATGTAAATAATATAATTACTAAGCAAATTTCCGGTTATTTTATAAGCTTGTATTGTATGCAGAAGACCTTTATGTCAAATCTTATCATATGCCTGTGAAAAATCGCAAAATAGAAAGCAATTTGTTTCCTTCTTCTCCATATAATTACCAATACAATTATATATTTCTAGTATTTTGTGTACTGTAGAATGTTTCGGAAGGAAACCTGCTTGATATTCGTTTATTAGTTTGTTTCATTGGAGATGATTGTAGACATGTTTGTATACAATCCTCTCCATTATTTTCCTCCCACAGCTAATAAGTGTTATTATATAGATAGGTGTGAATTATGGGGATTTATCCGTGAAATAAATTCCGGTATTTCAGATTTGAAATATCAGTTTTTTCCTGCCGGAACTACTTTTACATAACTATAAATGTGGTGGTTACGTCCCTTGTTGTGTTACAGTGAATACACATACGATTGTAAACTGAAAACATTCTGCGAAATGTCATTGATGACTTTGACACATAACCAATATGAAGACTTCCAGTTTGAAACGTAAAGATTATACGTTATTTGGCCTCGCGTATGCTTCAATTTTGATCAAATTTAACTAAAATAAGTTTTCAAGGTAAGCATTTTAATTATTTTTGTGTATTGTTGTAAATATGACATGTAGAATTTCACATTTTCAAGATGGCAGACCCTTCCAGCTGAACCCCTTAGTATCATTGCTCGTAGATTCACACGCATGGAATGAAATATACAAATAACAAAAATAATATATCAGAAATTTTGAAAGTCTATATAATAAACAGTATAATTAAATCATACATTTTGAATATCAAAATATTAAAGATCGCCCAATCGTGACCGAATACGCATTAACGATTAAACTCGTGGGCGAACCACCCACTCGTTTAATCCTTATGCATACTTCGGTCACTCGTCTTATTTTGATATTCAAATTCTACTATTAGTTATACTATATATATCATTCTATCACTAGACGGCAAAAACAACTATAACATTAGCTAATTTCCAATCTGTCGGATATTTATATTGCCGCAAGGATTTGTGAAATATGATATGAAGAGGTGTTGATATCTTGTTTGGACACATTTTCAACATTTAGTGACTAAATAACATCGAACACTGATGCCTTGTTTCAGGCATATTTGAATAATGTCAACACTTTCACTAAGACGTGCATAAATGTCATATACTGTGAACTGTTTTTACGACTACCTCTAGCTACGAAATAATGCAGAATTTTTATTTAATAATTCACATTTCTCATCATCATCATAAACAAGATCATTTAACATTGATTCATGTATTATATTTTGAAGAGGAAGACGTTACCCGATCCCTTATTTAATTTCATTAGCAACTTCATAGGTTCCACGTTGGTATCTTCAAACATTTCTTTCATAATTGACATGGTAAAGCATGATTAATGTACATGTAATTGTACATGTGCTGCAAGTACTGCATTCTCTGTGAGGCACAATCTTCTGTCCTGTTTGTCATAGGTGATAATGTAAATTAGAATAATTGTGATTGATACATTAGGGCTTACGTCTCATAATATCATTTTTAGTTCACCTGGACCAAAGGTCCATGTGAACTATTGCCATCACTTGGCGTCCGTCGTCTGTCGTCTGTAAACTTTTCACATTTCAAGCTTCTTCTCCGAAACCACTTGGCCGATTGGAACCGAACTTAGCAGGAATGTTCCTTGGATGGTCCTCTACAAAGTTACTGTTTTTCGTTCCAGTCGGATATTCAATATGGCTGCCAGGGCCAATAATATGCTCTGATTGGCTGAAATTTCAAAGATCTTCTTCTCCGAAACTAATGAACTGACTGAACCCAAACTGTAAAGGAATGATCATTGGAATGTCCTTTACCAAGTTACTGTTTTTTATGCCGATCGGAAATCCAAGATGGCCGCCATCGCAGGACATAGATTAACATTGGACCCTATGGGAAAATGTTCAAATGCCTTCTTCTCAGAAACTACAAATATGATTAAAGCCAAACTGTACATGAATGTTCATTGGATGGTCCTCTACAATCTTAAGGTTTTTTGTTCCGATATGAAATTCAAAATGGCGGCTACGGCAGGACTTAGTTTAACATTGGACCCTATGGGAAAAATGTTTCAAAATGCTTCTTCTCTGAAACCACTTGGACAGTTGAAACCAAACTGCCCAGGAATGATCATTGGAAGGTCCTCTACAAATTTTCTGTTTTTTATGCCGGTCGGAAATCCAAGATGGCCACCACCGCAGGACATAGATTAACATTGGACCCTATGGGAAAATGTTCAAATGCCTTCTTCTCAGAAACTACAAATATTATTAAAGCCAAACTGTACATGAATGTTCATTGGATGGTCCTCTACAATCTTAAGATTTTTTGTTCCGATATGAAATTCAAAATGGCGGCTACGGCAGGACTTAGTTTAACATTGGACCCTATGGGAAAAATGTTTCAAAATGCTTCTTCTCTGAAACCACTTGGACAGTTGAAACCAAACTGCCCAGGAATGATCATTGGAAAGTCCTCTACAAATTTTCTGTTTTTTATGCCGGTCGGAAATCCAAGATGGCCGCCACCGCAGGACATAGATTAACATTGGACCCTATGGGAAAATATTCAAATGCCTTCTACTCAGAAACTACAAATATGATTAAAGCCAAACTGTACATGAATGTTCATTAGATGGTCCTCTACAAACTTTAGGTTTTTTGTTCCGGTATGAAATTCAGAATGGCGGCTACGGCAGGACTTAGTTTAACATTGGACCCTATGGGAAAAATGTTTCAAAACGCTTCTTCTCTGAAACCACTTGGATAATTGAAACCAAACTGCCTAGGAATGATCATTGGAAGGTCCTCTAGAAATTTTATGTTTTTTATGCCGATCGGAAATCCAAGATGGCCGCCACCGCAGGACATAGATTAACATTGGACCCTATTGGAAAATGTTCAAATGCCTTCTTCTCAGAAACTACAAATATGATTAAAGCCAAACTGTACATGAATGTTCATGGGATGGTCCTCTACAATCTTAAGGTTTTTTGTTCCGATATGAAATTCAAAATGGCGGCTACGGCAGAACTTAGTTTAACATTGGACCCTATGGGAAAAATGTTTCAAAATGCTTCTTCTCTGAAACCACTTGGACAGTTGAAACCAAACTGCCCAGGAATGATCATTGGAAGGTCCTCTACAAATTTTCCGTTTTTTATGCCGGTCAGAAATCCAAGATGGCCGCCACCGCAGGACATAGATTAACATTGGACCCTATGGGAAAATATTCAAATGCCTTCTACTCAGAAACTACAAATATGATTAAAGCCAAACTGTACATGAATGTTCATTAGATGGTCCTCTACAAACTTTACGTTTTTTGTTCTGGTATGAAATTCAAAATGGCGGCTACGGCAGGACTTAGTTTAACATTGGACCCTATGGGAAAAATGTTTCAAAATGCTTCTTCTCTGAAACCACTTGGACAGTTGAAACCAAACTGCCCAGGAATGATCATTGGAAGGTCCTCTACAAATTGAAGGTTTTTTATGCCGGTCGGAAATCCAAGATGGCCGCCACCGCAGGACATAGATTAACATTGGACCCTATGGGAAAATATTCAAATGCCTTCTACTCAGAAACTACAAATATGATTAAAGCCAAACTGTACATGAATGTTCATTAGATGGTCCTCTACAAACTTTACGTTTTTTGTTCTGGTATGAAATTCAAAATGGCGGCTACAGCAGGACTTAGTTTAACATTGGACCCTATGGGAAAAATGTTTCAAAACGCTTCTTCTCTGAAACCACTTGGATAATTGAAACCAAACTGCCTAGGAATGATCATTGGAAGGTCCTCTACAAATTTTATGTTTTTTATGCCAATCGGAAATCCAAGATGGCCACCACCGCAATACATAGATTAACATTGGACCCTATGGGAAAATGTTCAAATGCCTTCTTCTCAGAAATTACAAATATGATTAAAGCCAAACTGTACATGAATGTTCATTGGATGGTCCTCTACAATCTTAAGGTTTTTTGTTCCGATATGAAATTCAAAATGGCGGCTACGGCAGGACTTAGTTTAACATTGGACCCTATGGGAAAAATGTTTCAAAATGCTTCTTCTCTGAAACCACTTGGACAGTTGAAACCAAACTGCCCAGGAATGATCATTGGAAGGTCCTCTACAAATTTTCAGTTTTTTATGCCGGTCGGAAATCCAAGATGGCCGCCACCGCAGGACAGATTAACATTGGACCCTATGGGAAAATATTCAAATGCCTTCTACTCAGAAACTACAAATATGATTAAAGCCAAACTGTACATGAATGTTCATTAGATGGTCCTCTACAAACTTTACGTTTTTTGTTCTGGTATGAAATTCAAAATGGCGGCTACGGCAGGACTTAGTTTAACATTGGACCCTATGGGGAAAATGTTTCAAAACGCTTCTTCTCTGAAACCACTTGGATAATTGAAACCAAACTGCCTAGGAATGATCATTGGAAGGTCCTCTACAAATTTTATGTTTTTTATGCCGATCGGAAATCCAAGATGGCCACCACCGCAATACATAGATTAACATTGGACCCTATGGGAAAATATTCAAATGCCTTCTACTCAGAAACTACAAATATGATTAAAGCCAAACTGTACATGAATGTTCATTAGATGGTCCTCTACAAACTTTACGTTTTTTGTTCTGGTATGAAATTCAAAATGGCGGCTACAGCAGGACTTAGTTTAACATTGGACCCTATGGGAAAAATGTTTCAAAACGCTTCTTCTCTGAAACCACTTGGATAATTGAAACCAAACTGCCCAGGAATGATCATTGGAAGGTCCTCTACAAATTTTATGTTTTTTATGCCAATCGGAAATCCAAGATGGCCACCACCGCAATACATAGATTAACATTGGACCCTATGGGAAAATGTTCAAATGCCTTCTTCTCAGAAACTACAAATATGATTAAAGCCAAACTGTACATGAATGTTCATGGGATGGTCCTCTACAATCTTAAGGTTTTTTGTTCCGATATGAAATTCAAAATGGCGGCTACGGCAGGACTTGGTTTAACATTGGACCCTATGGGAAAAATGTTTCAAAATGCTTCTTCTCTGAAACCACTTGGACAGTTGAAACCAAACTGCCCAGGAATGATCATTGGAAGGTCCTCTACAAATTTTCTGTTTTTTATGCCGATCGGAAATCCAAGATGGCCGCCACCGCAGGACAGATTAACATTGGACCCTATGGGAAAATATTCAAATGCCTTCTACTCAGAAACTACAAATATGATTAAAGCCAAACTGTACATGAATGTTCATTAGATGGTCCTCTACAAACTTTACGTTTTTTGTTCTGGTATGAAATTCAAAATGGCGGCTACGGCAGGACTTAGTTTAACATTGGACCCTATGGGAAAAATGTTTCAAAACGCTTCTTCTCTGAAACCACTTGGATAATTGAAACCAAACTGCCTAGGAATGATCATTGGAAGGTCCTCTAGAAATTTTATGTTTTTTATGCCGATCGGAAATCCAAGATGGCCACCACCGCAATACATAGATTAACATTGGACCCTATGGGAAAATGTTCAAATGCCTTCTACTCAGAAACTACAAATATGATTAAAGCCAAACTGTACATGAATGTTCATTAGATGGTCCTCTACAAACTTTACGTTTTTTGTTCTGGTATGAAATTCAGAATGGCGGCTACAGCAGGACTTAGTTTAACATTGGACCCTATGGGAAAAATGTTTCAAAATGCTTCTTCTCTGAAACCACTTGGACAGTTGAAACTAAACTGCCCAGGAATGATCATTGGAAGGTCCTCTACAAATTTTATGTTTTTTATGCCGGTCGGAAATCCAAGATGGCCGCCACCGCAGGACATAGATTAACATTGGACCCTATGGGAAAATATTCAAATGCCTTCTACTCATAAACTACAAATATGATTAAAGCCAAACTGTACATGAATGTTCATTAGATGGTCCTCTACAAACTTTACGTTTTTTGTTCTGGTATGAAATTCAAAATGGCGGCTACGGCAGGACTTAGTTTAACATTGGACCCTATGGGAAAAATGTTTCAAAACGCTTCTTCTCTGAAACCACTTGGATAATTGAAACCAAACTGCCCAGGAATGATCATTGGAAGGTCCTCTACAAAGTTTCTGTTTTTTTATGCCGATCGGAAATTCAAGATGGCCGCCACCGCAGGACATAGATTAACATTGGACCCTATGGGAAAATGTTCAAATGCCTTCTTCTCAGAAACTACAAATATGATTAAAGCCAAACTGTACATGAATGTTCATTGGATGATTCTCTACAAACAATACGTTTTTTGTTCCGATATGAAATTCAAAATGGCGGCTACGGCAGGACTTAGTTTAACATTGGACCCTATGGGAAAAATGTTTCAAAATGCTTCTTCTCTGAAACCACTTGGACAGTTGAAACCAAACTGCCCAGGAATGATCATTGGAAGGTCCTCTATAAAGTTTCTGTTTTTTATGCCGGTCGGAAATCCAAGATGGCCACCACCGCAGGACATAGATTAACATTGGACCCTATGGGAAAATGTTCAAATGCCTTCTTCTCAGAAACTACAAATATGATTAAAGCCAAACTGTAAATGAATGTTCATTGGATGGTCCTCTACAAACTTTGCGTTTTTTGTTCCGATATAAAATTCAAAATGGCGACTACGACAGGACTTAGTTTAACATTGGACCCTATGGGAAAAATGTTTCAAAACGCTTCTTCTCTGAAACCACTTGGATAATTGAAACCAAACTGCCCAGGAATGATCATTGGAAGGACCTCTACAAGGTGTGTGTTTTTTATGCCGATCGGAAATCCAAGATGGCCACCACCGCAGGACATAGATTAACATTGGACCCTATGGGAAAATGTTCAAATGCCTTCTTCTCAGAAACTACAAATATGATTAAAGCCAAACTGTACAAGAATGTTCATTGGATGGTCCTCTACAAACTTTACGTTTTTTGTTCCGATATGAAATTCAAAATGGCGGCTACGGCAGGACTTAGTTTAACATTGGACCCTATGGGAAAAATGTTTCAAAATGCTTCTTCTCTGAAACCACTTGAACAGTTGAAACCAAACTGCCCAGGAATGATCATTGGAAGGTCCTCTACAAATTTTCTGTTTTTTATGCCGGTCGGAAATCCAAGATGGCCACCACCGCAGGACATAGATTAACATTGGACCCTATGGGAAAATGTTCAAATGCCTTCTTCTCAGAAACTACAAATATGATTAAAGCCAAACTGTACATGAATGTTCATTGGATGGTCCTCTACAAACTTTGCGTTTTTTGTTCCGATATAAAATTCAAAATGGCGGCTACGGCAGGACTTAGTTTAACATTGGACCCTATGGGAAAAATGTTTCAAAATGCTTCTTCTCTGAAACCACTTGGATAATTGAAACCAAACTGCCCAGGAATGATCATTGGAAGGTCCTCTACAAGGTGTGTGTTTTTTATGCCGATCGGAAATCCAAGATGGCCACCACCGCAGGACATAGATTAACATTGGACCCTATGGGAAAATGTTCAAATACCTTCTTCTCAGAAACTACAAATATGATTAAAGCCAAACTGTCCATATGTGTGTACATTGGATGGTCCTCTACAAACTTTAAGTTTTTTGTTCCGATATGAAATTCAAAATGGCGGCTACGGCAGGACTTAGTTTAACATTGGACCCTATGGGAAAAATGTTTCAAAATGCTTCTTCTCTGAAACCACTTGGACAGTTGAAACCAAACTGCCCAGGAATGATCATTGGTAGGTCCTGTTTTTTATGCCGATCGGAAATCCAAGATGGCTGCCACCACAGGTCATAGTATTAACACAGAACCATATGGGGAAAATACAGAAATATATTCTTCTCTGAAGCTATTGCACTGATTGAACCTAAACTGTGCATCAATCATTGGAAGGTCCTTTACAAACTTTGTGTTTTTTATGTTGATCGTAATTCCAAGATGACGCAGGACATAGTTTTTACATAGGACCAATTGTTTTTTTTTATTACCAGGTGAACGATACAGGCTCTTGAGAGCCTCTGGTTAGATTTAATAACTTGCGGGTAAATTTTCCTTTAGAGAGAAACAACAGGCTGAAGATCTAATCGATACACTTGCCTCTCTTGGTGGAACCATAGGAGGACTAGCTGGAGATCAGCTTGGCACTGCCATAGGAAAAGCAGCCAGGCTTATTACTGGTAGCATCTTGTGTTTTTTTATTTGCAAGGATAAAGGTAGGCTGATAGGCTTTTGATGCGATACTATATAGGTTAAATAAACCTTTTGCTAATTTTTTCTAGTTGCAAAGAATAATGTCCTCAGGTTTTCAGTTCAGTGTTGTGACGTTCACGACGATATCTGCCTGCTGTTTTGGTCGTCTTTACTCCCAATAGGAGGTTCATGTTTTATTGATGTTATTTGTATCTATTTATTGCAGGTACATTTTCCTTAAGAGAGAAACGAAATACTGATTTAATAGGTACAGGTACCACACTTGGTGGAACCATTGGTGGACTAGTTGGAGGTCCGCTTGGCGCTGCTATAGGAAGTGCAGTCGGCTTTATTGTTGGTGGCATCTTGTGTATTTTTATTTGCAAGAATGAAGGTAGGTTATAGGTTTATCAATATTTTGCTCATTTTCTCTAGTTGCAAAGAATAATGTCCTCACGTTTTCAGTTCAGAGTTGTGACGTTCACGACGATATCTGCCTGTCAGCGATGTTCGGGTCGTCTTTACTCCCATTTGTTAAATAGAAGGTTCATGTATTATTTATGTTATTTGTATCTATTTATGCATACAGTTGATCAACACAATTTCCGTATCAAATGATGTTCGTGTCGTTTAATAATTACATGGCGATTGCCACTAGTGAGGCAGACACTCAGGTGCTCCGGAAGGTTAAGCAGGTCCTGCTCCACTTGTGGCACCCGTTGTGTTACTCTAGTTACAAATCCGGTGATATGTCTGACTGAATGCGGAAAGGACAATGCAAGTGGAACATATCCGTATTCATTTATGACACATATATTCCTAAAGATTTAACAAAGTAATATATCTCAATAAAGGCCACTAAAAGCCCAACGGAGCATCTGGGTTTTCATTCTTCAACTGTTTGTTTATAAAATCCCCTTTTATTGAGATGATGCAGTCATGGAAGTGTTTCCCACATACCAGTAATTTCAAACACTCACATATAGCCAGGCGAACAGACTTTTCAAACTTGTTGGCATTGAGAAAGATGAAATAGACAAATGTTCCTTTCTGAAACTGTCATTTGCCAACAAGGGTCTTGATGGCATTAACTTTGGCAATATCCTTCATCACAAATCTGTCAAATCTAAAATTCCTCCCTAAATAATTGTAAGTTTGGTGATTTTGTTGATCTCATCTTTCCCATTGAGCTTGAAATAAAGGATACCACAGATACAGATAGATCTGCTTAACACCGTTACCTCAGGCATAGGTGACTGTATCCAATTTGGTTATCCTGGTTAGGTCCTTAGTTTTATTGCTCCCAAAACATTAAATATTTTGGCTAACCAATCTTTTGATATTGAGCGTACCAGATGAAGGTTATTCCGGAACACATCATGTTCACTAATTTTGATATCTGCATATTTTTTGTTACTACACCTCAAAATTGACAATTAAGGTCGGTTAAAATGTAAACAAAAGAGATGATTACAATTTTCCCATTGTGAAATTTCCGTTTATATGAAGCAAAATTCTAGCAGGACCTGCACATGGAGAATAACTTCTCATGCATCGGCTGATCCGATATTCCAGAGCGTGTGGTTCCTGTCATGATTTCCCTGATAGAGGGTTACTGCTAACAAGGAACCTATTGACCCAAGTGTTCCTAGTGTTGAAGTTGATGCCATCACTTGGAATGTTTTATGATTGCCACCATGACTTGGTTACCCCCCCTGTTACTGAATATCTGTGCCACAAATGACCATGGATATGTTCTATTTGTCGAAATCACAATCCGGTCCTTTCCTCGTTCATGACTTATCACCGGGTTTGTAACAAGAGTAACACGACGGGCACCACATGTGGAACAGGAACTGCTTACCCTTCCAGAGCACCTGAGTTCATCGTCGGTTGTAGTGGGGTTTGTGTTACTCGATACTTAGTTGTCTGTGTAATGTGTTGTAGATCGTTGTTTGTCCATTATTCTTTTAAACACTGTGTTGTCTGTCCTCTGTCGATTTGCGGCTTCTGATTACCCCTTTAGTATCTTCAAACTTTTCTTAAAGTAAAGAAAATTGGTACGTAGTTTGAAAAAAATACAGTAACTTCTGCATTGCATGCTTTTTATCTTATCAAAAGCCATCACTCAATTTTCGCTGAATGCAGGCAGACTTCCTTCAAGGGCTTCTCAAAAATAAAGATAGAAAATTAGTCCAGACCTTTAATTCTAGCTTCCACTATATATATGATGTTCTGTCACTCAAACATTCTCGATTCGGTGATTACTGCATCTCATCAATCCAAATGAGCTTGAAGTAAAAGATACTACTGACACTCAAAAAGTCTGCTTCTTACTTTGACTGTCACCTTGAAATCGACAACAATAAGAATAAAAACATAACCAAACGACAAACGTGATGACTTCACTTTTCCAATAGTCAACTTCTTTTCATCAGCAGAAATATTCCAGCATCACCAGTGTATGGAGTGTACATTTCCCAGTGCAGGCGTTATTCGCGGGTTTGTACCAGTAGTGATAATCTAGGCAGTGCTCAGGCACAAAAAGCTGTTCAAACAAGGCTAGGTTGAAGTCATTGCTACAAAAATTCTACGGTCATCATTACAATCTGGTTTACCATGACGAAATATCCATATATCAAAAGACAATGGGTCTTTTTCTTTCTGAGTAGTTGTTTACCTTCCTCTATCACTGACAAGACTTTTACTTGACTATACATATAAGTAACATGGCGGGTGTCTTATAAGAAGCAGGAACTCACGGTTTACCCTTTGCGAGCACCTGGGTTCACCCACGGTTGTTGGTGGTGTCCCTGTAGCTCATCTTATTAGTTTTCTGTGTTGTGTTGTGTGGTTTTGGTTTGTTTTTCTTTGTCGTGTGTCTTGTGTGTCCAATGTTGCTATTGTCTCTGGTTTGTTCATTCTTGATTACCCCCTTCGGTTTTCTCTAACGTTTATATACACAAAAGCCTCATCTTGTTTCTGATTACTAATTACATCCACGCTTCCTATGATACAACACCAATACAGAGATAACGGTAAACACTTAAGGTACTCCTCTGCATATCTTAGAAAAGGATTATTTTCCCAAGTACTGACTATACCGTATGCGAAGAAAATACTGGATTAAAATTATATAATATGCTGTGTTATAATACATCTCTACAATTACAGTACGACATTTATATTTTAAATGGGTTGTGATCAATTTCAGGACCTCCACCAAATAAACCTCCCACTATTGATTGTGAAAGTTTTAAGATCCCAAATCCACCGCCATCAGGAGAAACAGAGGTTGAAATCAAATTTGGACCTTTTCAGGGCAAAGATCCAGAAGATGGTAGCATTAAGTATGTTAATATTTATGACACCTAGATTTTGTGTGAAAGTCTACAAAACATATACAGTACATATTGTTCAGCTAAATTATCAGTTGTATTTGATTGTAGTGAAGTTAAATTTAATTAAAACACAGTCATTTGTTTTAGAAGTATTCTGGTTTCCACCAACATTAAAACGAATGTAACAGTGGCAAGACAAGGCAAGACACACAATTGTGTTTCTCAATGACCAAGGGGTAAAACGCCAACAAATCCCTGGAGGGTCAATCAAAGGAACTAATCAATTGTGCTTTGTTCATAAATGAATCATAATAGCATGCATGCTATAAATTAAAACATAGAACTATAAAATATAGTTTTAAATACCAGAAATGTTAGATCGAAAAGTGTCATTATTACACCAAGTGTTACTTAAATTAGTCATGGCGTCTTTTAAGTCATAAGTCATCATTGGCATAGCTTACGTTAATAAAACAATGCTTCGGATATAATACAACAACAGTACATAACAAGAGGCAATATATAGCAAAATCAGCAATGACAATGCGAACTGTCACAATCATCGTGGGTACGTACATATGAGGAAGCAATGTCAAATACCAAAACAGTGATGTATTAAGAGAAAGTCGCAGTACATAAATGGGAGTAATGAACATAATTATTTCACAGAAACTTTTATGGATATCTAACATAGATCTTAACCAAAATCTAACATAAAAGTGTTTCGTCAAATGGTTGGAATTCCAATAAGAACGAATTGTGCTACTCTCATTGCTGATTTGATTTCATTCTGTTATTAATCTCAATTTATGTTTAAACTTCAAAAATGCCTATCTAAGCATTTACTTGTTAGTTTAATATTCAATAATAACTGTAGATTCTTAAACAATATCTTAACTGGTCTTTTAAACAATCTTAATTTTCTTACGTTTGTAAAACAAAGTTAATAACCGTAATTTTGTGATAAACTTTACACCAAGGTTACCGCTTACATAAATTATTGAAAACTTTTACAAAATTGTATTATCATTAAATACGGATCTTGTTAATAAATACAATTCTACATACAGATATCTGATCAAAAAAGGGTATTTTCCATCCATATTCTTTAGGGCGACTTAATTAGCAAAGCTAAAATGTTCAAATCTTATACTCCTAAACTTGAAAAATCTTATGCGTAAAGGCTATGATTTAGCACCTGTAGTTCACTCTTTGAGGCAGGTTTAATTTGCTAAAAATATTGACAATCTGCTAGTACAAATAGTAGGTCCAACTAGCAAATAAATGTACATTTATATTTCATTTCGTATTATATTACTTTTTTCAATATTTGATTCCAACAAATTGATGACCTATTTATTCTGGTCTCCCACCAAGACCAATAATTTCTGTAGGTGTTCATGAATGTTTGATATTAAATCTGTTAGATGTATTAGTTATAATTATTTTGTCTTAAAAGTAATGGTTTCAAACCAACAGATTCTACCTTCCTAGCTAATATGATATATAGTCAGTTAACTATGAGCATCCATTGGTCCTGCTATTGTACTGTCTATGTTTGGTTGTCTTTCATTTTTTTTTATGTTATGTATTCATTTTGAGTGGAAGTGAATCTGTGCAGGTTTTGTATAGTTTGTTTTATGTTTTATCGTTTGAGATCCAGTTATTAAGAGGGAAGGGTTGGGATCCCAATATACGGTTTAACCCCGCCATATGTTTGTGCCTGTCCCAAGCCATAACCTGTATTTCAGACATCATATGACGTGGTCTTTGTTGTGTTCAATAAGTTAAGGCTAGAGGTGATTGTTTGTTTTGTTGATATTAGTGGTATTGTTGATATTAGTGGTATTGTTGATATTAGTGGTATTGTTGATATTAGTGGTATTATTGATATTAGTGGTATTGTTGATATTAGTGGTATTGTTGATATTAGTGGTATTATTGATATTAGTGGTATTGTTGATATTAGTGGTATTGTTGATATTAGTGGTATTGTTGATATTAGTGGTATTGTTGATATTAGTGGTATTGTTGATATTAGTAGTATTGTTGATATTAGTGGTATTGTTGATATTAGTGGTATTGTTGATATTAGTGGTATTATTGATATTAGTGGTATTGTTGATATTAGTGGTATTGTTGATATTAGTGGTATTGTTGATATTAGTGGTATTGTTGATATTAGTGGTATTATTGATATTAGTGGTATTATTGATATTAGTGGTATTGTTGATATTAGTGGTATTGTTGATATTAGTGGTATTGTTGATATTAGTGGTATTGTTGATATTAGTGGTATTGTTGATATTAGTGGTATTGTTGATATTAGTGGTATTATTGATATTAGTGGTATTGTTGATATTAGTGGTATTGTTGATATTAGTGGAATTGTTGATATTAGTGGTATTGTTGATATTAGTGGTATTGTTGATATTAGTGGTATTGTTGATATTAGTGGTATTGTTGATCATCACTGTTTAGAGGTGATTGTTTGTTTTGTTGATATTAGTGGTATTGTTGATATTAGTGGTATTGTTGATCATCACTGTTTAGAGGTGATTGTTTGTTTTGTTGATATTAGTGGTATTGTTGATATTAGTGGTATTGTTGATATTAGTGGTATTGTTGATCATCACTGTTTAGAGGTGATTGTTTGTTTTGTTGATATTAGTGGTATTGTTGATATTAGTGGTATTGTTGATATTAGTGGTATTGTTGATATTAGTGGAATTGTTGATATTAGTGGTATTGTTGATATTAGTGGTATTGTTGATAATAGTGGTATTGTTGATATTAGTGGTATTGTTGATCATCACTGTTTAGAGGTGATTGTTTGTTTTGTTGATATTAGTGGTATTGTTGATATTAGTGGTATTGTTGATATTAGTGGTATTGTTGATATTAGTGGTATTGTTGATCATCACTGTTTAGAGGTGATTGTTTGTTTTGTTGATATTAGTGGTATTGTTGATATTAGTGGTATTGTTGATATTAGTGGTATTGTTGATATTAGTGGTATTGTTGATCATCACTGTTTAGAGGTGATTGTTTGTTTTGTTGATATTAGTGGTATTGTTGATATTAGTGGTATTGTTGATATTAGTGGTATTGTTGATATTAGTGGTATTGGTGATATTAGTGGTATTGTTGATATTAGTGGTATTGTTGATATTAGTGGTATTGTTGATATTAGTGGTATTGTTGATATTAGTGGTATTGTTGATATTAGTGGTATTGTTGATATTAGTGGTATTGTTGATATTAGTGGAATTGTTGATATTAGTGGTATTGTTGATATTAGTGGTATTGTTGATATTAGTGGTATTGTTGATATTAGTGGTATTGTTGATCATCACTGTTTAGAGGTGATTGTTTGTTTTGTTGATATTAGTGGTATTGTTGATATTAGTGGTATTGTTGATATTAGTGGTATTGTTGATCATCACTGTTTAGAGGTGATTGTTTGTTTTGTTGATATTAGTGGTATTGTTGATATTAGTGGTATTATTGATCATCACTGTTTAAACTTTCTTTTCATCATCATAGCAGTTATTATAGACCATACACAATCTATACCATATAACTACTACATAACACCCTTGTTGATTGTTTAATGGAGATATGAATAATGTGTTCTTTGCGGGACAAAATAAAATATTCCATGAAATAAATAGATTCGCAAATCTATCTGTGTTTATTTCTAAAATAATGAATACATTTTAGGGTTACATCGACACCAACAAGCCCAGCTAAACTTCACAGAGGAACAAATATTATAGCATTTACAGGACAAGATAAAGAAGGATTCCAAGCTTACTGTGCAAGACAAATAGAACTTAAAGGTAATTATTGTCATAGCAACAAGCTTACTGTACAAGACAAATAGAAGTTAAAGGTAATTATTGTCATAGCAATGCAAGATAAAGACGTTTTGACAGTTGTGATGAGACATTCGTTAATTTCTTTAAATCCTTTTTCATTTTGACAAATGTATTGTCTGTCCTTCTAGTTGTCTCTTTGGTATCTTCAGTCTTTTCATATGTCAGATGTGATTGTCTGCAACAAAAACCCTTAACCTGTGGATCACAAAGCTCTTACATTCGTTGTATGATATGATCAAATTGGTGTTGTACAAAATACTTTGGACCATAACTCTAGTTTCTATTGATTTACTAATTATTATTTAATGTGAAGAAACCAGTATTTATGGTTACACGAACAATAAACCAGATGAAAAAGTCCATGAACGAATGTTTTGATTGTCAGAACTTAAAGGTATGATGATGAATACGGTTGGAAAATGTTGCCTTAAGAAAGGTTTGAAGATACCAAAGGAGTAATCGAAAGCCGTAAAAAGAAGAAGGGGCAACAATATGTAGTGTCTTCCTTTTAAGGGCATAGATCACTCAACGCTGTTCCATGTAAAGGTTCTTTATTATTGACCAGAATAAAGGGTTCTGGTGTTAACGCCACTTTCAACAATATTTCAGTTATATGGTGGCGGTCAGTTTTATTGGTGGAGGAAACCAGACCTGCCACAAGTCACTGACAATCTTTTTCACATAATGTCGTATCAGGATTCAAACTCACAACTTTAGTGGTGATAGTCACTGATTGCACAGGTCTTTGTAAATCAAACTACCATAAGTTCACGACGGCCCCTACCAGTATAAACAAATACACCACTGACATAATAATAGTTAAAAACATATTTGATAACATATTAGTAATAAAAATAATTCTTTGATTATCACAGTCGCTAAAAAGCTTATTAGAGCTTATGTTTATTGTAATATATTATATTCCCGACTTAAAATAAAAACTTTTTGTATTGTATTTTGTATCACAGACTTAATTCAGTTATCTTTTAGTAATGATTTTCTATGCGAGTTATCGTTCTTGTTGGTAGTTATTTACGACTTCCGTTATTATTTGTCTAATATACCCTAGATTTATGAATATAATGAACACGTCATTACATTAACAATAATACCAAAACTTGTCGCTTTTTAAATATAATATAAATGATGGTCAGTAAAAAGTGTAACCCGAACCCGAACCGGAAAATTGACGGAAATGTCCCGAACCGGAAATCTTTTATTGTTGATATCTTCTTTAATTTTACGATGTTTTGCAAAAACCTTTTAATTTATTGTGTATTTTTATATACTTGAAACACAGATTATAATAAGATGTCGAAATATATTTTACGATGTTTTGCAAAAACCTTTTAATTTATTGTGTATTTTTATATACTTGAAACACAGATTATAATAAGATGTCGAAATATATTCAAAAAGTTGAAAGGTGCAGTTTTCTGATTTCAAGGTCGGTAAAATGTGTAACCCGAACCGGAAATCTTTTATTGTTGATATCTTCTTTATTTTTACAATGTTTTGCAAAAACCTTTTAATTTATTGTTTATTTTTATATACTTGAAACACAGATTATAATAAGATGTCGAAATATATTCAAAAAGTTGAAAGGTGCAGTTTTCTGATTCAAGGTCGGTAAAATGTGTAACCCGAACCACAAAGGTAGATAACTCTGTTCTTCCCGAACCGGAAATCTTTTCTTTTATTACGAGATTTTTATTGAAAAACCATGTATTTTTACACTTAAAACGTCTAAATCATAATAATTTCTATTAATACATATTTTTGTTTACCTTACTGGAATTTAATAAATATAAATGAACTTGCAATGGATAGAAAATAGTGAAATAACTCATATATACTTTATGATTGTTTTGTTTGTAATCAAATATCAAATCATATAAGTTTTATTTAATTTTATTTAACACATAACATAAGCTCTAGTGAGCTTTTGAATCGACTATTACATAAAAAGCACATACAAGTATAAAATAACTTTACAAGCACATATTACATGACATCACAAAGCAAAAAAAAAAAAAAAAAAAAAAAACATGCAAGCATAGACATTAGTATAAAACATAAGCTCATGTATACAATAAGGAATTGAATTCATGTCAAACAAATACATGGTATTCTAGTACAGTTGACTCTCATTGTATTGAATTCGGTTGACTCGATTTTCCGGTTGAGTCGAATTTGTATCGAAGTCTCGAACTTCGTTGTGTATAAATATATATAATTTGACTCCTGTTGAGTCGAATTTGGATGAGTCGAAATTTCGGTTGTCTCGAATAAAAGTGTTGGTCCTGAGATGTAGAAAGCCATATTATTTACATTCGTTAAGTCAAATTTACCTGTCAAAACATGTGTATTACCTTAGGATTAAAATCGGATCACAGGTGAAACATCCAGTCATTGAATTTGACATTTTTACCTTAGGCTATTTCACATGTTTAATTCACAATCTGTCAAATTAATTAGTGATAATATTTGAATTGGCTTGGTATTATGACACAGGTTAGTTGTGTACAATCAAAAATTATCGATTCATAATAAGTGCGCTTGGGTCGGCATACATCAATGATTATGAAAAGTACACAAAGGAAGCGTTTTATCTATTGAATTATTTGTCGGAAATTAATTTTGATTAAAGAAGAATAGTTTTCTTCTACACTTTATTGAATAATAAAAACACACCATTTATTGTAAATAAACAGTATTGCACAAAGAAAAATACGTCATGATGGGTGAAGTTTAATGACAATGCAACAGGTGAAAAACATAAACAAAACGGATAAACATATTCATTCACACAAAAAAAGATATCTAGAAGTTATCAGTCGTTTCACAAGATTCAAAGAATTTAACGGAGAGAAAAAAACAGCAACAAAAACATCGAATATGTTTAAAATCGTTCCGAGAATAGGGACATGCGATGCTGGTTTTAGCTCTTCAAAATTTCGCTCGAGTTGTCTCCCTTTCGTTGTTAAACAAACCACACTTCCGGTATCTTCGTAGCTCCTCTAGAGTCGAACTACGGTTGACTCAAATTTTTTCCATGGTCCCATCGAATTCGAGATAACGAGAGTCAACTGTATATTACTAATATTAAATAAGATGAATATATCAAATGTTGATGTCTATGTAGGCACTCTATGAAACAATGTGAAAAAAAAATTATGTGATAGTTTTCTTAGTTATTGGTATAATTTAAAAAAATGTATAAATGAAGACAAAAAGGGAAAACTCTGTACATATTTTACATTCAAGGAACATTTTATTAGAGAAAAATATACATTTCTGAATGATTTCAAAGTAAGACGGGCAATTTGTAAAATCAGAATTAGTGCACATCCTCTTACGATTGAAATTGGTAGATATAAAAACTTGGAAACCGAAGAACGATTATTGTGCATAACACAAAAAATTGAGGATGAATATAATTTTTTAATCGATTGCCCCATATATAATAATAGTAGAAAGATTTGTTATCAGAAAATTTCAGAATTATGTTCTAATTTCAATAATATGTCAGATAAATCAAAATTCTATTATTTATTTACCAATGAAGATCTTTCAATAATCAATATTTTTTATATATAAATGTATAATTGACTCCAATGACAATAATCAATGTATGCAATTTGTTTGCCCCTATTGTGGGCCCATTGATTGGAATAATAAATATTCTTATTCTTATTCTATATAGTTGAAATAATAAAATATAGTATATTAAAAATTTTAAACTACCTCGATATCCTGCACGTGGCTAGGGATATCATTAGTAGTCTGCGAAAGAAATTATTTAAATTTTATATTAAGTTTCTCTTTTATGTCCACTAAATATTTTATTATAATTTTCTAATAAAATACAACAAGTAATTCCGCAGATGAATATCTTAAATAAAAATAAGATATACATGATGTAAATTGACAAAAAAAAAAAGGATAAATTCAAATTTTCCCGAAATTAAATTAAATCTTTTTAAATATTTATTATAATTTTCTAATAAAATACAACAAGTATGATTTTAACACACTTAAATTCTGCAGATGAATATATTTGAAATGAACTATTACTTGTTTATTAAAATTTATTTGCACAGTGAACTTATCAATTTAATATTTGTAGGTAATGAAAATTTCCGGTTCGGGAAGAACAGAGTTATCTTCTTCTGTGTTTCGGCTTTTCGAGTTCCCCTAAAAAAAAAGATTAACCAAATGAATAAAAAATAATATACACCCCTTTTCAACAAAAAAAAAGGAAAGAAATAATGAAATAATAAACACATAGCTTGTCAGTTATCATTTTTTAAACTTTTTATCATGCTATCAATACACAAGATGAATACATTCAACTGTCAAGATTAATTGACCTGTTGACCTGGGCGCCTTCATGTCTGGTATATTCTAACTGTCATAATAGTGCATTGAATTACAATATATATTGATTAAATTCCAGTAAGGTAAAAAAAAAATGTATTAATAGAAATTATTATGATTTATACGTTTTAAGTGTAAAAATACATGGTTTTCCAATAAAAATCTCGTAATAAAAGAAAAGATTTCCGGTTCGGGAAGAACAGAGTTATCTACCTTTGTGGTTCGGGTTACACATTTTACCGACCTTGAAATCAGAAAACTGCATTTTTCAACTTTATGAATATATTTCGGCATCTTATTATAATCTATGTGTTTCAAGTATATAAAAATGCACAATAAATGAAAAAGTTTTTGCAAAACATCGTAAATTTAAAGAAGATATCGACAATAAAAGATTTCCGGTTCGGGTTACACATTTTACCGACCTTGAAATCCGAAAACTGCACCTTTCAACTTTTTGAATATATTTCGACATCTTTTTAAAATCTATGTGTTTCAAGTATATAAAAATACACAATAAATGAAAAAGTTTTTGAAAAACATCGTAAAATTAAAGAATATATCAACAATAAAAGATTTCCGGTTCGGGACATTTCCGTCAATTTCCAGTTCGGGATCGGGTTACACTTTTTACCGACCACCTAAATGATGTTCTTATAGGTTATAATAAAATTGCCGCATGTAATTCCATTTGCAGAAACAGGGTGAAAAAGGAGGTATATAATATATATGACGTTCGAAGTAAGACAGGATTTATAAGTCTATCTCCTCCTACAGTTTTGGAGCTATAGCTTTGATATTTTGTATGATGTTTATACATATAATGGAGGTGTGCATGTCCACAAGATTTTGATTTTCATCAAATATTTGATAATGACAGGTAGTTGGACTTAGTCATTTGTTTGTCCGTCTAACTCCTCCTACAGTTTTAGAGCTACAGCTTTAATATTTTGCAGGATGTTTATACACATAATGGAGGTATGCATGTCCACAGGATTTTGATTTGCATCAAATATTCTCAAAATGACAGGTAGTTGGACTTAGTCATTTTGTTCGTCCCTCCAGATATAGATACATGGTTTGTCCGGCTATCTCCTCCTACAGTTTTGGAGCTACAGCTTTAATATTTTGTTTGGTGTTTATATATATAATGGAGATGTGCATGTCCACAGGATTTTGATTTTCATCAAATATTTGATAATGACAGGTAGTTGGACATTTTTGTATGCCCCAGCGACGAAAAGTCGGGGGGTGGGGGGTGGATTTTTGTCAAATATTCACATAATGACAGGTAGTTGGACTTCATTTCCCTCTTACTAGCTACATAGTGGAAACATGGTTTGCATGGAGAATTATGCCCATTTCACCACAGGTAATACCTTTATATTTACATATCAGGAATGAAAAATTAAAGGTACTATCTGTATGCAAGTTGAGTATGATAGAACATCATACATAGTGTTAAAGAACTTTTGACTTGTTTATAATTTCTTATGATCAGGCGGGGGCATCATTTGTGTCTTACAGACAGGGTACCTATAAAGTGTGAAACGAAATAGAAACGAAACGAAACGAAATCAACAAAAACGAAACGAAATCAACGAAATGAAAACGAAATAAAACGAAACCAACGAAAGCAAAATGAAATCAACGAAAACAAAACGAAATAGACTGATATGAAGAAAATGGAAGGAAAAAAATAAAAGACAAAACGAAATAAAGAAATAAAAAAAAAAAGATAATTCGATTTTTTTAAATACAATAATTTTGATTAATTATAACCTGGAAACCCATCTTGCATGTCTGTCCGTTACATTACTCCTCACGTACATTACCCGCAACTCAATTCAAGTCAGGTTTGCTTGCCGACAAACTTTCAGAAGTTCAAATGTCATATTTTTATTTGTGTTTGAGTGTGTGTCAGTATTTATGAATTATAAAGTTTCTGGAGTGGGCATATAGAAAAAAATGGGGGGGATATGAGGGGGTATTTTCATAGATTGGGATATTGAGGGTTCATTTTTCGTCTGATTTTATTATGTTTTTCGTTTGTATTCTTCATAAATTTGCCTATTCGCAAATCATACAGGATGGTCTTGAGTTTCAGATTCTGGGCACTATTTGACTACTGGATTTTCCCGACTTGTCACGTTTAATCCCCATGTTGTTGTTCAGTTGTTCCGTTGATTGAAAACTCAGATGGTTGAGCTTCTTATCAGTTTTGTCTGTTTTTGTGGACTTTCCCTTTTGAATGCGCCTTGGAGTACGGTACCATTGTTATTACCTTTATTCGGTAGTGTGCCAACAGATCTGGCGTAATGTCTTACCGTTGTTCTTTCCGAGATATACAGGGGTCAAAAAGACCCAACACTATAAACTTTTTATTTCAAATCCTATTGTTCTATTTTGAAGAACTAAAAAAAAACCAACAGCAACATAACAGGATGTACAGTAAGCACCCTCCTTACAGAAGAACTTCTGGAAAAAATAATGCTTGCAAAAACTAAACATAAGAAAGTCTGGAAGTTTTATTGAAATCCATTCTGTTGTTTAGGAAGAGTTATGGATAACGCAACAGTATCCTCTCTCTATTGTATAGCCTTGTATGACAATTACATAGCCTTAAATGACAAAGTCCAAAAGTGAAGAAATTTTAGCAAGAACTGTTAAAATGGGAAAACCAAAATAGAAGGTGCACAATGCCATTTGGTACTAAAGAATTCATGAAATTAATGAACCTTGCCATATGGTATTAAAGATTTCCTGTAAGATTCATTCAATTCCATCAAGTTGTTAAGGAGGAATTGCATAGGCAGTGAGGGAAGCACTCACGGACAAACGGACATATACTATATACCCCCCTCGGGGGGTATAAAAATATGTGCCGTATCAAATTTTATTAATACTGGAAAAAATTTTGGAGGGGGAGTGATTTGGGGTTTTTTTTAATATGAAAAGGGATCAAAGGGAAAAAAGTTACTTTTACAAGATATGTAGATTTTTTTAAAATTTCTAAAGTTAATTTTTGATAGGATTTGTATACCTCTGCCAAAAAAAGATTGGGGTATATAGGACTTCTGCTGTCCGTTCGTTCGTTTGTCCGTCTGGTCGTCACACTTTTTTCATCTCTCCGACACACTTTAAAATTTTGCTCGGACAGGGATATTTATTAGTGAACTTTAACTACTGCACTTCTGTTATTTTAATTCCTCTCCTTTCAACAAACTTGACGTTGCTCTTATGGTTCCCAAATTTAAAAGAAGCCACTAAGTGAAAAGGACAGACTCCCGCTGAATAAATGCATAGTATTCTTGTTCAATGGTGATGAAATCCTGTCCTCTCCTGATGAAAGACACTGAGACATGTGTGGGAAGTAGTCTAGCATCGTATTTCGTTTGGTTTTCATTGATTTCGTTTTGCTTTCGTTGGTTTCGTTTTATTTCGGTTTCATTTCGTTGATTTCGTTTCGTTTTGTTTTCGTTGATTTCGTTTCGTTTCGTTTCATTTCGTTTCTATTTCGTTTCGCACTTTATAGTTGCCCCTTACAGACACACTTCATTTTTAAAAAATAATTCCTAACAAAACAACTTTGTCCATAATTATTAAGTGCGGGGGCATACTTCTTTTCTAGTTTTTATCTGTTTCTTAAAGTTGTTGTTTTTTGTTTTGTGTGTTTTTAAAACATTTTCCCATTCATTAATATTATTTAGGGTTAAGGTTAGGGTTGGGGTTATGGTTAGGATTAGGGTTAGGGTTAGGGGTTAGGGTTAGGGTTAGGGTTAAGGTTAACTTAGGGCTAAGGTTAGGGTTACGGTTAGGGTTAGGGCTAAGGTTAGGGTTAAGGTTAGGGTTAGGGTTAGGGCTAAGGTTAGGGTTAGGGTTAGGGCTAAGGTTAGGGTTAGGGTTAAGTTAGGATTAGGATTAGGGTCCGCTAAAATAGAAGTACAATGTACTCTGAATCTGGTCTTGTCCCTTCTCCATCATTGTTTCAAAACCATGCCCATGTCCTAATGGGTGTGACGTCATTTGAAGTATGCGTCAGTGACGTAATTGGACGTCGATTTGAGAAAGTGAAAAACGGTCATATATTTGAGAATTGGATGCCGATTTGAGGATTGGACGTCGATTAGAGACTGGACGTCGATCTGAGTCTTAGAAATATATAGCTGTAATATTTCTAAATAATAGTAATTACTAATAATACACTTTCAAATGATAAAACACATATTTTGTGTAATGTAACATTCAAATAATTACAAACAGTACAAAATAATAGACAAATTTGGTCAGTAAAAAATAAGAAACCCGATATATCCAATACGTACAGCTTCTGTTTCAATAATACTAGTGTTGATGAAAAAACAAATGGCATGGCATTTAATCCAACTACAACTTTAAAATCAAATGATTTATCAAACCCCTGATAATCCTAAATGACCATGTGGTAAGAAAGCCCAATTGAAGACAAGAGTTAACAAACACATACATTTTTGTAAACTATATTTGGGTGGGGACATGCATTGTATGCACAAATCTTATATAATAAAATATTTTTGCACTACAGAAAAATGATAATATGTAAAACATTCTGCATACAGACTTGTCTGTACTGTAAGCAGAATCTCTGAAGTACATAAATTATTATGTATTCTTTTCTTGCATAATAACTTATTTTTTAGGAGTCTTGATGGAAAATGGGTTATACCAGGTATGTGGATCCCCTTCAGCATGTACAATTTTGAAATTTTTCTTGTATTGGGAAATTACTTATTGAAGGAATGGGGGTTTTGTTTTGAATAAAAAATTATTAGTATATTTTTATTTATTATTTTGAAACAAAGATTCACTTCTATGCTGAAGCTATAACATTTTGTTATAGGTAATTTCTATTTGAATCGATCACTATGGCATCTTTGAAAATATGAAGCATGAATTGTAGGGGGATTAGCATCAGATAAAATAAAGAAAAGAGATATATTTTTTTTGTGTAGACAAAATTATGATATTTCATTGTTACACACTGTAAAATAAGAATAAGATTATATTGGCACCCTGAATGGGGTAATTAAATAAGGTTTAGCTCTCATTCCAATAACAGCAGGGGTATTGCGATTTTTATTTAGAAATACATTTCAGTTTGACATTATGAGGGAAATTAAAGGCCCTGGTGGTAACTTTCTCATTTTAAGTTTCAAAATCCATGATCATCTGTTGACAAGCTGGAATTGATTACTTTCTAACATCCTCAAATCTACAACCATTTATACCCGAAGCAGATATTGGAGTAGCATATACAACTGTAGTTCTACTCACTCTTCTGTATATCTACTGTTTCAGTTGAATGAATTTAACAACTTTCTTCTCACAAGGTATGGAAGACTCCAATAGTCGAGATAGACAGAAGCAATATTTGACATTGAATAGATGTCCTTTAGGCAATTATGAATGAAAAACAGAACAAATCAGATTAGACAGCTTTAAAACTATTTACTAACTTTGGGCAGTGTAACTTTAGAGGGATCGCAAACATCACCTTTAACTTCTCCCAGAAGTCTCTCTGTTGTCTTTCACTTCTCCCTGTGAGTTCTCTGAAAAATAAGTCACTTCTCCCTCTAATTTGAAAGTAGGGAGATCCCGGATTTAACATATGGTGAGCTTTTGCCATCACTTGGCGTCCGTCGTCTGTCGTCCCGTAACTTTTCACATTTTAATCTTCTCCTCTGAAACCCCTTAGCCAAATGAACTGAAACTTGGTAGGAAGCATCTATGGAAGGTCCTCTATAAAGTTTGCCCATTTCGTCCCGATCCATTAACAAACATGGCCACCACAGGCAATTCTTGATTCTGATTGGCTGATTTTTAAAAATCTTCTCCTCTGAAATCGCTTGGCCAAATGAACCGAAACTTGGTAGGAAGCATCTATGGAAGGTCCTCTGTTAAGATTGCTCATTTCGTCCTGATCCGTTAACAAACATGGCCACCACAGACGATTCTTGTTTCTGATTGGCTAATTTTTAGCTCACCTGCTCCGAAGGGTCATGTGAGCTATTGCCATCACTTGGCGTCCGTCCGTAAACATTTCAATCTTCTTCTAGAGAACCACTGAAGCAAATGGGACTAAACGTGGCAGTAATGTTCATTTGCATGGTCTAATCAAGTGTTGTTACTTTCGTTACGATCGGTTTTCCAACATGGCTGCCAGGTGCCATAAAAGCCTGATTGGCAGAAATTTTTAATGATCTTCTTCTCCGATACTACATGGAGGATGGAACTGAAAATTGTCATGATTGATCATTGCAAGCTGCTAACCAAGTGTTGTTACTTTTTGGACCAATTGAAAATCCAAGATGGCCACCAGCAGGGGACATAATTTAACATAGCGACCCTATGGGAAATATGTAAAACAAACTTCTTCTCAAGAACCACAGGATGGATTGGAACCATACTTGGCAGAAATGTTCCTGACAAGGTTCTGATCAATTGTTGTTAATTTTTGTTCCGATCGGTTATCCAATATGGCTGCCAGGGGCCATAATAGCCTCTGATTGGCTGAAATTTCAAAGATCTTCTTCTCCGATACTACATGGAGGATGGAATTGAAAATTGTCATGAAAGATCATTGCAAGCTGCTAACCAAGTGTTGTTACATTTTGAACCGATTGAAAATCCAAGATGGCCACCAGCGGGGGACATAATTTAATATAGCGACCCTATGGGAAATATGTAAAGCAAACTTCTTCTCAAGAACCACTGGATGGATTGGAACCATACTTGGCAGAAATGTTCCTTGCAATGTCCTTATCAAGTGTTGTTACTTTTTGTTCCGATCGGTCATCCAACATGGCTGCCAGGGGCCATAATAGTCTCTGATTGGTCGAAATTTCAATCTTCTTTTAGAGAATCACTGAAGCAAATAGGACCAAACTTGGCAGGAATGTTCCTTTGCATGGTCTGTCCAAGTGGTGTTACTTTTGTTCCGATCAACCATCCAACATGGCTGGCAGGGGACGTAATAGTGTCTGATTGGCTGAAATTTTTAAAGATCTTCTTCTCCGATACTACAGGAGGATGGAATTGAAAATTGTCATGAATGATCATTGCAAGCTGCTAACCAAGTGTAGTTACATTTTGGATGTATTTATTTATATAATATATTGTGATCATGATATACCAGTCGGCCTTTAGGAATGCCACCATATTCTATTTGCAAATAATATGATTGCATACATGTACGGGTAGTTGTACTTGGCTATAAAATCTACTATCGATGCAGAACAACATGCATGATCTCGACAATCTTGCAATATGGGAAAGAAATGGCAGATATCATTGCAAACAATATTTTTCACAAAAAAGCTACTGTCAAGGCATGACAACCAAGTAGGCCAAAAAGTTGCTGAAATGGTCCTATGATGGTCATCTTTTAGAATATGATCAAATGGCTCAGGTCAGCAAACAAATAAGACTGCTGTTACAAATAAAAATTAGTAAAAAAAAAACGATTACAGGCTCCTGGGAGCCTCTAGTTAAAATTCTTCTCCTCTGAAACCGTTTGGCCAAATGAACCGTAACTTGGTAGAAAGCATCTTTGGCAGGTTCTCTGGAAAGACTGCTCATTTCGTCCCGATTCGTTAACATACATGGCTGCCACAGACAATTCTTGTTTCTGATTGGTTGATTTCTAAAAAATCTTCTCCTCTGAAACCGCTTTGCTAAATGAACCGAAACTTGGTAGGTATCATCTATGGGCGGTTCTCTATACAGATTTCTCAATTTGTCCCGATCCATTAACAAACATGGCCACCACAGGCAGTTCTTGTTTCTGATTGGTCGATTTCTAAAAATCTTCTCTTCTGAAACTGCTTTGCCAAATGAACCGAAACTTGATAGGAAGCATCTATTGAAGGTCCTCTATACGGATTGCTCATTTCGTTTCGATCCGTAGACAAACATGGCCACCATAGGCAATGCTTGTTTCTGATTGCTCGATTTCTAAAAATCTTCTTCTCTGAAACTGCTTACCCAAATGAACCGAAACTTTGTAAGAATCATATATGGAAGGTACTCTATAAAGTTTGCTAATTTTGTCCTGATCCGTTAACAAACATGGCTGCCATAGGCAATTCTTGTTTCTGGTTGGTCGATTTCTAAAAATCTTCTCTGAAACTGCTTAGCCAAATGAACCGAAATTTGGTGGGAAGGACCTATGGAAGGTTCTGTATTAAGTTTCCTCACAGCAGAATGAAAGGTGAGCGACACAGGCTCAGCCCACTGAGCCTCTAGTTTTAATAAAGTAATATGTTTGTCTTTAAAGTTGTAAGATGTTACCAGCCACAATGGCCTGATCATGGTTATGTTCATTGTCAACATGGTGAAGTTTTACTTGGAAGTAAATGCACTGTAACATGTCATGATGGATATCAATTAAAAGGATCAAAAGAACTGAAATGCATTGGACAGAATAAATATGACTATCCGTCTCCTACATGTTCACGTAAGTATTTAAATGTCTAGATATAGCATGATATAATAGCTTTTATAATGTCATCCCCACACTAACTGCAGAACCGTAGCCCTTATTATTCCTTGGCCAGTTTTCTGATATTTGCGGACCATAGGGCTACGGATTTCACCCTATCAAAAAATTTGCGAAACTGCGACCTTGACTTTGTCGCACCTTTCAACAGTAATTTTCACAACAAAATGCTTTGTGAGAGTGGAGTCATGTGGATAATTCGTTTTGTTACATATTTATCTATCAATTTTCATATTTACTGATCCCGCCTACTTCGTTCCGCCATCTTGTCATTGTGGTATTCTCGCTTTGAGGTTACATGACTTTTGAGAGCTAACTCTAACAGCAAAACATGTGTTCGGTTTGTTTACATTTTACCGGAGGTTTTGCACAGCGATTTTTTTATCTGAAATAAAATATTTATTCAACCTAGAGTGAAATATTTTACATATATTAACCAGAAATGTTATTTTATTCTATGGTTATTCCAGTTGAGGTGAACTCTCATTCAACATTTTCACGTTTTTCATGTAAACAAACCGAACACGTGTTTTGCTGTTAGAGTTATCTCTCAAATGTCACGTGACCTCAAAGCGAGAATACCACAATGACAAGATGGCAGAATGAAGTAGGCGGGATCAGTTAATATCGAGACATTTGTTACCATAATGAGCTAGAAATGAATAATAATTATCAAGTAAATATGAAAAGTGATAGATAAATATGTAGCAAAACGAATTATCCACATGACTCCACTCTCACAAAGCGTTTTGTTGTGAAAATTACTGTTGAAAGGTGCGACAAAATCAAGGTCGCAGTTTTCGCAAATTTTTGATAGGGTGAAATCCGTAGCCCTATGGTCTGCAAATATCAGAAAACTGGCCAAGGACCATAAGGGCTATGGTTCCGCAGCTATCCCCACACATGAGATCTTTAAGTACCTGTCAAAGTATATACTCCAATTACAATGACCTTCTCAAACTGCATTTGTCAGATAAATTACTTGATCCGAGGTACCTATTAGTAAGCTTGGAAATATATCATTATAACTGACCTTACATTATCAATTTATATGCATGCATATATCCTATCAAAAAGTAAAAATAAAGTACGGAAAGTTATCGAGTCAAATATGAAACATCATTTAATGAAGTCTTTAATCTGAGGAAATGTGAAAAGTGCATCCAAAGGAAACCTCATTTTGCTAAAAAGTATACTGAAATGGTATGAATAGATATTTAAGCCCATGCTGCTGATATGCCATCAATTTGTTTGTCTCCTTTAAGATATCATAAAAGTAAAGGCAACATATATATTTTGCTTGAGGTGTTGATATCGTTCTAATTTCCCCATTAACATAGTCGATATGACATCAATAATAAATATAGTATAACTAATCGTAGATTTTGAATATCAAAATAAGACCATGAGTGACCGAAGTATGCATAAGGATTAAACGAGTGGAGGCGGAACTTGTTCCCCCCACAAGTTTAATCATTAATGCGTATTCGGTCACGAGTGATCTTATTTTGATATTCAAAATGTATGATTTAGTTATACTGTTTATTATATAGACTTTCAAAATTTCTGATATATTATTTTTGTTATTTGTATATTTCATTCCACGTGTGTGAATCTATGAGCAATGATACTAAGGGGTTCAGCTGGAAGGTCTACCATCTTGAAAATGTGAAATTCTACATATCATATTTACAACAATACACAAAAATAATTAAAATGCTTACCTTCAGGCTTGAAAACTTATTTTAGTTAAATTTGATCAAAATTGAAGCGTACACGAAACCAAATAACGTATAATCTTTACATTTCAAACTGGAAGTCTTCATATTACGTCAATGACGTCATGTTGGTTATGTGTTAAAGTCGTCAATGACATTTCGCAGAAATTTTTTCAGTTTACAATCGTATGTGTATTCACTGTAACACAACAAGGGACATAACCACCACACTTATAGTTATGTAAAAGTAGTTCCGGTAGGAAAAAACTGATATTTTCACATGTGAAAATACCGGAATTTATTTCACGGATAAATCCTCATAATTCACACCTATCTATATAATAATACTATTTAGTTTATATGTTATGTTAAAATATTACTGACAAGTTTTCTATTACCTGCCTGATCTCAATGTCAAAATATCTATTTTTTATTCTAGTTGTCCACTGTTTCAATAATTCTAACATTCAACTACCACATGGGCATGCATACTGTGATGATAAAACATTGGCGTATGGTACAATATGTTTGTCTGATTGTGCCAAAGGGTATGGAACAAATTCATTGAAGTTCTCTAAGTGCAAGAAAGACAGTAAATGGTCTACAAAGCTCCCTGCTTGCGAAGGTATGTGTTTATGAATAGTCGTTTGTATACGTACGAGGGCTGTCCGTAAAGTTTGTGGACAGGTCCCAATTTTCCTAAAAAACAACGTGTTTTTCAATTTTTTTAGAAATACCTGTATTCCTTAATTAAATGCGATTTTAGATATAAAAAGTCTGTATCAGATTTTAATTTCCTAACTTAATTAAATCGATTTTGTAATGTCTGCCATAGGGCACCTGGAGCACAGTATAAATTACGTGTAACTTCTATGTAGTTACTTGTGGTTGGCCATGATTTTTTTTTCATTTTATCGCGCAAATTTGAATGAAACTTGTACTGTGACGTTGATAGTGCTCTCGACGTCACATCTGTAAAATTTGAATAGGAAGTACTCTCAGATGGCTGCGGAGTCCAGTTTTCAAACCTTGAAGATGAAACCTTCTTCATCGGAAAAAACTACGTTTTCAAATAAGGTGGAGCAGAGGGCCGTTATACAATTTGTGTCGACATAGGAAAAACGCCAACTGAAACGCATAAATTCATCAAACAGTCAGTAACACATTCCAATGTTAGTCACTCGTTAGTGTTTAAGTGGCATACAAGATTTTCTGACGGTAGAGGTAGTTTAATGGACGATAAACGCGAGGGGAGACAGTCTTTTAAGACTTTAGATGTTGTGAAAAATTAAGTATGCGACGTTATTGACGGTGACAGATGTTTAACTGTGCGTGAAGTTGCGAACAAGTGCGCTATATCAAAGACAGCGGTACATGAAATTTTAGTTCAAGAACTACATATGAATCGCATTTGTGCGCGATGGGTACCCAGAATGTTATCAGAAGAAAATATGACAAACAGAACTGAGGCATCAAGACAATTTCTTGGAAAGTTTAGCCAGAGCGGAATTGGATTTCTGGATAGAATAATAACCACAGATGAAACATGGTTTCACTACTATGACCCGGAAACAAAGCAACAATCAAGTCGATGGAAAAATGTTGACTCTCCTCGGTCAAAAATAGATTTACTTGAATTTCAGTGTTTAAAACATCCACCGTACAGCCCGGACTTAGCACCAATGTACTTTGCAGTTTTCCCCTACATCAAATCCTTCTTACGGGGAATGAGGTTTGACAATTTAAGTGAATTAAGACAAGCCGTAATGAAAGTAATATTTCACATGAAAACTGATGAGTTTGTGCAAATTTGTGATGACTGGGTAAGACGACACAAGAAATGTGTGGTACTTAAAGGTGACTACGTTGAAAAAAGTTAAATTGGTTTGAGCATTTGACATCGCTTAACGTCAAAATATTTGACCGCTGTGCTCCGGGTGTGAGTATGCTTATGTATAAGATCGAGAAAAATTCATACTTGTAATTCATTTTCATTTACAAAATTTTGTTCACTTATCGATTAAACTCTACTATAAATGAAAATTGCAATTTCTTTTTTTCAACAAATTAAATAACAAAATTACAGAGATTGTCCACGAACTTTACGGACAGCCCTCATACATCAATTTGTGATATAAAGCAATAAAGGGGTATATATATCATCAGATGCTCCGAAGTTCACAGAAAATGTATTTGTCTTGCAATATCACAAGTAGCATGTATTTATAAGAAGAGTTTGCAGATACCAGAGAGGTAATCAGAATCTGTTATTCGAAGAAAGACAACACAATGGCCAAAAGAAAAATGACAAAAGAACAAACAATGATCTACAAAACGCTACACAGAAAACCTAAGATCGAGCAACACGAATTTAACTAAAAACAGGGGGTGAACTCTGTTGCTCCGGAAGGGTAAGCAGTTCCTGCTCCACTTGTAGCACCCATCATGTTACTCTATTTACAAACCGTTGATAAGTTATGAAAGAGGAAAGGACCTGTAAGTGCTTACGGCAAGTGGAACATATCTGTGGTCATTTGTGACACATATTTTGTAACAGTTAACCAAGTCATGGTGGTGACCGTAAAATTTCGAAGTGATGACTTCAACTTAACCAATAGGAGCCCATGGTTCTGTAGCTTCCTTGTTAGTAACGAGTCAATTCCTGCTCCACTAGTGACACTAGTCATGTTATTCTTATTGCAAAAGTATGGTGATAAGTCATAAGAGAGTGAAGGAGGGGGAAATTGTGACTATGACAAACGAAACAAATCTGTGTTCATCTGTAACACAGTTATTCCGTAGCAGCTCAACTAAGTCATAATGGCGACTGTAAGCACTTTTTAAATAGATAAGGGAGAAAAACTTTGCTGCATTTATATTTTTATAGACAGCGGTCTTTTCCCCACTAATTACAAACTATGTCTTGCATATAATTTTCAAGGTTGGGGTTAATTTGAAATAATGACCTAATGGGGACATATTATTTTGCTGATCTCCCATGAAAACCATTACAATTTCTTTGGATTTGATTTGATTTTTGGTGTTTAATGCCACTTTCAGCAATATTTCAGCTATATCATGGTGACCAGTTTTAGTGGTGGAAGAAGCCGGAGTACCCGGAGAGAACCACTGACCATGTGCAAACAACTGGTAAACTTTTATAACTTGTGGCTGCGAGTCGAGTGTACCCATTTTTAGCTCGACTTTTCGAAGAGAAAAAGTCAGCTATTGTCGTCACTCCGGTGTCAGCGTCAGCGTCTGGGTCGGTTAAGTTTTTGGTTAAGTTTTTTGTCGGAGTCCATTTCTCAAAAACTATCAAAGGCATCCATTTGAAACTTGGAATACTTGTTCACTATCAAAAGAGGAACCAATTACAACAAGGCAGATGACCCTGTGATTTGTATATCCAGAGTTATCTGCCCTTGTTTCGACATAGTACAAAGAAATTAGGGATATTTTTTTAGTACAATTAAAATTTCTCAATAACTATCAAAGCTATCATAACTTGAAACTCAATACACTAGTAGAAAGTGTTGACCCCAATCTGTTGACAAGTCCATCCATCCATCATTTTATTTGAGTTATTCCCCCTTTTTGAATTAGAATTTCTTCAAAAAATACAATTTCTCAAAAATTATGATAGGCATTGAAATGAAACTCAACATACCTGTTCACTATCAAATGGGGAACCCATTACAACAAGGCAGGTGACCCTGTGATTTGTATATCCAGAGTTATCTGCCCTTGTTTTGGCATAGTACATAGAAATTTGGGATATTGTTTTAGTATAATTAAAATTTCTCAATAACTATCAAAGCTATTAACTTGAAACTCAATACACTTGTAGAAAGTGTTGACCCCGTTCTGTTGACAAGAGAAGACAACTCTATCCAGCATTTTATTTGAGTTATTTCCCTTTTTGAATTAGAATTTCTTCAAAAAATACAATTTCTCAAAAATTATGATAGGCATTAAAATGAAACCCAACATACCTGTTTACTATCAAAAGGGGGAACGCCTTACAGAAGGGTAACCCCCCACTCCCAACATACAACCCCCTCTCACTGCCCCCCCCCCCCCCCAATTTTTTATTTTTTATTTTATTTTATTTTTTCATATGCACTAAAATAGTGTTACAAGAAAAGATTATACCCCTCTGATTATATTTACCAATCTTGCAAACATATTTGCTTATATGACCATCATAGTTAGAAGTATGTATAACTTTGTAAATTGCTTGCAGTTTAATATCAGATACGAAAAAGTCGAGCGTCCAGCACCCGTGGGTGGTGCTCTTGTTTGTAATTTACAAAGCCGGGCGCGAACCCACGCCATATTGGTGATAGGCTTTTATGAGTTGTTAGGTAATCCAACTACCTAACTCATTGAGCCACCCGGCCCTAAAATTTCTTTGGATGTTTATGACTAATTGATTATATATCTGAGAAGTATTACTAATGATTTTTGGTCATAAGAGTAACAGTCTCTACCCAAGAGATTATACATTCCTAGCTAGTAATAAGTATAAACTATGAGCATTCATTGACCCTGTTATTGAACGGTCCATGTTTATGTTGTCATTATACATTTATGGCCCTTGTTGTAGGGATATATGTAGGTTTGTTTATACCCAAAGAAGTCATATTTCTCGAGGGCAAATCCCGAGATAAATATGACTTCTGAGGGTAAACAAAGCTTCATATCTCCCTACAATAAGGGCCATAAATTGTTTATTATACAGAAATTACACACACAACAACAAAACAGTTTTTTTAAGCTACAGTCAAACCTCCCGTAACGGTCACCTTTATATAATGGTCACCTGCTCATAGTGGTCACTTTCGTGCTTTCCCTGTTCGTTTTACTACATATTTATTAAGTCTCCCAAACAAAGTTTGGAGACTTATTGTTTTTGCTCCGTTTCTTATTATTATTATTATTATTCTACTTTCTTTCCGTGCACCATGAACTTGTCCACAGCAGATCTCAGGAACTACAGGACAGAATTTCATGAAACTTGGTGGAGTTAGAGATATATGTTTCTAGTTGATCCTAAAGTTTTCAGATTTGTGGTAAAGGGGGTCAAAGCCATATTTTTGGGGGTTCAAAGGTGACCATTAGAGGAGCAATTCTGCGTTTTCAAAATTTTCAAGATGTCTGCCATTTTCAAAATGGCTGACAAAACACGGCATAAAAATGGGGGGGAAAAATTCAACATTGTCCGATATCATCAAAATTTTATATGTGGGTAGATAGTGTCAGTGGTTGGTTTGGGAGACTTCATAATCGTTAGATTATAATCATATCTTGTTATTTTTATTATTATTATTCTTATTCTTCTTCTCCTTTCTTTCCGCGGACCATGAACTTGTCCACGGCAGATCTCAGCAACTACTGGACAGAATTTGGTGAAACTTGGTGGAGTTATAGATATATGTTTCTAGTTGGTCCTAAAGTTTTCAGCTTTGTGGTAAAGGGGATCAAAGTCATATTCTGAGGGGTTCAAAGGGGGTGGGGGTTACTATAGAATCCTATGGGAAAGTTGAAATTTCGTACATTAATGTTGATAACTTCTAAATGTATAATGATAGAGACATAAAATTTGACATAGTGATAGGTCACCATTAGAGGAGCAATTCTGCGTTTTCAAAATTTGGAGATGTCTGCCATTTTCAAAATGGCTGACAAAATACGGTATCAAAAATGGGCGGTAAAAATTCAACATTGTCCGATATCATCAAAATTTGATATGTGGGTAGATAATGATATCCCGAATTGATTCCCGACATTGAACAATTTCTACCGGTCGCCATTTTCAAAATGGCCGCCACAATACCGCAAAAATTCAACATTGTCCGATATCATCAAAATTTGATATGTGGGTAGATAATGATGTCCCGACATTGAACAATTTCTACCGGTCGCCATTTTCAAAATGGCTGCCACAATACCGCAAAAATTCAACATTGTCCGATATCATCAAAATTTGATATTTGGGTAGATAATGATGTCCCGAATTGATTCCCAACATTGAACCATTTTTACCGGTTGCCATTTTCAAAATGGCCACCACAATACCGCAAAAATTCAACATTGTCCGATATCATCAAAATTTAATATGTGGGTAGATAATGATGTCCCGAATTGATTCCCGATATTGAAAAATGTCTACCGGTCGCCATTTTCAAAATGGCCACCACAATGCCGCAAGAATTCAACATTGTTCGATTTCAATGTCATTTGATATGTGGGTAGATTATGATGCCCCGAATTGATTCCCGACATTGAAAAATTTCTACCGGTCGCCATTTTCAAAATGGCCGCCACAATACCACACAAATTCAACATTGTCCGATTTCGACGTCATTTGATATGTGGGTAGATTATGATGTCCCGAATTGTTTCCCGACATTGAAAAATTTCTACTGGTCGCCATTTTCAAAATGGCCGCCACAATACCACACAAATTCAACATTGTCCGATTTCAACGACATTTCATATGTGGGTAGATTATAATGTCCCGAAATGATTCCTGACATCGAAAAATTTCTACCGGTCGCCATTTTCAAAATGGCCACCACAATACCGCACAAATTCAACATTGTTCGATTTCAAAGGTAGCTGTTCATTAATTTTTTAAACCGGTTGTCAGTGGCCGGTTTGGGAGACTTCATAATCGTTAGATTATAATCATATCTTGTTTAATTCGATATAGCGGTCACATGTTCAATGTGGTCAGCGGTCATCATTTATTAGTAATTTTTAGCGTAAAACCTTTGTATAGCGGTAAATTTATATTTTAAAATAACACTGGAAGTGATTTCGGAAGATCTGTATTTTTCTCAAATGCACTAGAAATGCAGAGGTGTTACAAAATATATTGATTAATTTAATTAACTAGATAAACAAACCCTATACATTTTGTGAAGAGTAAATTACTTAAAGGACAGTTTATTTCCAGGGGGTAATTTGAGATTTTAATTCATTACAATGAGATTAAAGATTCACTCACCAAAAATATCGAAAACATCGTATTATGTATCTAGTGCATCATGTCAAAATCATCAACATCCGTAACTATGAAAGTTTTGAAATTAGACGACAAAGTGAAAGCGATAAATATTTGTGATGGTGGGGAACAATGTCTGGCTGTGGCCGAGGAGATGGTTGATGGTCGTACCCAGATAATGAACATTCTTTAAAGAAAATATGAGATTTTGACGATTGGGAATGTAAACATGCTGGGATTGGTTTCAGGATTTTGTTTATTAAATATCTATATTTATTTATTTGTATGTTTTATTCAAATCATAACATATTCAGATAATTTCATCAACAATTAATGTAAACAATAGTAACATTACGACAGGAACAAAAATAACAAGCAGAACATAACATGTAATTAAAGTCTTTTATTTACAATAATGTAGAATATTTCGTCGAATAATAAAACCCTTCATATAAAGGTCACCTGTATATAGTGGTCATTTTGTCAATCTCCCCCAATCTGGTGACCACTATAGACAGGTTTGACTAATTTAACATTTTATTCAATTTGTGTAGTTGTTTATGTTGATGGTTACCATGGGGGCAGCGGGATACATGATATTTATTTCCCTGGAGCATGCGGTCTAGGGATACATGAAGTTGTGTCTTCCTGACATATTACGTTTTTTAACTAATCACAGACACTCTTATATCTATGAGGTATAATAATCATTTTTGTGATAGTAAGTGTTTTTTTCAATGGAAACAAATCTGTCATTGTTCTGGATTTCCAATGTCGTATGTTTTGCTTTCACTTCTGAATAAACAGAAGTCTTGGACTGAAGATGATCTAAATTTATCTCCTGGTTCGTTGGAGGTGCATACAAATATGGCTAGGTTATTGATGGTGGTAATAATTGTTCATAGTTAATATGTCGTGTATGCATCACCTCTCAAGTCCGATAACTTCATACTAGTATGATATGTAATTGTTTTGAGGCTAGACATCTTCATATTTGCAGAGAAATAATGCATTTAACACTTATAAGCAGTCATGAACGAGAAGGATTACATTTAACACTTATAATCAGTCATGAACGAGAAGGATTACATTTAACACTTATAATCAGTCATGAACGAGAAGGATTACATGTAACACTTATAATCAGTCATGAACGAGAAGGATTACATTTAACACTTATAATCAGTCATGAACGAGAAGGATTACATGTAACACTTATAATCAGTCATGAACGAGAAGGATTACATTTAGCACTTATAAGCAGTCATGAACGAGAAGGATTACATGTAACACTTATAATCAGTCATGAACCAGAAGGATTACATGTAACACTTATAATCAGTCATGAACGAGAAGGATTACATGTAACACTTATAATCAGTCATGAACGAGAAGGATTACATTTAACACTTATAATCAGTCATGAACGAGAAGGATTACATGTAACACTTATAATCAGTCATGAACGAGAAGGATTACATTTAACACTTATAAGCAGTCATGAACGAGAAGGATTACATGTAACACTTATAATCAGTCATGAATGAGAAGGATTACATGTAACACTTATAAGCAGTCATGAACGAGAAGGATTACATGTAACACTTATAATCAGTCATGAACGAGAAGGATTACATGTAACACTTATAAGCAGTCATGAACGAGAAGGATTACATTTAACACTTATAATCAGTCATGAACGAGAAGGATTACATGTAACACTTATAATCAGTCATGAACGAGAAGGATTACATTTAACACTTATAATCAGTCATGAACGAGAAGGATTACATGTAACACTTATAATCAGTCATGAACGAGAAGGATTACATGTAACACTGATAATCAGTCATGAATGAGAAGGATTATATGTGACACTTATAAGCAGTCATGAACGAGAAGGATTACATTTAACACTTATAATCAGTCATGAACGAGAAGGATTACATGGAACACTTATAATCAGTCATGAACGAGAAGGATTACATTTAACACTTATAAGCAGTCATGAACGAGAAGGATTACATTTAACACTTATAATCAGTCATGAACGAGAAGGATTACATGTAACACTTATAATCAGTCATGAACGAGAAGGATTACATTTAACACTTATAATCAGTCATGAACGAGAAGGATTACATGTAACACTTATAAGCAGTCATGAATGAGAAGGATTACATTTAACACTTATAATCAGTCATGAACGAGAAGGATTACATTTAACACTTATAATCAGTCATGAACGAGAAGGATTACATGTAACACTTATAATCAGTCATGAACGAGAAGGATTACATTTAACACTTATAAGCAGTCATGAACGAGAAGGATTACATGTAACACTTATAATCAGTCATGAATGAGAAGGATTACATTTAACACTTATAAGCAGTCATGAACGAGAAGGATTACATGTAACACTTATAATCAGTCATGAATGAGAAGGATTACATTTAACACTTATAATCAGTCATGAACGAGAAGGATTACATTTAACACTTATAATCAGTCATGAACGAGAAGGATTACATTTAACACTTATAATCAGTCATGAACGAGAAGGATTACATTTAACACTTATAAGCAGTCATGAACGAGAAGGATTACATGTAACACTTATAATCAGTCATGAACGAGAAGGATTACATTTAACACTTATAAGCAGTCATGAACGAGAAGGATTACATGTAACACTTATAATCAGTCATGAACGAGAAGGATTACATTTAACACTTATAAGCAGTCATGAACGAGAAGGATTACATTTTAAAAGGAATTGTTGCTTATGTATTAACTACTTAGTTATATAAAACAAATTGCTTTCAATGAATGTAAGTTTTTTTTATTACTCTTGATTATCTTTTTGTTGTTTATGAAGATTTATATAATTATCTTATATGAATTGTATATTTGTACATAATTAAAATGGGAGTAAATAGTCGATTTACATAATGCCATTTACAATCGGCAACATTTCTTCTTGCAGATAAAGAGGCACCATCTTTTAATTATTGTCCATCTACAATACATGCATATGCAGACAAGGGAAAGGATATGGCAACTGTATCTTGGAAATCACCGACAGCGATAGACAATTCTGGGCAGGGACCAATTATCACAAGAAGAAAGGGACTACAGCCTGGTTCCTTATTTAAAGGTTTTACAGAAATTTCATATGTTGCTAAGGACTCAAGTGACAATGAATCTCCACCGTGCACCTTCTTTATATTCGTAGAAAGTAAGTTGCATACAGATCAATTTGTTTAACTATTCATGTTAATGGTAAATGATGCATGTGAAATTGATACATAAGAAAGAAACGTTAGAGAATACCGAAGGGGCAATCAAAAATTAAGCAACAAGTTAAACAGTAATGATCGTCAATATAGGCAACCACAAGAAACTTCTGATCCCTATTTGTCACTCTAAAACACAAAAAGACAAAGAAATAAGTCAACTTATATCTAAGTCATGGTTTTGAACATTTTAAGTTTACTCAATTGAGCAATGTTCTGATATTTCAGTATAAAGTGAAGTTACTGTGTTACTTGTTGACAAATTAATGTATATTTCAATCCAAATGTGTTTGGAAATAAATCAGTACTGGATCATTTTACAGATTGTACAAATGAAATGTCAGCACATTCATATTATTACTATATTCTACTAGCATTCAAAACACAAATCCAATATGTTCTGATGATTTCTTACCTATACAAATTTTAAACTCTTGATAGATGTATTGACACGTTTGAAGGTCTATTCTGCTGCCAAACGACATTTAAAGAATATTTGTAATTGTTGAACAGATTATACGTGAAGCGGTTTATGAAAAGCGTAAACTGACCCAAACCAGGTTATGCAAGTATAACCTGTTCAACAATTTCAAATATTCCTTATAATTTAATTTTTACAACAAAATGTAATGATTTCTCTATTTTATTTACGATTATTTCATGTGACTATTTGAATTTGTCGTTGGCGGATGAACACGTTGGTGACGTCACAATACCAACCCAGGTTATGGTGTATAACCAAAATTTTCTCCAAGCAGATTAGCCAATCAGATTGAAATATTCAAATCAAATTAAATTATTCATAAATAGCTTCATATTAATTTTGTTTTAGCACATGAGATTGTGGGAATTCTCTGTTAATATATGTATATACATTTTATACACTATATGCTATGTGCACATCCATTGAAATTAGAAAACGTTGTAAAAAACAATATCTTGGTGGTAAACATTTTCTGTCAGTCCCGAAAGACAGTTATATATTATTCATTCCGATGACAAAGGCATTATTGAATTCCATATCCTATTCAAAACAGAACAATAAGATTGTGTCATGTCATGAATTGCTTTTCAGTTTTGTGTGAAAATCTTTAAAACATAAAATTCCCCAGAAAGCATAGCAATATTGTTCTCACATTGAAAATCTAGAGTTTAATTTACATAAACTTTTCCATTCATCAATAATGAAAATGTAGATTTCTAATTTAATGTCCATGATGTATTTATGAAATAACATTCATCAGATACGATCAACGTCAAAAGATTGGTGAGCCAAATAATGTAAAAGTCTTTGTGATAAAGGGAATACTTCTTCTACCAAATAACAACTGCCTTCAGCAAGTTGAAGATTATGTGAGTCTACACTGGATAGCCACCATTGAGGAAGATGTGAGTCTACACTGGATAGCCACCGTTGAGGAAGATGTGAGTCTACACTGGATAGCCACCGTTGAGGAAGATGTGAGTCTACACTGGATAGCCACCATTGAGGACGATATGAGTCTACACTGGATAGCCACCATTGAGGAAGATGTGAGTCTACACTGGATAGCCACCTTTGAGGAAGATGTGAGTCTACACTGGATAGCCACCATTGAGGAAGATGTGAGTCTACACTGGATAGCCACCATTGAGGAAGATGTGAGTCTACACTGGATAGCCACCGTTGAGGAATATGTGAGTCTACACTGGATAGCCACCATTGAGGAAGATGTGAGTCTACACTGGATAGCCACCTTTGAGGAAGATGTGAGTCTACATTGGATAGCCACCGTTGAGGAAGATGTGAGTCTACACTGGATAGCCACCATTGAGGAAGATGTGAGTCTACACTGGATAGCCACCTTTGAGGAAGATGTGAGTCTACACTGGATAGCCACCATTGAGGAAGATGTGAGTCTACACTGGATAGCCACCATTGAGGAAGATGTGAGTCTACACTGGATAGCCACCTTTAAGGAAGATGTGAGTCTACACTGGATAGCCACCATAGAGGAAGATGTGAGTCTACACTGGATAGCCACCATTGAGGAAGATGTGAGTCTACACTGGATAGCCACCATTGAGGAAGATGTGAGTCTACACTGGATAGCCACCATTGAGGAAGATGTGAGTCTACACTGGATAGCCACCTTTGAGGAAGATATGAGTCAACACTGGATAGCCACCATTGAGGAAGATGTGAGTCTACACTGGATAGCCACCATTGAGGAAGATGTGAGTCTACACTGGATAGCCACCATTGAGGAAGATGTGAGTCTACACTGGATAGCCACCATTGAGGAAGATGTGAGTCTACACTGGATAGCCACCATTGAGGAAGATGTGAGTCTACACTGGATAGCCACCATTGAGCAAGATGTGAGTCTACACTGGATAGCCACCATTGAGGAAGATGTGAGTCTACACTGGATAGCCACCATTGAGGAAGATGTGAGTCTACACTGGATAGCCACCATTGAGGAAGATGTGAGTCTACACTGGATAGCCACCATTGAGGAAGATGTGAGTCTACACTGGATAGCCACCATTGAGGAAGATGTGAGTCTACACTGGATAGCCACCATTGAGGAAGATGTGAGTCTACACTGGATAGCCACCATTGAGGAAGATGTGAGTCTACACTGGATAGCCACCATTGAGGAAGATGTGAGTCTACACTGGATAACCACCATTGAGGAAGATGTGTCTACACTGGATAGCCACCATTGAAGAAGATGTGAGTCTACACTGGATAGCCACCATTGAGGAAGATGTGAGTCTACACTGGATAGCCACCATTGAGGAAGATGTGAGTCTACACTGGATAGCCACCATTGAAGAAGATGTGAGTCTACACTGGATAGCCACCATTGAGGAAGATGTGAGTCTACACTGGATAGCCACCATTGAGGAAGATGTGAGTCTACACTGGATAGCCACCATTGAGGAAGATGTGAGTCTACACTGGATAGCCACCATTGAGGAAGATGTGAGTCTACACTGGATAGCCACCATTGAGGAAGATGTGTCTACACTGGATAGCCACCATTGAAGAAGATGTGAGTCTACACTGGATAGCCACCATTGAGGAAGATGTGAGTCTACACTGGATAGCCACCATTGAGGAAGATGTGTCTACACTGGATAGCCACCATTGAAGAAGATGTGAGTCTACACTGGATAGCCACCATTGAGGAAGATGTGAGTCTACACTGGATAGCCACCTTTGAGGAAGATGTGAGTCTACACTGGATAGCCACCATTGAGGAAGATGTGAGTCTACACTGGATAGCCACCATTGAGGAAGATGTGAGTCTACACTGGATAGCCACCATTGAGGAAGATGTGAGTCTACACTGGATAGCCACCATTGAGGAAGATGTGAGTCTACACTGGATAGCCACCATTGAGGAAGATGTGAGTCTACACTGGATAGCCACCATTGAGGAAGATGTGTCTACACTGGATAGCCACCATTGAAGAAGATGTGAGTCTACACTGGATAGCCACCATTGAGGAAGATGTGAGTCTACACTGGATAGCCACCTTTGAGGAAGATGTGAGTCTACACTGGATAGCCACCATTGAGGAAGATGTGAGTCTACACTGGATAGCCACCATTGAGGAAGATGTGAGTCTACACTGGATAGCCACCATTGAGGAAGATGTGAGTCTACACTGGATAGCCACCATTGAGGAAGATGTGAGTCTACACTGGATAGCCACCATTGAGGAAGATATGAGTCTACACTGGATAGCCACCATTGAGGAAGATGTGAGTCTACACTGGATAGCCACCGTTGAGGAAGATGTGAGTCTACACTGGATAGCCACCATTGAGGAAGATGTGAGTCTACACTGGATAGCCACCATTGAGGAAGATGTGAGTCTACACTGGATAGCCACCGTTGAGGAAGATGTGGGTCTACACTGGATAGCCACCTTTGAGGAAGATGTGAGTCTACACTGGATAGCCACCATTGAGGAAGATGTGAGTCTACACTGGATAGCCACCATTGAAGAAGATGTGAGTCTACACTGGATAGCCACCATTGAGGAAGATGTGAGTCTACACTGGATAGCCACCATTGAGGAAGATGTGTCTACACTGGATAGCCACCATTGAAGAAGATGTGAGTCTACACTGGATAGCCACCATTGAGGAAGATGTGAGTCTACACTGGATAGCCACCTTTGAGGAAGATGTGAGTCTACACTGGATAGCCACCATTGAGGAAGATGTGAGTCTACACTGGATAGCCACCATTGAGGAAGATGTGAGTCTACACTGGATAGCCACCATTGAGGAAGATGTGAGTCTACACTGGATAGCCACCATTGAGGAAGATGTGAGTCTACACTGGATAGCCACCATTGAGGAAGATGTGAGTCTACACTGGATAGCCACCATTGAGGAAGATGTGTCTACACTGGATAGCCACCATTGAAGAAGATGTGAGTCTACACTGGATAGCCACCATTGAGGAAGATGTGAGTCTACACTGGATAGCCACCTTTGAGGAAGATGTGAGTCTACACTGGATAGCCACCATTGAGGAAGATGTGAGTCTACACTGGATAGCCACCATTGAGGAAGATGTGAGTCTACACTGGATAGCCACCATTGAGGAAGATGTGAGTCTACACTGGATAGCCACCATTGAGGAAGATGTGAGTCTACACTGGATAGCCACCATTGAGGAAGATATGAGTCTACACTGGATAGCCACCATTGAGGAAGATGTGAGTCTACACTGGATAGCCACCGTTGAGGAAGATGTGAGTCTACACTGGATAGCCACCATTGAGGAAGATGTGAGTCTACACTGGATAGCCACCATTGAGGAAGATGTGAGTCTACACTGGATAGCCACCGTTGAGGAAGATGTGGGTCTACACTGGATAGCCACCTTTGAGGAAGATGTGAGTCTACACTGGATAGCCACCTTTGAGGAAGATGTGAGTCTACACTGGATAGCCACTGTTGAGGAAGATGTGAGTCTACACTGGATAGCCACCTTTGAGGAAGATGTGAGTCTACACTGGATAGCCACCTTTGAGGAAGATGTGAGTCTACACTGGATAGCCACCTTTGAGGAAGATGTGAGTCTACACTGGATAGCCACCATTGAGGAAGATGTGAGTCTACACTGGATAGCCACCTTTGAGGAAGATGTGAATCTACACTGGATAGCTACCATTGAGGAAGATGTGAGTCTACACTGGATAGCCACCATTGAGGAAGATGTGAGTCTACACTGGATAGCCACCATTGAGGAAGATGTGAGTCTACACTGGATAGCCACCATTGAAGAAGATGTGAGTCTACACTGGATAGCTACCATTGAGGAAGATGTGAGTCTACACTGGATAGCCACCATTGAGGAAGATGTGAGTCTACACTGGATAGCCACCATTGAGGAAGATGAACATTAGCTTTAATAATAATTTAAGTTTAAGAACTGTAAGTTTCAATAATAAATTTATATCTGATAAACCATGTCAATTCTGAAACACTGACTATTTGACAGATGATATCCATGGGGACTAATAGTCTACCAGCATAGACAGGGCTGGCATTAAGCCAATTGCTCCCAATTGGGCCCTGTGCTGGAGTTATCTACTCTCAGCTGTTCTAGTACACACATTAACACACCATAGGTATTACAGAGAAAAACATTGGCTCCCACACCTCCTAAGGTCGGCCCTGAGTAGAGGTATTGACCTATTGGTATTTGCCCAATCGGATTGCTTGTTGCATTTTCATTGGCTGTTGCATAGTTTCACTTGCATGTGACCCGAAATGGGGTTGCCTCAGATTTCCCATGTTGCAACATATCAGTAATAGGGAACAATTGAGAGATATGATTTTAATGAGATTGTGTCTCACTAATAGATGAGCATTATTAATGCTACCTTTTCTTATCTTAATAGAACAGTTTTGTGATCCACCAGTGTTCAACGCAGGTGGTTACATTCAATACAAGTGTGGTAAAGATGGATACCAGTATGGTTCCGAATGTACAGTATCATGTCGTGGAAATTACCCGCTGATTGGAAACAACAAAATGATATGCGAAAAGAATGCAACCAGTAATGAACTATATTGGGACTGGGGAGCTCAAGAGAAACCATATTGTAAACGTATGTAAATTAAATCAACAATCAAAAACTAATGTATTATATAAAAAAATAAAATATGGAATATTACAAACAAGCTACTTAAACGGGGATTTCTCCATGGGTGGTTGATGTCTGTTCTGTAATCGTTATCACGAATTGGTAGATCGATACAGAGTTTCTATCTTAAAGATGATCCTAGATCAGCGTTTCTATCCCACAGATGACCAAAGATCAGTTGCCTTGTCATATAATTATCTGAACCATTTTCCTTGATTCTGACTATTTACTAAATTTACTAGATATGTACAATGTAACACGGTGGATGCAAAAAATGGAGCAGGAACTGATTTCCCTTCCAGAACATCCTAGTTCAACCCTGGGTTCTTGGTTACTATTTATGCTGCTTGTTTTTAGATTCAGTGTTCAGTATTTATGAATGGTATTTTCCCATTTCTCTTTTTTACCATGTTTTTGTCGTTTTCTATCTGATTGTAATTATCACTTAAACTTAAGACGAACAATTAATCAAATAAGTTTGTTTTTTTATTCTTTATTTATTTGTTTACTCTGTAATTGTTTCTTATTACTTATTTTTATCATTATGTGCATTCACAAAAACATTATGAAAATTAGGATGTATGATGTAAAAAACCAGCCAGATGCTATAAAAAAAAGCCAACCACATATTGCAGTATTCTATCACTCACTGGAAGTCACCAGTAATTTGATGGTGTATAGATGTTTTATTTGATTAGAAATAGGTGGGGCATGGGTATTTTCAACAAAATTTCAGTAATATTTAAGTGGCCAGTTTTATAAGTTGTTAAAACCGGAGTGTTTGGACAAAACTACTGATCATCTGTATGTTAATATGCTTCATCAAGTTCCGAGCTAGAATGTTCAAATGACAATTCATGTAAATGTCATATGAATTAATTTGATTATATAACTAGAAACTAGTCAAAGATCAATCTTACAGGATGTTGGATCACCAATGAACATGACAATACTCCACAAATAAAAATAATATATACAGCTAAGAAATTTGTACAACAACACCAAATGCATATCTAAAGAAGTAACAAATATTTACTGTTTTAATATAACAGAATTTTCGTCTTGCCGAGAGACTTTTTCAATGTCAAATATCGATCTGTATTATCAATCTAAAAGTTAAATTTAATCTCTATTTATAAAATTTGAAATATTGATTTTTCTGAATTGTTCTGGTCAAAGCTTAATAATTTGAGAAAGAAATTTTAAATTTTTTTCCAAATTAAATGAATAAATTACTAGGACATCAATCATTTTTTATAATATGTTCAAAATCATAACAATCTATTTTTACTATTAGAGAATAAATGCCCAGCACTAACTCCTCCAAAGAATGGAGCCTTGGCATGTGACAAATGGATGTTTGGTACACAGTGCACAATGCAGTGCAATGACAAATTTGATATTCCACTAGGAATTGGAGGTTTTGTTACATTTACTGGTTTGTTTACCTGTTCAACCGTAGTGGGAAAGTGGAGTCCAATAGAAACAGTTCCAGGTTGCACATGTTAGTATTGTATTAAATCACACATATGTCTGAATTGATGCTTTGTAATATGACATCCTCAATCTAATTAAATTGATATTATGCTTTGTAATATGACATCCTCAATCTAATTAAATTAATATCATGCTTTGTAATATAACATCCTCAATCTAATTAAATTGATATTATGCTTTGTAATATAACATCCTCAATCTAATTAAATTGATATTATGCTTTGTAATATGACATCCTCAATCTAATTAAATTAATATCATGCTTTGTAATATAACATCCTCAATCTAATTAAATTGATATTATGCTTTGTAATATAACATCCTCAATTTAATTAAATTGATATTATGCTTTGTAATATGACATCCTCAATCTAATTAAATTGATATTATGCTTTGTAATATGACATCCTCAATCTAATTAAATTGATATTATGCTTTGTAATATGACATCCTCAATCTAATTAAATTGATATTATGCTTTGTAATATGACATCCTCAATCTAATTAAATTGATATTATGCTTTGTAATATGAGACCCTCAATCTAATTAAATTGATATTATGCTTTGTAATATGACATCCTCAATCTAATTAAATTGATATTATGCTTTGTAATATGACAGCCTCAATCTAATTAAATTGATATTATGCTTTGTAATATGACATCCTCAATCTAATTAAATTGATATTATGCTTTGTAATATGACATCCTCAATCTAATTAAATTGATATTATGCTTTGTAATATGACATCCTCAATCTAATTAAATTGATATTATGCTTTGTAATATGACATCCTCAATCTAATTAAATTGATATTATGCTTTGTAATATGAGACCCTCAATCTAATTAAATTGATATTATGCTTTGTAATATGACATCCTCAATCTAATTAAATTGATATTATGCTTTGTAATATGACAGCCTCAATCTAATTAAATTGATATTATGCTTTGTAATATGACATCCTCAATCTAATTAAATTGATATTATGCTTTGTAATATGACATCCTCAATCTAATTAAATTGATATTATGCTTTGTAATATGACATCCTCAATCTAATTAAATTGATATTATGCTTTGTAATATGACAGCCTCAATCTAATTAAATTGATATTATGCTTTGTAATATGACAGCCTCAATCTAATTAAATTGATATTATGCTTTGTAATATGACATCCTCAATCTAATTAAATTGATATTATGCTTTGTAATATGACATCCTCAATCTAATTAAATTGATATTATGCTTTGTAATATGACATCCTCAATCTAATTAAATGTTTGTTGAATCCTTTTCCCTTTTTTATTTGGCGATACACTGACATCTAATGGCATACAACAAACATCTAATTTTAATTAGATTGTGAGCTTATAACACGCCATAGCACTACATTCGACTCTCAAGCTAATTATCACAAATTTGAATAAATCGTTTCTAAAAATTGATTGTCTGATGACACAGTATACAAGATATTTATAGTAAATTATGAAGTCAAAAATTTACATTGACTGTTACAGTAAACAATTCTTTTTAATGGTATAACCTTCTTGATGATCTAACTAGTAGTGAAAACAGGAATTGTTAAAGTAAGTTTAAAAACTTGATTCATTTTTTTTTTAATAGATATTATAGATGATACCCCAGTAAGTAATGGTCCACAATAGATTTCCCCCCTTATTATTATTATTATTATTGTTATTATTATTATTATTATTATTGTTATTATTATTATTATTATTGTTATTATTATTATTATTGTTATTATTATTATTATTATTATTATTATTATTATTATTGTTATTGTTATTATTATTATTATTATTATTATTATGCAGTTTTTCTTTCCTCTATCACCGATTAGACTTTTACTGAACATTACCATGAGTAACAAAGCAGGTGTCTTATGAGAAGCAAGAACTGCTTACCCTTTGTGACTGAACATTACCATGAGTAACAAAGCAGGTGTCTTATGAGAAACAAGAACTGCTTCACCTTTGTGACTGAACATTACCATGAGTAACAAAGCAGGTGTCTTATGAGAAACAAGAACTGCTTCACCTTTGTGACTGAACATTACAATGAGTAACAAAGCAGGTGTCTTATGAGAAGCAAGAACTGCTTACCCTTTGTGACTGAACATTACCATGAGTAACAAAGCATGTGTCTTATGAGAAACAAGAACTGCTTACCCTTTGTGACTGAACATTACCATGAGTAACAAAGCAGGTTTCTTATGAGAAACAAGAACTGCTTACCCTTTGTGACTGAACATTACCATGAGTAACAAAGCAGATGTCTTATGAGAAACAAGCACTGCTTCACCTTTGTGACTGAACATTACCATGAGTAACAAAGCAGGTGTCTTATGAGAAACAAGAACTGCTTACCCTTTGTGACTGAACATTACCATGAGTAACAAAGCAGGTGTCTTATGAGAAACAAGAACTGCTTCACCTTTGTGACTGAACATTACCATGAGTAACAAAGCAGGTGTCTTATGAGAAATAAGAACTGCTTCACCTTTGTGACTGAACATTACCATGAGTAACAAAGCAGGTGTCTTATGAGAAACAAGAACTGCTTACCCTTTGTGACTGAACATTACCATGAGTAACAAAGCAGGTGTCTTATGAGAAACAAGAACTGCTTCACCTTTGTGACTGAACATTACCATGAGTAACAAAGCAGGTGTCTTATGAGAAACAAGAACTGCTTACCCTTTGTGACTGTACATTACCATGAGTAACAAAGCAGGTTTCTTATGAGAAACAAGAACTGCTTACCCTTTGTGACTGAACATTATCATGAGTAACAAAGCAGGTTTCTTATGAGAAACAAGAACTGCTTCACCTTTGTGACTGAACATTACCATGAGTAACAAAGCAGGTGTCTTATGAGAAACAAGAACTGCTTACCCTTTGTGACTACACATTACCATGAGTAACAAAGCAGGTTTCTTATGAGAAACAAGAACTGCTTACCCTTTGTGACTGAACATTACCATGAGTAACAAAGCAGGTTTCTTATGAGAAACAAGAACTGCTTACCCTTTGTGACTGAACATTACCATGAGTAACAAAGCAGGTTTCTTATGAGAAACAAGAACTGCTTACCCTTTGTGACTGAACATTACCATGAGTAACAAAGCAGGTTTCGTATGAGAAACAAGAACTGCTTACCCTTTGTGACTGAACATTACCATGAGTAACAAAGCAGGTGTCTTATGAGAAACAAGAACTGCTTGCCCTTTGTGACTGAACATTACCATGAGTAACAAAGCAGGTGTCTTATGAGAAGCAAGAACTGCTTACCCTTTGTGACTGAACATTACCATGAGTAACAAAGCAGGTTTCTTATGAGAAACAAGCACTGCTGACCCTTTGTGACTGAACATTACCATGAGTAACAAAGCAGGTGTCTTATGAGAAACAAGAACTACTTACCCTTTGTGACTGAACATTACCATGAGTAACAAAGCAGGTTTCTTATGAGAAACAAGAACTGCTTACCCTTTGTGACTGAACATTACCATGAGTAACACAGCAGGTGTCTTATGAGAAACAAGAACTGCTTACCCTTTGTGACTGAACATTACCATGAGTAACAAAGCAGGTTTCTTATGAGAAACAAGAACTGCTTACCCTTTGTGACTGAACATTACCATGAGTAACAAAGCAGGTGTCTTATGAGAAACAAGAACTGCTTCACCTTTGTGACTGAACATTACCATGAGTAACACAGCAGGTGTCTTATGAGAAACAAGAACTGCTTCCCCTTTGTGACTGAACATTACCATGAGTAACAAAGCAGGTTTCTTATGAGAAACAAGAACTGCTTACCCTTTGTGACTGAACATTACCATGAGAAACAAAGCAGGTGTCTTATGAGAAACAAGAACTGCTTACCCTTTGTGACTGAACATTACCATGAGTAACAAAGCAAGTTTCTTATGAGAAACAAGAACTGCTTGCCCTTTGTGACTGAACATTACAATGAGTAACAAAGCAGGTTTCTTATGAGAAACAAGAACTGCTTACCCTTTGTGACTGAACATTACCATGAGTAACAAAGCAGGTGTCTTATGAGAAACAAGAACTGCTTACCCTTTGTGACTGAACATTACCATGAGTAACAAAGCAGGTTTCTTGAACTGCTTACCCTTTGTGACTGAACATTATCATGAGTAACAAAGCAGGTTTCTTATGAGAAACAAGAACTGCTTACCCTTTGTGACTGAACATTACCATGAGTAACAAAGCAGGTGTCTTATGAGAAATAAGAACTGCTTCACCTTTGTGACTGAACATTACCATGAGTAACAAAGCAGGTGTCTTATGAGAAACAAGAACTGCTTACCCTTTGTGACTGAACATTACCATGAGTAACAAAGCAGGTGTCTTATGAGAAACAAGAACTGCTTCACCTTTGTGACTGAACATTACCATGAGTAACAAAGCAGGTGTCTTATGAGAAACAAGAACTGCTTACCCTTTGTGACTGTACATTACCATGAGTAACAAAGCAGGTTTCTTATGAGAAACAAGAACTGCTTACCCTTTGTGACTGAACATTACCATGAGTAACAAAGCAGGTTTCTTATGAGAAACAAGCACTGCTTACCCTTTGTGACTGAACATTACCATGAGTAACAAAGCAGGTGTCTTATGAGAAACAAGAACTGCTTACCCTTTGTGACTGAACATTACCATGAGTAGCAAAGCAGGTTTCTTATGAGAAACAAGAACTGCTTACCCTTTGTGACTGAACATTACCATGAGTAACAAAGCAGGTTTCTTATGAGAAACAAGAACTGCTTACCCTTTGTGACTGAACATTACCATGAGTAACAAAGCAGTTGTCTTATGAGAAACAAGAACTGCTTGCCCTTTGTGACTGAACATTACCATGAGTAACAAAGCAGGTGTCTTATGAGAAACAAGCACTGCTTACCCTTTGTGACTGAACATTACCATGAGTAACAAAGCAGGTTTCTTATGAGAAACAAGAACTGCTTCCCCTTTGTGACTGAACATAACCATGCGTAACAAAGCAGGTTTCTTATGAGAAACAAGAACTGCTTACCCTTTGTGACTGAACATTGCCATGAGTAACACAGAAGGTGTCTTATGAGAAACAAGAACTGCTTCCCCTTTGTGACTGAACATTACCATGAGTAACAAAGCAGGTGTCTTATGAGAAACAAGAACTGCTTCTCCTTTGTGACTGAACATTACCATGAGTAACAAAGCAGGTGTCTTATGAGAAACAAGAACTGCTTGCCCTTTGTGACTGAACATTACCATGAGTAACAAAGCAGGTGTCTTATGAGAAACAAGAACTGCTTCCCCTTTGTGACTGAACATTACCATGAGTAACAAAGCAGGTGTCTTATGAGAAACAAGAACTGCTTCCCCTTTGTGACTGAACATTACCATGAGTAACAAAGCAGGTGTCTTATGAGAAATAAGAACTGCTTCACCTTTGTGACTGAACATAACCATGAGTAACAAAGAAGGTGTCTTATGAGAAACAAGCACTGCTTACCCTTTGTGACTGAACATTACCATGAGTAACAAAGAAGGTGTCTTATGAGAAACAAGCACTGCTGACCCTTTGTGACTGAACATTACCATGAGTAACAAAGAAGGTGTCTTATGAGAAACAAGAACTGCTTACCCTTTGTGACTGAACATTACCATGAGTAACAAAGAAGGTGTCTTATGAGAAACAAGCACTGCTGACCCTTTGTGACTGAACATTACCATGAGTAACAAAGAAGGTGTCTTATGAGAAACAAGCACTGCTTACCCTTTGTGACTGAACATTACCATGAGTAACAAAGAAGGTGTCTTATGAGAAACAAGAACTGCTTCCCCTTTGTGACTGAACATTACCATGAGTAACAAAGCAGGTGTCTTATGAGAAACAAGAACTGCTTCCCCTTTGTGACTGAACATTACCATGAGTAACAAAGCAGGTGTCTTATGAGAAACAAGAACTGCTTCCCCTTTGTGACTGAACATTACCATGAGTAACAAAGCAGGTGTCTTATGAGAAACAAGAACTGCTTCCCCTTTGTGACTGAACATTACCATGAGTAACAAAGCAGGTGTCTTATGAGAAACAAGAACTGCTTCACCTTTGTGACTGAACATAACCATGAGTAACAAAGAAGGTGTCTTATGAGAAACAAGCACTGCTTACCCTTTGTGACTGAACATTACCATGAGTAACAAAGAAGGTTTCTTATGAGAAACAAGCACTGCTGACCCTTTGTGACTGAACATTACCATGAGTAACAAAGAAGGTGTCTTATGAGAAACAAGAACTGCTTACCCTTTGTGACTGAACATTATCATGAGTAACAAAGAAGGTGTCTTATGAGAAACAAGCACTGCTGACCCTTTGTGACTGAACATTACCATGAGTAACAAAGAAGGTGTCTTATGAGAAACAAGCACTGCTTACCCTTTGTGACTGAACATTACCATGAGTAACAAAGAAGGTGTCTTATGAGAAACAAGCACTGCTTACCCTTTGTGATTAAACATTACCATGAGTAACAAAGCAGGTTTCTTATGAGAAACAAGAACTGCTTAACCTTTGTGACTGAACATTACCATGAGTAACAAAGAAGATTTCTTATGAGAAACAAGAACTGCTTACCCTTTGTGACTGAACATTACCATGAGTAACAAAGCAGATGTCTTATGAGAAACAAGCACTGCTTACCCTTTGTGACTGAACATTACCATGAGTAACAAAGAAGGTGTCTTATGAGAAACAAGAACTGCTTACCCTTTGTGACTGAACATTACCATGAGTAACAAAGAAGGTGTCTTATGAGAAACAAGCACTGCTGACCCTTTGTGACTGAACATTACCATGAGTAACAAAGAAGGTGTCTTATGAGAAACAAGCACTACTTACCCTTTGTGACTGAACATTACCATGAGTAACAAAGAAGGTGTCTTATGAGAAACAAGCACTGCTTACCCTTTGTGATTAAACATTACCATGAGTAACAAAGCAGGTTTCTTATGAGAAACAAGAACTGCTTACCCTTTGTGACTGAACATTACCATGAGTAACGAAGAAGATTTCTTATGAGAAACAAGAACTGCTTACCCTTTGTGACTGAACATTACCATGAGTAACAAAGCAGATGTCTTATGAGAAACAAGCACTGCTTACCCTTTGTGACTGAACGTTACCATGAGTAACAAAGTGAGTGTCTTATGAGAAACAATAACTGCTTACCCTTTGTGACTGAACATTACCATGAGTAACAAAGAAGGTGTCTTATGAGAAACAAGAACTGCTTGCCCTTTGTGACTGAACATTACCATGAGTAACAAAGCAGGTGTCTTATGAGAAACAAGCACTGCTGACCCTTTGTGACTGAACATTACCATGAGTAACAAAGAAGGTGTCTTATGAGAAACAAGCACTGCTTACCCTTTGTGACTGAACATTACCATGAGTAACAAAGAAGGTGTCTTATGAGAAACAAGCACTGCTTACCCTTTGTGATTAAACATTACCATGAGTAACAAAGCAGGTTTCTTATGAGAAACAAGAACTGCTTACCCTTTGTGACTGAACATTACCATGAGTAACAAAGAAGATTTCTTATGAGAAACAAGAACTGCTTACCCTTTGTGACTGAACATTACCATGAGTAACAAAGCAGATGTCTTATGAGAAACAAGCACTGCTGACCCTTTGTGACTGAACATTACCATGAGTAACAAAGAAGGTGTCTTATGAGAAACAAGAACTGCTTACCCTTTGTGACTGAACATTACCATGAGTAACAAAGAAGGTGTCTTATGAGAAACAAGCACTGCTGACCCTTTGTGACTGAACATTACCATGAGTAACAAAGAAGGTGTCTTATGAGAAACAAGCACTGCTTACCCTTTGTGACTGAACATTACCATGAGTAACAAAGAAGGTGTCTTATGAGAAACAAGCACTGCTTACCCTTTGTGATTAAACATTACCATGAGTAACAAAGCAGGTTTCTTATGAGAAACAAGAACTGCTTACCCTTTGTGACTGAACATTACCATGAGTAACAAAGAAGATTTCTTATGAGAAACAAGAACTGCTTACCCTTTGTGACTGAACATTACCATGAGTAACAAAGCAGATGTCTTATGAGAAACAAGCACTGCTTACCCTTTGTGACTGAACGTTACCATGAGTAACAAAGTGAGTGTCTTATGAGAAACAATAACTGCTTACCCTTTGTGACTGAACATTACCATGAGTAACAAAGCAGGTGTCTTATGAGAAACAAGAACTGCTTGCCCTTTGTGACTGAACATTACCATGAGTAACAAAGCAGGTGTCTTATGAGAAACAAGAACTGTTTCCTCTTTGTGAGCACCTGTGTTCATCTTGGAATTTTGATGGGATCCATGTTGCTCATCTTTTTAGTTTTCTGTATTTTTTTATTTTATTCTTTGTTTTCTTCATACTGTGTTTTGAATTCCAAATGTTGCCTGTGTCTCAGGATTGTCCATTCTTAATTGCCTCTAACCATAAGGCGTATATCAAAGATGGACAGACAATACAATAGCCAAATATTGGTTAAAACAATTATGTGGAAGTGCCATCCAGTTTGGTCTAAAATGTTAAACATGAGTAATGTTTGTTATATTTCTCTTCTTACTAACTAAACATGAGTAATGTTTGTCATATTTCTCTTCTAATTAAACATGAGTAATGTTTGTTATATTTCTCTTCTAATTAAACATGAGTAATGTTTGTTATATTTCTCTTCTTACTAATTAAACATGAGTAATGTTTGTTATATTTCTTTTCTTACTAATTAAACATGAGTAATGTTTGTTATATTTCTCTTCTGAATTAAACATGAGTAATGTTTGTTATATTTCTCTTCTTAATTAAACATGAGTAATATTTGTTATATTTCTCTTCTTATTTAAACATGAGTAATGTTTGTTATATTTCTCTTCTTACTAATTAAACATGAGTAATGTTTGTTATATTTCTCTTCTTAATTAAACATGAGTAATGTTTGTTATATTTCTCTTCTTACTAATTAAACATGAGTAATGTCTGTTATATTTCTCTTCTTAATTAAACACTCTTGAAGGTTATTACCACTTTCATTTATATTGACAAATCCACTGTATTTTTACACATATTCCTTTATTTACACAGCACGAAGAATTGGAAAGAATCATCGATTACCAGCAGAACTCTTGTATAGTGGAGACTGTAATGATGATGCTACTAAAAGGCAAATAAAACAGAATTTTGTAAATCTCATGCAGAACCTTGAAATGGACCCTGGATTTAAAGGTGTATGTCCAAGTAAAGATGTTTGCAATGTGGAGAATGTGGAAGTTGCTTGCGATTCAAAGCGTAAAAGACGTTCTTCTGGTAAAAAGATATCAGCTCGAAGTGCAAACAATAACATAATTCTTACATTTGAATTTGTTAGAAAGTATGAATCATATGGGAATGGTACTGTTGATGCACTGAATCACGCAAAAACACAGTTTGCAGTAATGCAGAATATTACTACGAAAATGGTGAATCAAGGATTGCTTGATGTACCAAATGCCCACATCGAGAAGTTGTCACTTCAGTTTGGAGAAGTTGATATTGACTGTGGGCCAGGCAGATTTCCAAAGTACTCAACACTTACATGTGGTATGAGATATATAATATAGTCACCTGTTATAAAAACAAGTAGATGGCCTTCATAACGCTTAAGAGAAAGAATCACTCAAATAAATTATAGAATCTTTAAAATATAATCTATAAAATCTAATTTTGATTACTGAATTACAAAAAAGTGCAAACTAAAACTTCCAAACTATTATAACCGGAATCCGGATGGTAGCCAAGCCACCCTCAATTTTAAGAACTATTATATAAAACTGTTGCCCAATCAGCAGCAAGCATTAGTGACTGGTTCTAGTTCCTTTACTGTCATGTTCAATACTACACACAGATATGCAAGTATTGAGTTCAACAAAAACAAAACAGAATTACGACCCAATTACGGCAAAAAGCAAATAACGCAAACGAGCGATGTTGCACAGTGCGTCATGACAACTAGTAATGCATCTAGCCGTCCCACAGTGGACTTTGCAACATGTCATTTTTCATTTAAGTGTGTCCTTGACGCAAAGTGATCCCTGCAGTTTGGTTGTTTTTATACCCCCGCTCCCCGAAGGGGGGGGGGGTATACTGTTTTACCTCTGTCCGTCTGTCCGTCCGTCCTTCCGTCCAAGATATTTTTCGTCGCATTTTTCTCAGTAACTGTTGATGGCAGAAATCTGATATTTGGTCACAAGCATCATATAGGTATACCATATTGTGGGTAGCGTTTTTGGAACCGTCAGATTCCTACTTACCTGTTTGCCGACTTAGTTGGTTTCTATACACATTGAACATATATGCTCATTTTTCGTCACATTTTTCTCAGCAACTATTGATGGCAGAGATCTGATATTTTGTCACAAGCTTCATATAGGTATCCCACATCGTGGGAAGCGTTTTTGGACCCGTCAGATTCCTACTTCCTGTTTGCCGACTTTGTTGATTTTTATACACATTGAACATATATGCTCATTTTTCTCAGCAACTATTGATGGCAGAAATCTGATATTTGGTCACAAGTATCATATAGGTATACCATATTGTGGGTAGCGTTTTTGGACCCATCAGATTCCTACTTCCTGTTTGCCGACTTAGTTGGTTTCTATATACATTGAACATATATGTACATTTTTCGTCACATTTTTCTCAGCAACTATTGATGACAGAGATCTGATATTTGGTCACAAGCTTCATATAGGTACCCCATATCGTGGGAAGCGTTTTTGGACCCGTCAGATTCCTACTTCCTGTTTGCCGACTTTGTTGATTTTTATACACATTGAACATATATGCTCATTTTTCGTAGCATTTTTCTCAGCAACTATTGATGGCAGAAATCTGATATTTGGTCACAAGCTTCATATAGGTACCCCATATCGTGGGAAGCGTTTTTTGACCCGTCAGATTCCTACTTCCTGTATGCCGAAGAGCGGGGGTATCATAGGTGAGCATTAGCTCACACTTCATCTTGTTGTTTTTCATTTAGTTATCCTAAATTTATTTGATAATTTATAGAAACATGTACTACAATAAAACAATAGAGTGGGATAAATTTGGAGCTTACTACATCTTAAGCAAAGTAGTATTTTTGAAAGAATAATGATTATTATACCCTCACTTGCAGAGTGGTGGGTATACTGGAATACCCTTGTCCATCCGTCCGTCCGTTCGTCCGTCCCTAAACCTTGTGTACGTAACTAGTCATTTGTCTTTTGTTGGATTTTATTCATATTTGGTATCTTGGTTGGCCATGATCTGAGCATGCACATATACCGATTTCACGGATGGTTGATTTTTGCGAGAGTTATGGCCCTTTTCATGTTTGTTTGACCATATGTCCGTTCGCACATCTTGTGTACGCAACTAGTCATTTGTCTTTTGTCACATTTTATTCATATTTGGTATCTTGATTGGTCATGATCTGAGCATGCACATATTATACCGATTTCACGGATGGTTGATTTTTGTGAGAGTTATAGCCCTTTTCATGTTTGTTTGACCATACGTCCATTCGCACATCTTGTATACACAACTAGTCATTTGTCTTTTGTCGCATTTTATTCATATTTGGTATCTTGGTTGGCCATGAGCTGAGCATGCGCATATTATACCGATTTCACGGATGGTTGATTTTTGCGAGAGAATAAATATAAATGTAGCCCTTTTCATGTTTGTTTGACCATATGTCCGTTCGCACATCTTGTGTACGCAACTAGTCATTTGTCTTTTGTCGCATTTTATTCATATTTGGTATCTTGATTGGTCATGATCTGAGCATGCACATATTATACCGATTTCACGGATGGTTGATTTTTGCGAGAGTTATAGCCCTTTTCATGTTCCCTTATGAGCTGCTGCTATAAATTATTTCCTTAATTAGCTATGTATAATATTTATATCTAATAATCTGTAATACATCATTTTCCATCATTCCAAACGTTTACTAGCCAACTGCCCTGGGAGGATACACATCTCTTGATTCCAACACTCTTTACACTCCTTTTTGCCTCTCCACCACGTTAAGTACCACTATAATCTAATACTTTACAACACATCAACTTATGTAGAGCGAGTGGGGGTATCACAGCACGACAACGCATGCAGTTTCATTTTTTAAAGACAAATGATCGATTTACCGTTGGCAGCTTCATCACGGTGAAATAAGTTACTCCATGATAAGTATGGCCCTTTTTCTCTTAGAAAATAGGGACTTTTTAGGTTTCCGGATGATATTTAAAGTATAGCTCAACCAAATCTTTTCAAACTTTAACACAATGCTGTGGACCATTCAATACAGGTTAAGCTCGATTACGGTGTAATTCACATTTACCGTTCCTGAGTTATGGCCCTTTTTCTCTTAAAAAATAGGGACTTTTTTAGGTTTCCGGATGATATTTAAAGTACCACTCAACCATACTTTAACACAATGCTGTGGACCATTAATTACAGGTTAAGTTTGATTATGGTGTATTTCACATTTACCGTTCCTGAGTTATGGCCCTTTTTAGGTTTCCGAATGATATTTAAAGTATGGCTCAACCAAATCTTTTCAAACTTTAACACAATGCTGTGGACCATTAAATACAGGTTATGTTCGATTACGGTGTATTTCACATTTACCGTTACTGAGTTATGGCCCTTTTTCTCTTAGAAAATAGGGACTTTTTAGGTTTCCGGATGATATTTAAAGTACCGCTCAACCAATTCTTTTCAAACTTAACACATAATGCTGTGGACCATTAAATACAGGTTATGTTCGATTACGGTGTATTTCACATATACCGTTCCTGAGTTATGGCCCTTTTTCTCTTAGAAAATAAGGACTTTCTAGGTTTCCGGATGATATTTAAGGTATGAATCAACCAAATCTTTTCAAACTTTAACACAATGCGATATACCATAAAATACAGATTAAGTTCGATTATGGTGAAATTGACATTTACCGTTCATGAATTATGGCACTTTTACTCTTAGAAGATAGGGACTTGAAGGTTTGTGGATAAAAATTTGGAATATGCCAGTGGGGGTATCTATGATCACCAGATCAACTTTCTCTAGTAGTTATATTGTAGAGGTCAGTTTTATTGATGGAGGAAACTGGAGTACCTGGAGAAAAATCATGGACAAATTTGATCACATAATGTTCAATTGACTATAAGCTCAACCTTCTTTGCTCTCACTCTTTATTGCTGTAAGTGCAGAAGCAGCAAATACCAATCGTTCAGTCTTTGGTTTAACGCCACTGGTGGTCACACCCATGATCTACCACATTTGTGGAGAGCACACTAACCATTGCTCCTCAAATGCTGTACTTTCGAAATACTCTGTTAATTTAATATCAATCATCAGGATTTTCCATTTTAAGACTTTGGAGTATGCATTTTCTACTTGTACTCTAAAATTGTCCAATAGGAACTCTGTATGTATCCTAGATACAGTTTTTGTGCATAGGTGGCGTAATGGTTAGTGTGCTTGCCTCGAGTGCGGTAGATCGTGGGTTCGAGCCCCGGTCGAGTCAAACCAAAGACTATAAAATTGGTATTTGTTTCTTATCCGCTAAGCACACAGCATTAAGGAGAAAGAGCAAAGACTGGTTGGCTCGGAATCAGAATAATGTGTCAGAGTGGAGCGTCATGTCTACCCGCGGACTGTTGTTTCAGTGAGCTAGCACCATGAAAATCCAACTCAGCATTTTGGTCTAGAACAAAGTGGACCTGGTCATCCTCTCATTGAAAATTAACTTATTCTCACCATGATATAGCTGACAAATTGCTGAATTGGTGTTAAACAACAATCACTCCCTCACTGGAAAATTTTATATGACCACTAAGCCCAGAAGAATAAAAAACATAAACATAGATAAACCTTAATATATGATGGACTTCTTTTAAAACTAACTCAAACCATTCCACACAAATAGTGTACTTGTAAATGGATATGACAGGTTTTTCTCACAGGTGCATGTGCATCCGGTTCGTACCTTGATGAGACCACAGAGAAATGTACACATTGTCAAGTGGGGACATATAAGGAGGATGAGGAGGCATTGAATTGTACATCATGTCCAACAGGTACATCAACTCAAGATGAAGGCACTACAAATGCAACAGATTGCAAAGGTATGAACATTATATGCTTTAATAATGTGAAATGAGGCAAAAAAATATATATTATAGAATAAATATTGAATCTTCAAGTCAAAATAATCTTCGTGTAAATATACGATTCTGATTCGAAATAGCGACACAAACACAATTGTAAAACAAGGCAAAATAAAGGTTAATATTAATGAACCTATCGTCAGGTGAACAACAAAGAATTTACTAGTTTAATATTATAATGATATAAACCACATTGTATACATTATTGTATAAAGCTGAGATTCAAGACAATAGATCTATCCAAATGAAAAAATGTCCTAAATTCGCCCTGGGCTTAAGTGTCGGGGTTCATGCTGTTCATTTGATCCTCTTACTTTTTATTCTTAGTTCTTTATCCAAGAAATTTGTATTTTAATTCGTCAAACTTCTCATCACGAATGTGGATTTTGGTAGTACAGCTTCCGCGACATTTTGCCAATTTCATACGACTCAATAATGAAGGAGACCAGCTTTTTGTAAGTGTACTTGGTCCACCAATCTCTGACAGTAACTGTTTGTCATTAGCAGTGACAATTCCATGGGCCACGGCTCTACATATAGCAGTATTGACAACATCTCAACTATTTCTTAGTCTCGGTAAATATAGCTTTACCATCGAGTCTAAGTTGTCACCAAGTAATGGTTTCCTCCCACGTTTTTTACTCTGTAGTTCCACAATATTTACAATTTCTCCAGTGTCAAAGTCAATTTTGCATTTTCGAGCTTTGATTTCTTGATTTCCTTTTTATATAAATTCCGAAATAAACATACTGTGGATACTTTAAGGGGATATTAAAGCTCATTTTGGTAATTTTTTGCATCTCATGAAAATTGGTTTAATAAATGATATTTATGAAACATTAACCCGGTTTTTATCAATGAAACTTTGTAAAAGTGACATAATTCGTTGATAATTCTGTCATATCTTGCGGTTTTCTCTGGGTTTTTCCAATAATTGAATTTTTGCTTCCTGGACAAAAATTCATTTCAACCCTTTTAAGTGATATTTTAACGATATTAGAGATTATATGGGCATGCAAAGTATTTTTGGATTGTTTTTACAATTAAATTGAAAAGAAACAACCTTCGTCATGAGTTGAAAAAATATATGTTAAAAACGAGCTTTAATATCCCTTTAAGACCAGACAATTTTGTTGTGAATTTACGCATTGTTGCTACTGGGCCTTTTTCAGCAGTATATTTTCTTATTTTAGTATGATCATTAGGTGAATAAATAGCATATTTTCCTCATGTCTGTGTTCTCATCAGAGCCTTGTTAGGACTATCGTTAGTTTCTTTCTCCATTATTTCTGAAACCCTGGAGTTACATTCTTCTATTTGATGTGGACTTAATGTTCTAACAAAGATCCATTTGGATTCAGTAATAAAGATCGTCCTTCTCTTTTAAATATTTCCTGACCAACATAAACTCAAATAATGACAAAGTCGAAATGTACGTGAGTACTTTTCATAACAGTCAAACCTGATTTAAGCAGCGGCTGAAGGGAAATTCAAAAGTGGCTGCTTAAAAGAGGTGACCTTTAATTCAAGGTTCAAGTTTCTATAATGAGGAAAGTTAGCCATTACAATTTTCAATACCTATTAGCATGTGCAACTATTAAGGATACCACTCATTTTCCCAAAAACGATATTGTGACATTTGATAAAACAATCCAACCATCCATTTGAAGCCTTAAAATTGTCAATCTTTAAATCTGCCGAAAATTTAAGTGCCATTTCTTTCAAAAGTGGTCCAGTAACGTTTATCCTGCACTGCACAGCATCCTGGAACGAAGTCCAACATAACTCATTAATCTCTTCGTTCCCTGTTTTGTGTCATTTTCGTTTTCGGTCTGATGAAACGTTATTCTCATAATCTTCCAGAATTTCCGCTTTCCTCTTGTTAATAGTTTGTATCTGTGTCCTTCCAACGCCCATTATTCGTGTAATTTCTCTCGAACTTTTACCGTTTTCCAAATGTTTTACAACTTCAAGTCGCTGTTCAAGCGTCAACACTTTTCGAGACATTTTGACAGATTAATGCAATTTTTAGCTCACCTTGCCAAAGGCAATGTGAGCTTTTGCCATCACTTGGAGTCTGTCGTCCGTTAACTTTTCACATTTTAATCTTCTCCTCTGAAACCCCTCAGCCAAATGAACTGAAACTTGGTAGGAAGCATCTATGGAAGGTCCTATATAAAGATTGCTCATTTCGTTCCGATCCATTAACAAACATTGCCGCCACAGGCAATTCTTGATTCTGATTGGCCGATTTTTTAAAATCTTCTCCACTGAAACCGCTTGGTCAAATGAACCGAAACTTAATAGAAGCATCTATGGAAGGTTCTTTATAAAGATTGCTCATTTTGTCCTGATTGATCAATAAACATGGCCGCCACAAGCAATTCTTGTTTCTGATTAGTTGATTTCTAAAAACTCTTCTTTTCTGTTAAAAGAAAGATAACTCTTGTTTAAATATAGATATCAGTATTCAAAATGCAGTTATCTCTATACAGATATCTGAATTGAATTACAGATAAATGCCTCTGAAATCCCTCAGCCAAATGAACTGAAACTTGGTAGGAAGCATCTATGGAAGGTCCTCTATGAAGCTTGCTAATTTCGTCCCAATCCATTAACAAACATAGCTGCCACAGGCAATTCTTGTTTTTTTCTGATTGGCTGATTTATAAAAAATCTTCTCCTCTGAAACCGCTTGGCCAAATGAACCGAAACTTGGTAGGAATCATCTATGGAAGGTCCTCTGTAAATTATGCTCATTTCGTCCCGATCCGTTAAAAAACATGGCCGCCACAGGCGACTCTTGTTTCTGATTGGCTGATTTTTTAAATTCTTTTCCTCTGAAACCGCCAGGCCAAATGAACCGAAACTTGGTAGGAAGCATCTATGGGTGGCCCTCTATAAAGAGTGCTCATTACGTCCCGATCCATTAACAAACATGGCCGCCACAGGCAATTCTTTTTTCTGATTGGTCGATTTCTAAAAATCTTTTCCTCTGAATCCACATGGCCAAATGATCCGAACTTTGTGGAAAGCATCTATGGAAGGTCCTCTATTAAGAATGCTCATTCGGTCCCAATCTGTTAACAAACATGGCCACCACAGGCAATTCTTGTTTCTGATTGGCTGATTTTTTAGATTCTTCTCCTCTGAAAGTGTTTGGCCAAATGAACTGAAACTTGGTAGGAAGCATCTATGGAAAGTCCTGTTACGATTGCTCATTTCGTCCCGATCCATTAACAAACATGGCTGCCACAAGCAATTCTTGTTTTAGAATGGTGAATTTCTAAAAATCTTCTTCTCTGAAACTGCTTTGCCATAATGAACCGAAATTTGGTGGGAAGCACCTATGGAAGGTTCTGTATTAAGTTTCCTCAAAGCAGAATGAAAGGTGAGCGACACAGACTTAGCCCACTGAACCTCTAGTGGGCTGAGCCTCTATTTTATACAGACATGGATATAAAGCCATAAAATTTACTCACCTATTCACTTACCTGTAAATTTTCACACCTCAAATTGTCAATAATCAGGTTGAAGTCCAAAATCAATACCAATCAACTGCTAATTAACACAATTACCTTTGGGACATTTTAGCATTTACCAGCAAAATGTGTATTGCCACAACGGAGATAACTGTGATCACATGAGGGGGTGGAATCTGAAAGTGGCTGGATAAGGAAGGTGACCATATCAGGACATGTACATGTATGGAGGACTTATCTTGACATTAAACATTTATTTTACAAAATATTCTGCCATTTGAATTTCTGCGGTGGAGGGTTAACCTCAGAATACTGCAGAAAATACCGGTTATATGGTATTTAAACTCAATGTAACTTATGTAATCTGTTGAAAATGGTTGGAAATTACTTTCTGTTGGGTCAAAACTTAAGTGCATCTGATAGATTATTCCTTGTTTAACTTAAATTCCACAGTGACATATCATTAGTTTCAATCATTTGAATGTACAGATTTTATTCGCCTGTCATAGATGATTTAACATGGATTTTTGGGTCGTTGTTTATGCTGGAAGTGAAACTTGAGTGTATTTGGTCGGATGATCTTGTTAATGAAACCACTTTATCAGTGTTTGTTAAGCTTATTTTTACATTGTTTTATTTTCAGAAATTTGTAAACCTGGCTACTACTCCCTAAATGGATTAGTACCATGTTCACCTTGTGCCTTGGGTTCATATACACACACAATAAAGGCTAAGCAATGCAAAAGATGCCCTGACAATAAATCAACTGAACAATCTGGAAGTTCACACGCAACTGACTGCATTAGTAAGTTTAATCACAAAGAATCCCAATTTAGACAAATAATGAAAGTCCGAGATTTCCATGCGTAGTAGACATAATGGCTAATGCAGATAAAATTACAACAAAGGCTATTTATCCATGTAGAAAAAAAAAGCAACAAAAGTTTATCTGACACATTTCTCGGCGATTACTGAACGGAAATCAATGAAACTTCACAGGAATGTTAAGCACTATGAGTAGATGTGCAGACTACTTTCAGAATTTCTTCAAGAAATACAATTTCTCGATAATTATGATAGGCATTGAAATGAAACTCAACATACCTGTTCACTATCAAATGGGGAACCCATTACAACAAGGCAGGTGACCCTATTTGCTTATATGACCATCATAGTTAGAAGTATGTATAACTTTGTAAATTGCTTGCAGTTTAATATCAGATATGAAAAAGTCGAGCGTCCAGCACCCGTGGGCAGTGCTCTTGTTTACTTTTTAGCTTCACTGTAAACTAATAAAGATAATTGATGTGTTAGCAAGAGAAATGTATAGAGATTTGACAGGTGTAAATTAGGCTTAAATTAACTTTTAAATGAAATGTTTCTTATTGATTTTAGCTTATGATGTTCGTTTGGAGAGTGCTGATGTCACTGTTGATTTGAGATCAAACGTCGGTTCAATTCAAACTCTGTCCATGTCTCTTTGGTGTAGAGGTGCAAGTGACAATAGTATCCTGGAAATAAACATCGGTGGATCAGGTGGATTAGTTCTTCGGCTGAGTTCTAAAATTGAACTGAATTATGCAAGGTAATACTGTTAATTCATTATCATTCATTAATGATCATTAGCAGGCAGCAAAATATGGCACCCATTGAAGTACAGTCAAACTTGTCTATAGCGACCATTGAAGGGAGTTCTGAAAAAAGGTCGCATAAGACAGGGGGTCGTTGAATAGAGGTTGTGATATTTGCTCCCAAAATCTCGAGAGGAAAAACCTACATGTAGTTCGGGTATATAATCCGCATCAACTTGTAACCCATTCTTGTGGAGAACAAATGCATGAATAGAGCTTAAATTTTGGCAAGAAAAAGGTATAATGACATAAAAAATATGTTCAATTATCGTTAAATATTTCCGTCCTTTTTGGGTAAAATTAAAAAAAAAGAATATTAAATGATCAAGTTTTTTACTTTCTTTCAACAGCTATTGTTATCTTAATTGTTATCATAATTAGAATTAATCATTATGATTAGAAGAATGAAATTTCCTGACAAAACGTTTTCAAACTTCAATCACTCGCCGAAAGCTATAAATAGCCTAATCACACAATCAGCATGTGTTTACCTTGATCTGTTACCGCACGTTAAACGAATGTTGACAGAAATATATGCTGGGAACCAGTACTTCATACAATAATTTTCAAAATCATGATTATTTATTTATAAAACTGAAAGATTAAAACGGTATTTTCTATAATAAGCAATTTTAAATATTTAATTGTAAATAAGAAATAAACCCAAATAAACCAAAACAACAATAATAAATCATCACGTGAACAACTTACCTGTAAACAAAAATGGCGGTCTTACACAATAACGCTAATCGTGACTTCATTTAATATGAAAAATCAATTATTATGAACTAGTAACAACTTTGGGAGTGAGATATTGTCAGTAGATCATGCAAATATCAGCTAGAGGGATATTGGCAACAATCACTACATCAGCTGGGCAAAACGGACATTTTTCCCAAATCGGGACTGTATGTTTATTTATTATCTAACTTCCGGTTTGATAATAATCCTCTAATAAGTCGTTATATGAAGGATTGTTACCCAAAGAACACGGTCGTTAGTCGCGTTAGACAATGGGTCGTTATATAAAGGTCGAATGCACGGGAAAACGCTGGGGAGGAATAAATAAGGTCGGCTAACAAAGGAAGTCAGATGGTAGACAGATACCGCCATTAAAATCAGAAGGACTCCTACACTCAGAACCAGTAGAAAAAGCAAACATTCTAAATAACCAGGTTCAGAATGCTTTCTCCAAAAAGACAAACATCTCAAAGGAAGAATTCTCCAACCGCTGTAAGATGCAAGGCACGACACCAGAGATAAATGACATCAACATAACAGTATCTGGCGTGGAAAAACTTCTTAGTAAGCTAAACCCAACTAAAGCTGCGGGACCAGATCATATAACACCAATAGTCTTGAAAGAACTTGCACCATTCATAGCACCAATACTTACAGTCATATTTAAAATATCATAGGAATCAGGAACTATACCAGCCATATGGAAAACAGCAAACATCTGTCCTGTATTTAAGAAAGGGAAAAAATTTGAAGCCATCAACTACAGACCAATCTCGATCACATGTATTTCATGCAAGCTGATGGAACACATCATTACCAGCCATATAATGAAACACGCTGACACACACAATATCCTCTATCCACTACAGCATGGATTCCGAAAAGGCCTATCATGTGAAACCCAATTAATTGAATTTGTTGATGACATCACACAAAACATAGATGCAGGTAAACAAACTGACTACTTAATAATGGACTTTTCAAAAGCCTTCGACAAGGTCAGCCATATAGCCTCCTTCAACATAAATTAGATCACTACGGCATCCGTGGAAAGACCGGGGAGTGGATCAAGACCTTCCTCTCAGACCGAAGCCAGTATGTTGTTATTGAAGGAGAGTCATCAGATAAGATACCGGTGGAATGGGGAGTACTCCAAGGGTCAGTCCTAGGACCCAGCTTATTTCTTTTTTATATCAATGACATGCCAGAAGGGATAACATCAAAAGTGAGATTTTTCGCAGACGACACAATTGCATACTTGACAATTTCATCAGACCAAGATGCAAGAACGCTTCAATCAGATCTAGATAAGCTAGAAAAATGGGAAACATCATGGTTAATGGCATTCCATCCAGAAAAATGCAATGTTCTAACCATTATTAAGAAAAGAAATCCAATAAAGTTCAACTACACTCTCCAAGGACATTCACTTGAACATGTGACCTCAGCAAAATATCTCGGCTGTACAATAACATCTGATCTAAAATGGGGACCGCACATCAACAACATCTGCAACAAAGCAAACTCTACCATCGGCTTCCTCAAGAGAAATCTGAATATTGCCAACAAATCAGTCAAAGAAAGGGCTTATCAGTCACTAGTGAGACCATCCTTAGAATATTCTAGTGCAGTATGGGATCCACATCAACAACAGGGTAAACAACGCCTAGAAAGGATACAAAGAAGAGCTGCAAGAAATGTCACTAACAGATACCACAACACCTCACCTGTTAGTGATATGCTCGATCAGCTTGAATGGCCATCTCTAGAAAGCCGAAGAACAAACTCCCGGCTTACTATGATGTATAAAATGACGAAAAATCTAGCAAATGTTGACACTAGTGACAAACTTATTCCACTCCAAAGACCATCAAGAAATTGTAACAGTCCCTGGCATTCACCATTCCATCATGCAGAACATCCATACGGAAGGAATCATTCTATTCAAGAACCACCAAGGATTGGAATGCTCTAAAGGACGCCAGTGTTGGGGCACCGAGTCTTGAAGCTTTCAAGGCTTGCCTCCGTCAGTAAGCTGCCAGTGCCGTTTTTTTTATCCTCACTGTAAATATTCTGCACAAATTTTGTAGTTTTTACATGCGCACACCCAAAGTGGCATAATAGTCAATCAGATGACGGAGGCCGCTCAACGGAAGAAGAAGTCGTTATATAGAGGGGGTTGCTATGACAAGTTTGACTGTACAATATAAAATGGCAAGTAATATACCAATATCTGTGTCACAAATGATCATGGAAATGTTCTGTTTGTCATGACAAAAGAGAAGATTTCAACATTCCCATTGTGAACTTTCCATTAATATTTAGCAAAATTCCAGTAGCACCTGTATTTGAAGTATATATCTACCAGCTAGTTGATAGTGTATTCCAGAGCTTGTAATTCCAATCAAGAGTTCCCAGACCTTGGGTTAAAGCTATCAAGCTGAAAGTTTTACGTTTTCAGTTTGTCGTAATCATACTTTCCTAATGCACGACGTGTTTGCAACAAAAGTAAGGTGACAAGTGCCGCTAGTGAAGCAGGAACTGCTTACCATTCCGGAGATCACCCCCGGTATTTAGTGTGGTTTGTGTTGCTCGATCTTAAGTTTTCTGCAGTGTTTTGTATATTATTGTTTGTCATTTTGTTCATTGTATTGGTTGTCATTCTTCGACTTACGGCATCAGATTGCCCTTTTGTCATTTTTCTTTTGGTCATTGTATTGGTTGTCATTCTTCAACCTACGGCATCAGATTGCCCCTCTTGTCATTTTTCTTTTGGTCATTGTATTGGTTGTCATTCTTCGACCTACGGCATCAGATTGCCCCTTTTGTCATTTTTCTTTTGGTCATTGTATTGGTTGTTATTCTTTGACCTACGGCATCAGATTGCCCCTTTTGTCATTTTTCTTTTGGTCATTGTATTGGTTGTTATTCTTTGACCTACGGCATCAGATTGCCCCTTTTGTCATTTTTCTTTTGGTCATTGTATTGGTTGTCATTCTTCGACCTACGGCATCAGATTGCCCTTTTGTCATTTTTCTTTTGGTCATTGTATTGGTTGTTATTCTTTGACCTACGGCATCAGATTGCCCTTTTGTCATTTTTCTTTTGGTCATTGTATTGGTTGTTATTCTTTGACCTACGGCATCAGATTGCCCTTTTGTCATTTTTCTTTTGGTCATTGTATTGGTTGTCATTCTTCGACCTACGGCATCAGATTGCCCCTTTTGTCATTTTTCTTTTGGTCATTGTATTGGTTGTCATTCTTCGACCTACGGCATCAGATTGCCCCTTTTGTCATTTTTCTTTTGGTCATTGTATTGGTTGTCATTCTTCGACCTACGGCATCAGATTGCCCCTTTTGTCATTTTTCTTTTGGTCATTGTATTGGTTGTCATTCTTCGACTTACGGCATCAGATTGCCCTTTTGTCATTTTTCTTTTGGTCATTGTATTGGTTGTTATTCTTCGACCTACGGCATCAGATTGCCCCTTTTGTCATTTTTCTTTTGGTCATTGTATTGGTTGTTATTCTTCGACCTACGGCATCAGATTGCCCTTTTGTCATTTTTCTTTTGGTCATTGTATTGGTTGTTATTCTTTGACCTACGGCATCAGATTGCCCCTCTTGTCATTTTTCTTTTGGTCATTGTATTGGTTGTCATTCTTCGACCTACGGCATCAGATTGCCCCTTTTGTCATTTTTCTTTTGGTCATTGTAATGGTTGTTATTCTTCGACCTACAGCATCAGATTGCCCCTTTTATCATTTTTCTTTTAATTTTAATCCTTGCCACAGGAGCTTCGATATAAAGTTCTATTGGCCCAATTGTGTACTTTTAGGGAAATGATGCGGTCATACAAGCGTTTCTACATGCGAGTAAAATGCCAATCCTCACACATATCTTGACAAACAGCATTGTTATAAAGAGCACTGTAATCTTCAACATTATGCAAAATATATTTAATCTTCGTGACACAAAAGTTGTCATAAGTAATAATATTACTTTTATTAAAGAGAACATATAGCCTCAACCATTATTTTGAATATTTGATAGTATACAAGGCCATCGTTTTATATAATAGGAAATCAATAGTCAAGTTTGAACTAAAATCTAATTGCCATTACCATCTATCATCATCTCTAGGCAAATGGATGAATACTTTGGTCAATGCATTGTCTCTACTTATTCGACTTTTTTGCATCTGATTGCTCCTTTGGTATCTTCACACCTTTCTTACACATCAGTAGACATATACAAAATCGTATTTAATTCTTATCCATTGTAATTTCATTTATGAGTACCAATTACACAAAATCACACTATGATAATGTTAATAAGTCAACCATTTTGATTATGGCTGTGTTTTTGGTAAGCATTTGCTTCAGACAAAATAATAATTGTGTTTCTATAAAATTAAAGTCATTTTGAGTGAATAAAGGTAATAACAAAATTACCGAACTCCGAACAATCTTACAAAGGGAAAGTCAAAACTCATAATTATATAAACAGACAAAATCAGTCAACAACCGGAAAACTGTGAAAACCGTAATGACCCTGACTTGGTACAGGCATTTCTAAAGAAATGGTGGGTTGAATCAGATTTTAAGGCGCCAAACCTCCCGCTCTCATTACGGTTCAAAGGTTCCGGCTGTCACTGTAACAGTATTTAAATACAGGAACAAAATAGGTAAAATAGTTGTCAAAGCAGTACCATATTCGGTGACGTAAATGTCAAAAATATTTTTACGTCACACATTGACAAAAAAAATTCTTGACATATTTGACTCTTTATCTTTATACATTTTCACTATGTGAAAATGCATCGCTTATAATTTTTTCTGCAGAGACGGAATATATTTCGACAAGATATTGGTATCGGAATATAAACTTTTTAAGAGATCGAATAAGGCGAATCTTTTTATAGCCCTGGTCCAGTAGCCTGTTTCTCAGATGAAGATGACGTTTCAGGAAATCAGAATAATTGCTACTGCCCCTTGCATAGCGAATCAATTGTGAGATGTAAACACCATATGCAGGAGAAGCTGGTATATTGCTGCACATATTTGGAAAATTTATGATTTTAAAATTGAAGTCGTCCCGCTTATCATAAAATTCGAGGTATAAGTCCAAAAATGATGCGGACGAAGCTGTATCGGTGGTCTCTTTAACTTCCAGCTCTGGAGGATATATCAATGGAAGAAATTCTGCAAATCTAGAATTATTGATAGATAAAACGTCATCAATATACCTGTATGTGAAATTAAAGGCTCTAGCCTCATGAATCTTCTTATCTTTTACAAGCTTTTGAAGAAACTCCGACTCATATGAGTATAAAAATAAATCGGCTAGAAGAGGGGCACAATTCGTACCCATTGGTATGCCGACGACCTGCTGAAACAGTGTCCCTCCAAAGGAGACAAATATGTTATCGATGAGGAACTCCAGCATACTGATCACTTGTTCCTCGGAGTAGCATGTTTTACCTTTATGAATTTTGTTTGAAAAATATGTGGAATTGTAGCCTAACACAACAAATTTTGAGCCATAGTTTCTATGACTAAAAGCTTTATGAATTGTTTCTTTTAAGCGGGTTTTTAATTTGTCATGCGGTAGGGTGGTATATAGAGTTGAAAAATCAAAGGTTTTGATGGAGGATACCTGAGAGAAAGATCTTGATTTCAGGTTATCCAAAAGATCTTTAGAGTTTTTCAAAATCCACATGTGATTTATGCCACTACGCGAGTAAACAGTTTCACAATATTTCTGTTGTCCCTCTTTTACTGCAGACAGAATCTTTGTTAGGTGAATAGACAATTCTTTCGTCGAACAAGTTGATGATCCCGCTATGTACCTTTCTTTGTATGGTGTCTTATGGAGTTTAGGTATCCAATATAAATAGGGTAAATCCTCAGACTTTTTACCAGAGGGAATGTTTAAAGAGGTCATGAATGATCTGTGGTTAGCTAGGATTTCATCTTTGTCGAACGAAGTTGGTTTGTATGTGGTATTACTAGAGGTGTTGCTATTTATACCTAATTCCTTGATTAGGCATTCGAAGTAATATGATTTACATACAAACACGATATTGTTGGAAGCCTTGTCCGCAGGATTTAATCCTGATTTGAGATATATGGAATGTTATAAAACACCAGCTTCCTATGTTTCTAGTCGATGGTGCCAAGGACGTATATAGAGCTCATATGCGTCCTTGATGGTGCGAATACTTTGAGTGATGTTGTAAACTTTTCTATGACTTCAACAATTTATTTTTTCATGGATTATCACAAATGTACTATGCATTTACAATAATTCATATGCTTTTTCTTATATTTTTTATTTACTAGTTGAAATATCTTGCATTCATGCTTTCAAAATACATGTACATATATTTTTCATTTTTGAAATTGTAATTCAAAATGTGATATATTTGCATATGAATACACCTCAGCAAAATGTGATTATCATTTTGCTGTTTATTCCAATGAAATACAAGAAAACTGCAATATGCAAATTTAAATGAAATTACTTAGTGTTATGTAGAAATGTTGGGACATGCAAGAAAAAAAACTGTGGTTTCATTACATTTATCCGTATTTTGTTTTTTATTTTTTCCTACATGAAATCTTATTGCATAAAATACAACACCAAGAAAGCATACAGTAAGAAGATGTCTCACATACACATTTGACTCCTACAAATAAACACATGTGCCGTATGATTGTACATTGTTTGAAAAAAATATAAAATAATATCTTGTAAAATTATTAGCCCTTCATCGCTTTATATTTTTGTTACAAATAATATATTCTAGACAGAACTATTCTACTGGTGTCAACATTGACAAGTACACATGGACACACTTTGGGCTTGTACTGGATGCATCATCAACACTCCACTCGTATAAAGATGGAAATAGCATATACAGTAAACAAGTAGTCACCAAGACATTCACCTCTAATACTGCCAATTTTAAATCTCATATGGGTAAGTGGTTCTAACTTATGTTAATTAGTTTACATAGCAAAATATCTGCAGCAACTTCTTGTGTTCCATTTTTATTAATCAAGTAATGGTTTCTAGAACTTAATACACAATGAAGAGACTTATAGTTGTTCTTTGATTAGGTATTCCTTATTATCTTATCAAAACATCTTTCCACAGTACTAGTTTGTGTTCTACGCCACCTCTATATGCGTTAAATGTGATTTAAACCAAAGTGGTTAGCCAAGATGAGATAACCTTTTAACCGTAATGGAAGCAGGAGGTTTGGCACCATAAAATCTGATTCAACCCACCATTTCTTTGGAAATGCCTGTACCAAGTCAGGGCCATTGCGGTTTTCCCATTTTTCCGGTTGTTGACTGATTTTGTCTGTTTGTTGACTTATGAGTTTTTCCTTTCCCTTTGGAAGATTGCTCGGTTATCGGTAATTTTGTTATTACCCTTGTATATTAAATATATATATATCTTGAAATATTAAAATCTCTTTTGCAGGTGTTGAAATTTCAGGTTTAGTCGTATCTGAAGCGCCTTTTACACCAAGTGAAATGGTCAAATTGTCACGCTCATGTGTTGCAAATATATCAAATCATCTACTAACAACAAAAGACATGCTAAAACAGAATTCAACGGCATTTGAAATTAACATCCCAAGTGTTTGTGACGGTAAGAATCATTTCATAATTTTTGCAAGACAACAGCTTATAAAATGTACACATTATAATAATTTGTACCTGTAACTTAATCCATGGGGTAACTAAGTACACATTATAATAATTTGTACCTGTAGCTTAATCCAAGGGGTAGCTAAGTACACATTATAATAATTTGTACCTGTAGCTTAATCCATGGGGTAACTAAGTACACATTATAATAATTTGTACCTGTAGCTTAATCCAAGGGGTAACTAAGTACACATTATAATAATTTGTACCTGTAACTTAATCCATGGGGTAACTAAGTACACATTATAATAATTTGTACCTGTAACATAATCCATGGGGTAACTAAGTACACATTATAATAATTTGTACCTGTAACTTAATCCAAGGGGTAACTAAGTACACATTATAATAATTTGTACCTGTAACATAATCCATGAGGTAACTAAGTACACATTATAATAATTTGTACCTGTAACTTAATCCATGAGGTAACTAAGTACACATTATAATAATTTGTACCTGTAACATAATCCATGAGGTAACTAAGTACACATTATAATAATTTGTACCTGTAGCTTAATCCAAGGGGTAACTAAGTACACAATATAATAATTTGTACCTGTAACATAATCCATGAGGTAACTAAGTACACATTATAATAATTTGTACCTGTAACTTAAACCAAGGGGTAACTAAGTACACATAATAATTTGTACCTGTAACTTAATCCAAGGGGTAACTAAGTACACAATATAATAATGTGTACCTGTAACATAATCCATGGGGTAACTAAGTACACAATATAATAATTTGTAACTGTAACTTAATCCATGAGATAACTAAGTACACATTATAATAATTTGTACCTGTAACATAATCCATGGGGTAACTAAGTACACATTATAATAATTTGTACCTGTAGCTTAATCCAAGGGGTAACTAAGTACACATTATAATAATTTGTACCTGTAGCTTAATCCAAGGGGTAACTAAGTACACATTATACTAATTTGTACCTGTAGCTTAATCCATGAGGTAACTAAGTACACATTATAATAATTTGTACCTGTAACATAATCCATGGGGTAACTAAGTACACATTATAATAATTTGTACCTGTAACTTAATCCAAGGGGTAACTAAGTACACATTATAATAATTTGTACCTGTAGCTTAATCCAAGGGGTAACTAAGTACACATTATAATAATTTGTACCTGTAACTTAATCCATGAGGTAACTAAGTACACATTATAATAATTTGTACCTGTAACATAATCCATGGGGTAACTAAGTACACATTATAATAATTTGTACCTGTAACATAATCCATGAGATAACTAAGTACACATTATAATAATTTGTACCTGTAGCTTAATTCAAGGGGTAACTAAGTACACATTATAATAATTTGTACCTGTAGCATAATCCATGAGGTAACTAAGTACACATTATAATAATTTGTACCTGTAACTTAATCCAAGGGGTAACTAAGTACACATTATAATAATTTGTACCTGTAACATAATCCATGAGGTAACTAAGTACACATTATAATAATTTGTACCTGTAACTTAATCCAAGGGGTAACTAAGTACACATTATAATAATTTGTACATGTAACATAATCCATGAGGTAGCTAAGTACACATTATAATAATTTGTAACTGTAACTTAATCCATGAGATAACTAAGTACACATTATAATAATTTGTACCTGTAACATAATCCATGAGGTAACTAAGTACACATTATAATAATTTGTAACTGTAACTTAATCCATGAGATAACTAAGTACACATTATAATAATTTGTACCTGTAACTTAATCCAAGGGGTAACTAAGTACACATTATAATAATTTGTACCTGTAGCATAATCCATGAGGTAACTAAGTACACATTATAATAATTTGTACCTGTAGCTTAATCCAAGGGGTAACTAAGTACACATTATAATAATTTGTACCTGTAGCTTAATCCAAGGGGTAACTAAGTACACATTATAATAATTTGTACCTGTAGCTTAATCCAAGAGGTAACTAAGTACACATTATAATAATTTGTACCTGTGACTTAATCCATGGGGTAACTAAGTACACATTATAATAATTTGTACCTGTAGCTTAATCCAAGGGGTAACTAAGTACACATTATAATAATTTGTACCTGTAACTTAATCCATGGGGTAACTAAGTACACAATATAATAATTTGTACCTGTAACATAATCCATGAGGTAACTAAGTACACATTATAATAATTTGTACCTGTAACTTAATCCATGGGGTAACTAAGTACACAATATAATAATTTGTACCTGTAACTTAATCCAAGGGGTAACTAAGTACACATTATAATAATTTGTACCTGTAGCATAATCCATGAGGTAACTAAGTACACATTATAATAATTTGTACCTGTAGCTTAATCCAAGGGGTAACTAAGTACACAATATAATAATTTGTACCTGTAACATAATCCATGAGGTAACTAAGTACACATTATAATAATTTGTACCTGTAGCTTAATCCAAGGGGTAACTAAGTACACAATATAATAATTTGTACCTCTAGCTTAATCCAAGGGGTAACTAAGTACACATTATAATAATTTGTACCTGTAGCTTAATCCATGGGGTATCTAAGTACACATTATAATAATTTGTACCTGTTGCATAATCCATGAGGTAACTAAGTACACAATATAATAATTTGTACCTGTAACTTAATCCAAGGGGTAACTAAGTACACATTATAATAATTTGTACCTGTAGCTTAATCCAAGGGGTAACTAAGTATACATTATAATAATTTGTTCCTGTAACTTAATCCATGAGGTAACTAAGTACACATTATAATAATTTGTACCTGTAACTTAATCCATGGGGTAACTAAGTACACATTATAATAATTTGTACCTGTAGCTTAATCCAAGGGGTAACTAACTACACATTATAATAATTTGTACCTGTAGCTTAATCCAAGGGGTAACTAAGTACACATTATAATAATTTGTACCTGTAACATAATCCATGAGGTAACTAAGTACACATTATAATAATTTGTACCTGTAGCTTAATCCATGTGGTAACTAAGTACACATTATAATAATTTGTACCTGTAACTTAATCCATGGGGTAACTAAGTACACATTATAATAATTTGTACCTGTAACATAATCCATGAGGTAACTAAGTACACATTATAATAATTTGTACCTGTAACTTAAACCAAGGGGTAACTAAGTACACATTATAATAATTTGTACCTGTAACTTAATCCAAGGGGTAACTAAGTACACATTATAATAATTTGTACCTGTAACATAATCCATGAGGTAACTAAGTACACATTATAATAATTTGTACCTGCACATTATAATAATTTGTACCTGTAACTTAATCCAAGGGGTAACTAAGTACACATTATAATAATTTGTACCTGTAGCTTAATCCAAGGAGTAACTAAGTACACATTATAATAATTTGTACCTGTAGCTTAATCCAAGGGGTAACTAAGTACACATTATAATAATTTGTACCTGTAGCTTAATCCAAGGGGTAACTAAGTACACATTATAATAATTTGTACCTGTAACATAATCCATGAGGTAACTAAGTACACATTATAATAATTTGTACCTGTAACTTAATCCAAGGGGTAACTAAGTACACATTATAATAATTTGTACCTGTAGCTTAATCCAAGGAGTAACTAAGTACACATTATAATAATTTGTACCTGTAGCTTAATCCAAGGGGTAACTAAGTACACATTATAATAATATGTACCTGTAGCTTAATCCAAGGGGTAACTAAGTACACATTATAATAATTTGTACCTGTAACATAATTCATGAGGTAACTAAGTACACATTATAATAATTTGTACCTGTAACTTAAACCAAGGGGTAACTAAGTACACATTATAATAATTTGTACCTGTAACCTAATCCAAGGGGTAACTAAGTACACATTATAATAATTTGTACCTGTAGCTTAATCCATGGGGTAACTAAGTACACATTATAATAATTTGTGCCTGTAACATAATCCATGAGGTAACTAAGTACACATTATAATAATTTGTATCTGTAACTTAATCCAAGGGGTAACTAAGTACACATTATAATAATTTGTACCTATAACATAATCCATGGGGTAACTAAGTACACATTATAATAATTTGTACCTGTAACTTAATCCAAGGGGTAACTAAGTACACCTTATAATAATTTCCACCTGTAACTTAATCCATGGGGTAACTAAGTACACATTATAATAATTTGTACCTGTAACATAATCCATGAGGTAACTAAGTACACATTATAATAATTTGTATCTGTAACTTAATCCATGGGGTAACTAAGTACACATTATAATAATTTGTACCTATAACATAATCCATGGGGTAACTAAGTACACATTATAATAATTTGTACCTGTAACTTAATCCAAGGGGTAACTAAGTACACATAATAATTTGTACCTGTAACATAATCCATGAGGTAACTAAGTACACATAATAATTTGTACCTGTAACTTAATCCAAGGGGTAACTAAGTACACCTTATAATAATTTCCACCTGTAACTTAATCCATGGGGTAACTAAGTACACATTATAATAATTTGTACCTGTAGCTTAATCCAAGGAGTAACTAAGTACACATTATAATAATTTGTACCTGTAGCTTAATCCAAGGGGTAACTAAGTACACATTATAATAATTTGTACCTGTAGCTTAATCCAAGGGGTAACTAAGTACACATTATAATAATTTGTACCTGTAACATAATCCATGAGGTAACTAAGTACACATTATAATAATTTGTACCTATAACTTAATCCAAGGGGTAACTAAGTACACATAATAATTTGTACCTGTAACATAATCCATGAGGTAACTAAGTACACATAATAATTTGTACCTGTAACTTAATCCAAGGGGTAACTAAGTACACCTTATAATAATTTCCACCTGTAGCTTAATCCATGGGGTAACTAAGTACACATTATAATAATTTGTACCTGTAGCTTAATCCAAGGAGTAACTAAGTACACCTTATAATAATTTCCACCTGTAACTTAATCCATGGGGTAACTAAGTACACATTATAATAATTTGTACCTGTAACATAATCCATGAGGTAACTAAGTACATATTATAATAATTTGTACCTGTAGCTCAATCCATGGGGTAACTAAGTACACATTAAAATAATTTGTACCTGTAACTTAATCCAAGGGGTAACTAGGTACACATTATAATAATTTGTACCTGTAGCTTAATCCAAAGGGTAACTAAGTACACATTATAATAATTTGTATCTGTAACTTAATCCATGAGGTAACTAAGTAGACATTATAATAATTTGTACCTGTAGCTTAATCCATGGGGTAACTAAGTACACATTATAATAATTTGTACCTGTAACATAATCCATGGGGTAACTAAGTACACATTATAATAATTTGTACCTCTAGATTAATCCAAGGGGTAACTAAGTACACATTATAATAATTTGTACCTGTATCTTAATCCAAGAGGTAACTAAGTACACATTATAATAATTTGTACCTGTAGCTTAATCCAAGGGGTAGCTAAGTACACATTATAATAATTTGTACCTGTAGCTTAATCCAAGGGGTAACTAAGTACACATTATAATAATTTGTACCTGTAACTTAATCCAAGGGGTAACTAAGTACACATTATAATAATTTGTACCTGTAGCTTAATCCAAGGGGTAACTAAGTACACATTATAATAATTTGTACCTGTAGCTTAATCCAAGGGATAACTAAGTACACATTATAATAATTTGTACCTGTAGCTTAATCCAAGGGGTAACTAAGTACACATTATAATAATTTGTACCTGTAACTTAATCCAAGGGGTAACTAAGTACACATTATAATAATTTGTACTTGTAACATAATCCATAGGGTAACTAAGTACACATTATAATAAGTTGTACCTGTAGCTTAATCCAAGGGGTAACTAAGTACACATTATAATTATTTGTACCTGTAACTTAATCCAAGGGGTAACTAAGTACACATTATAATAATTTGTACCTGTAGCTTAATCCAAGGAGTAACTAAGTACACATTATAATAATTTGTACCTGTAGCTTAATCCAAGGGGTAACTAAGTACACATTATAATAATTTGTACCTGTAGCTTAATCCAAGGGGTAACTAAGTACACATTATAATAATTTGTACCTGTAACATAATTCATGAGGTAACTAAGTACACATTATAATAATTTGTACCTGTAACTTAAACCAAGGGGTAACTAAGTACACATTATAATAATTTGTACCTGTAACCTAATCCAAGGGGTAACTAAGTACACATTATAATAATTTGTACCTGTAGCTTAATCCATGGGGTAACTAAGTACACATTATAATAATTTGTGCCTGTAACATAATCCATGAGGTAACTAAGTACACATTATAATAATTTGTATCTGTAACTTAATCCAAGGGGTAACTAAGTACACATTATAATAATTTGTACCTATAACATAATCCATGGGGTAACTAAGTACACATTATAATAATTTGTACCTGTAACTTAATCCAAGGGGTAACTAAGTACACATAATAATTTGTACCTGTAACATAATCCATGAGGTAACTAAGTACACATAATAATTGTACCTGTAACTTAATCCAAGGGGTAACTAAGTACACCTTATAATAATTTCCACCTGTAACTTAATCCATGGGGTAACTAAGTACACATTATAATAATTTGTACCTGTAGCTTAATCCAAGGAGTAACTAAGTACACATTATAATAATTTGTACCTGTAGCTTAATCCAAGGGGTAACTAAGTACACATTATAATAATTTGTACCTGTAGCTTAATCCAAGGGGTAACTAAGTACACATTATAATGATTTGTACCTGTAACATAATCCATGAGGTAGCTAAGTACACATTATAATAATTTGTACCTGTAACTTAATCCAAGGGGTAACTAAGTACACATAATAATTTGTACCTGTAACATAATCCATGAGGTAACTAAGTACACATAATAATTTGTACCTGTAACTTAATCCAAGGGGTAACTAAGTACACCTTATAATAATTTCCACCTGTAGCTTAATCCATGGGGTAACTAAGTACACATTATAATAATTTGTACCTGTAGCTTAATCCAAGGAGTAACTAAGTACACCTTATAATAATTTCCACCTGTAACTTAATCCATGGGGTAACTAAGTACACATTATAATAATTTGTACCTGTAGCTTAATCCAAGGGGTAACTAAGTACACATTATAATAATTTGTACCTGTAGCTTAATCCAAGGGGTAACTAAGTACACATTATAATAATTTGTACCTGTAGCTTAATCCAAGGGGTAACTAAGTACACATTATAATAATTTGTACCTGTAACATAATCCATGAGGTAACTAAGTACATATTATAATAATTTGTACCTGTAGCTCAATCCATGGGGTAACTAAGTACACATTAAAATAATTTGTACCTGTAACTTAATCCAAGGGGTAACTAGGTACACATTATAATAATTTGTACCTGTAGCTTAATCCAAAGGGTAACTAAGTACACATTATAATAATTTGTATCTGTAACTTAATCCATGAGGTAACTAAGTAGACATTATAATAATTTGTACCTGTAGCTTAATCCATGGGGTAACTAAGTACACATTATAATAATTTGTACCTGTAACATAATCCATGGGGTAACTAAGTACACATTATAATAATTTGTACCTCTAGATTAATCCAAGGGGTAACTAAGTACACATTATAATAATTTGTACCTGTATCTTAATCCAAGAGGTAACTAAGTACACATTATAATAATTTGTACCTGTAGCTTAATCCAAGGGGTAGCTAAGTACACATTATAATAATTTGTACCTGTAACTTAATCCAAGGGGTAACTAAGTACACATTATAATAATTTGTACCTGTAACTTAATCCAAGGGGTAACTAAGTACACATTATAATAATTTGTACCTGTAACTTAATCCAAGGGATAACTAAGTACACATTATAATAATTTGTACCTGTAGCTTAATCCAAGGGGTAACTAAGTACACATTATAATAATTTGTACCTGTAACTTAATCCAAGGGGTAACTAAGTACACATTATAATAATTTGTACTTGTAACATAATCCATAGGGTAACTAAGTACACATTATAATAAGTTGTACCTGTAGCTTAATCCAAGGGGTAACTAAGTACACATTATAATTATTTGTACCTGTAACTTAATCCAAGGGGTAACTAAGTACACATTATAATAATTTGTACCTGTAGCTTAATCCAAGGAGTAACTAAGTACACATTATAATAATTTGTACCTGTAGCTTAATCCAAGGGGTAACTAAGTACACATTATAATAATTTGTACCTGTAGCTTAATCCAAGGGGTAACTAAGTACACATTATAATAATTTGTACCTGTAACATAATTCATGAGGTAACTAAGTACACATTATAATAATTTGTACCTGTATCTTAAACCAAGGGGTAACTAAGTACACATTATAATAATTTGTACCTGTAACCTAATCCAAGGGGTAACTAAGTACACATTATAATAATTTGTACCTGTAGCTTAATCCATGGGGTAACTAAGTACACATTATAATAATTTGTGCCTGTAACATAATCCATGAGGTAACTAAGTACACATTATAATAATTTGTATCTGTAACTTAATCCAAGGGGTAACTAAGTACACATTATAATAATTTGTACCTATAACATAATCCATGGGGTAACTAAGTACACATTATAATAATTTGTACCTGTAACTTAATCCAAGGGGTAACTAAGTACACATAATAATTTGTACCTGTAACATAATCCATGAGGTAACTAAGTACACATAATAATTGTACCTGTAACTTAATCCAAGGGGTAACTAAGTACACCTTATAATAATTTCCACCTGTAGCTTAATCCATGGGGTAACTAAGTACACATTATAATAATTTGTACCTGTAGCTTAATCCAAGGAGTAACTAAGTACACATTATAATAATTTGTACCTGTAGCTTAATCCAAGGGGTAACTAAGTACACATTATAATAATTTGTACCTGTAGCTTAATCCAAGGGGTAACTAAGTACACATTATAATGATTTGTACCTGTAACATAATCCATGAGGTAGCTAAGTACACATTATAATAATTTGTACCTGTAACTTAATCCAAGGGGTAACTAAGTACACATAATAATTTGTACCTGTAACATAATCCATGAGGTAACTAAGTACACATAATAATTTGTACCTGTAACTTAATCCAAGGGGTAACTAAGTACACCTTATAATAATTTCCACCTGTAGCTTAATCCATGGGGTAACTAAGTACACATTATAATAATTTGTACCTGTAGCTTAATCCAAGGAGTAACTAAGTACACCTTATAATAATTTCCACCTGTAACTTAATCCATGGGGTAACTAAGTACACATTATAATAATTTGTACCTGTAGCTTAATCCAAGGAGTAACTAAGTACACATTATAATAATTTGTACCTGTAGCTTAATCCAAGGGGTAACTAAGTACACATTATAATAATTTGTACCTGTAGCTTAATCCAAGGGGTAACTAAGTACACATTATAATAATTTGTACCTGTAGCATAATCCATGAGGTAACTAAGTACATATTATAATAATTTGTACCTGTAGCTTAATCCATGGGGTAACTAAGTACACATTAAAATAATTTGTACCTGTAACTTAATCCAAGGGGTAACTAAGTACACATTATAATAATTTGTACCTGTAGCTTAATCCAAAGGGTAACTAAGTACACATTATAATAATTTGTATCTGTAACTTAATCCATGAGGTAACTAAGTAGACATTATAATAATTTGTACCTGTAGCTTAATCCATGGGGTAACTAAGTACACATTATAATAATTTGTACCTGTAACATAATCCATGGGGTAACTAAGTACACATTATAATAATTTGTACCTCTAGATTAATCCAAGGGGTAACTAAGTACACATTATAATAATTTGTACCTGTAACTTAATCCAAGAGGTAACTAAGTACACATTATAATCATTTGTACCTGTAGCTTAATCCAAGGGGTAACTAAGTACACATTATAATAATTTGTACCTGTAGCTTAATCCAAGGGGTAACTAAGTACACCTTATAATAATTTCCACCTGTAGCTTAATCCATGGGGTAACTAAGTACACATTATAATAATTTGTACCTGTAGCTTAATCCAAGGGGTAACTAAGTACACATTATACTAATTTGTACCTGTAGCTTAATCCATGAGGTAACTAAGTACACATTATAATAATTTGTACCTGTAACATAATCCATGGGGTAACTAAGTACACATTATAATAATTTGTACCTGTAGCTTAATCCAAGGGGTAACTAAGTACACATTATAATAATTTGTACCTGTAGCTTAATCCAAGGGGTAACTAAGTACACATTATAATAATTTGTACCTGTAACTTAATCCATGAGGTAACTAAGTACACATTATAATAATTTGTACCTGTAACATAATCCATGGGGTAACTAAGTACACATTATAATAATTTGTACCTGTAACATAATCCATGAGATAACTAAGTACACATTATAATAATTTGTACCTGTAGCTTAATTCAAGGGGTAACTAAGTACACATTATAATAATTTGTACCTGTAGCATAATCCATGAGGTAACTAAGTACACATTATAATAATTTGTACCTGTAACTTAATCCAAAGGGTAACTAAGTACACATTATAATAATTTGTACCTGTTACATAATCCATGAGGTAACTAAGTACACATTATAATAATTTGTACCTGTAACTTAATCCAAGGGGTAACTAAGTACACATTATAATAATTTGTACATGTAACATAATCCATGAGGTAACTAAGTACACATTATAATAATTTGTAACTGTAACTTAATCCATGAGATAACTAAGTACACATTATAATAATTTGTACCTGTAACATAATCCATGAGGTAACTAAGTACACATTATAATAATTTGTAACTGTAACTTAATCCATGAGATAACTAAGTACACATTATAATAATTTGTACCTGTAACTTAATCCAAGGGGTAACTAAGTACACATTATAATAATTTGTACCTGTAGCATAATCCATGAGGTAACTAAGTACACATTATAATAATTTGTACCTGTAGCTTAATCCAAGGGGTAACTAAGTACACATTATAATAATTTGTACCTGTAGCTTAATCCAAGGGGTAACTAAGTACACATTATAATAATTTGTACCTGTAGCTTAATCCAAGAGGTAACTAAGTACACATTATAATAATTTGTACCTGTGACTTAATCCATGGGGTAACTAAGTACACATTATAATAATTTGTACCTGTAGCTTAATCCAAGGGGTAACTAAGTACACATTATAATAATTTGTACCTGTAACTTAATCCATGGGGTAACTAAGTACACAATATAATAATTTGTACCTGTAACATAATCCATGAGGTAACTAAGTACACATTATAATAATTTGTACCTGTAACTTAATCCATGGGGTAACTAAGTACACAATATAATAATTTGTACCTGTAACTTAATCCAAGGGGTAACTAAGTACACATTATAATAATTTGTACCTGTAGCATAATCCATGAGGTAACTAAGTACACATTATAATAATTTGTACCTGTAGCTTAATCCAAGGGGTAACTAAGTACACAATATAATAATTTGTACCTGTAACATAATCCATGAGGTAACTAAGTACACATTATAATAATTTGTACCTGTAGCTTAATCCAAGGGGTAACTAAGTACACATTATAATAAGTTGTACCTGTAGCTTAATCCAAGGGGTAACTAAGTACACATTATAATTATTTGTACCTGTAACTTAATCCAAGGGGTAACTAAGTACACATTATAATAATTTGTACCTGTAGCTTAATCCAAGGAGTAACTAAGTACACATTATAATAATTTGTACCTGTAGCTTAATCCAAGGGGTAACTAAGTACACATTATAATAATTTGTACCTGTAGCTTAATCCAAGGGGTAACTAAGTACACATTATAATAATTTGTACCTGTAACATAATTCATGAGGTAACTAAGTACACATTATAATAATTTGTACCTGTAACTTAAACCAAGGGGTAACTAAGTACACATTATAATAATTTGTACCTGTAACCTAATCCAAGGGGTAACTAAGTACACATTATAATAATTTGTACCTGTAGCTTAATCCATGGGGTAACTAAGTACACATTATAATAATTTGTGCCTGTAACATAATCCATGAGGTAACTAAGTACACATTATAATAATTTGTATCTGTAACTTAATCCAAGGGGTAACTAAGTACACATTATAATAATTTGTACCTATAACATAATCCATGGGGTAACTAAGTACACATTATAATAATTTGTACCTGTAACTTAATCCAAGGGGTAACTAAGTACACATAATAATTTGTACCTGTAACATAATCCATGAGGTAACTAAGTACACATAATAATTGTACCTGTAACTTAATCCAAGGGGTAACTAAGTACACCTTATAATAATTTCCACCTGTAGCTTAATCCATGGGGTAACTAAGTACACATTATAATAATTTGTACCTGTAGCTTAATCCAAGGAGTAACTAAGTACACATTATAATAATTTGTACCTGTAGCTTAATCCAAGGGGTAACTAAGTACACATTATAATAATTTGTACCTGTAGCTTAATCCAAGGGGTAACTAAGTACACATAATAATTTGTACCTGTAACATAATCCATGAGGTAACTAAGTACACATAATAATTTGTACCTGTAACTTAATCCAAGGGGTAACTAAGTACACATTATAATAATTTGTACCTGTAGCTTAATCCAAGGGGTAACTAAGTACACATTATAATGATTTGTACCTGTAACATAATCCATGAGGTAGCTAAGTACACATTATAATAATTTGTACCTGTAACTTAATCCAAGGGGTAACTAAGTACACATAATAATTTGTACCTGTAACATAATCCATGAGGTAACTAAGTACACATAATAATTTGTACCTGTAACTTAATCCAAGGGGTAACTAAGTACACCTTATAATAATTTCCACCTGTAGCTTAATCCATGGGGTAACTAAGTACACATTATAATAATTTGTACCTGTAGCTTAATCCAAGGAGTAACTAAGTACACCTTATAATAATTTCCACCTGTAACTTAATCCATGGGGTAACTAAGTACACATTATAATAATTTGTACCTGTAGCTTAATCCAAGGGGTAACTAAGTACACATTATAATAATTTGTACCTGTAGCTTAATCCAAGGGGTAACTAAGTACACATTATAATAATTTGTACCTGTAGCTTAATCCAAGGGGTAACTAAGTACACATTATAATAATTTGTACCTGTAACATAATCCATGAGGTAACTAAGTACATATTATAATAATTTGTACCTGTAGCTCAATCCATGGGGTAACTAAGTACACATTAAAATAATTTGTACCTGTAACTTAATCCAAGGGGTAACTAGGTACACATTATAATAATTTGTACCTGTAGCTTAATCCAAAGGGTAACTAAGTACACATTATAATAATTTGTATCTGTAACTTAATCCATGAGGTAACTAAGTAGACATTATAATAATTTGTACCTGTAGCTTAATCCATGGGGTAACTAAGTACACATTATAATAATTTGTACCTGTAACATAATCCATGGGGTAACTAAGTACACATTATAATAATTTGTACCTCTAGATTAATCCAAGGGGTAACTAAGTACACATTATAATAATTTGTACCTGTATCTTAATCCAAGAGGTAACTAAGTACACATTATAATAATTTGTACCTGTAGCTTAATCCAAGGGGTAGCTAAGTACACATTATAATAATTTGTACCTGTAACTTAATCCAAGGGGTAACTAAGTACACATTATAATAATTTGTACCTGTAACTTAATCCAAGGGGTAACTAAGTACACATTATAATAATTTGTACCTGTAACTTAATCCAAGGGATAACTAAGTACACATTATAATAATTTGTACCTGTAGCTTAATCCAAGGGGTAACTAAGTACACATTATAATAATTTGTACCTGTAACTTAATCCAAGGGGTAACTAAGTACACATTATAATAATTTGTACTTGTAACATAATCCATAGGGTAACTAAGTACACATTATAATAAGTTGTACCTGTAGCTTAATCCAAGGGGTAACTAAGTACACATTATAATTATTTGTACCTGTAACTTAATCCAAGGGGTAACTAAGTACACATTATAATAATTTGTACCTGTAGCTTAATCCAAGGAGTAACTAAGTACACATTATAATAATTTGTACCTGTAGCTTAATCCAAGGGGTAACTAAGTACACATTATAATAATTTGTACCTGTAGCTTAATCCAAGGGGTAACTAAGTACACATTATAATAATTTGTACCTGTAACATAATTCATGAGGTAACTAAGTACACATTATAATAATTTGTACCTGTATCTTAAACCAAGGGGTAACTAAGTACACATTATAATAATTTGTACCTGTAACCTAATCCAAGGGGTAACTAAGTACACATTATAATAATTTGTACCTGTAGCTTAATCCATGGGGTAACTAAGTACACATTATAATAATTTGTGCCTGTAACATAATCCATGAGGTAACTAAGTACACATTATAATAATTTGTATCTGTAACTTAATCCAAGGGGTAACTAAGTACACATTATAATAATTTGTACCTATAACATAATCCATGGGGTAACTAAGTACACATTATAATAATTTGTACCTGTAACTTAATCCAAGGGGTAACTAAGTACACATAATAATTTGTACCTGTAACATAATCCATGAGGTAACTAAGTACACATAATAATTGTACCTGTAACTTAATCCAAGGGGTAACTAAGTACACCTTATAATAATTTCCACCTGTAGCTTAATCCATGGGGTAACTAAGTACACATTATAATAATTTGTACCTGTAGCTTAATCCAAGGAGTAACTAAGTACACATTATAATAATTTGTACCTGTAGCTTAATCCAAGGGGTAACTAAGTACACATTATAATAATTTGTACCTGTAGCTTAATCCAAGGGGTAACTAAGTACACATTATAATGATTTGTACCTGTAACATAATCCATGAGGTAGCTAAGTACACATTATAATAATTTGTACCTGTAACTTAATCCAAGGGGTAACTAAGTACACATAATAATTTGTACCTGTAACATAATCCATGAGGTAACTAAGTACACATAATAATTTGTACCTGTAACTTAATCCAAGGGGTAACTAAGTACACCTTATAATAATTTCCACCTGTAGCTTAATCCATGGGGTAACTAAGTACACATTATAATAATTTGTACCTGTAGCTTAATCCAAGGAGTAACTAAGTACACCTTATAATAATTTCCACCTGTAACTTAATCCATGGGGTAACTAAGTACACATTATAATAATTTGTACCTGTAGCTTAATCCAAGGAGTAACTAAGTACACATTATAATAATTTGTACCTGTAGCTTAATCCAAGGGGTAACTAAGTACACATTATAATAATTTGTACCTGTAGCTTAATCCAAGGGGTAACTAAGTACACATTATAATAATTTGTACCTGTAGCATAATCCATGAGGTAACTAAGTACATATTATAATAATTTGTACCTGTAGCTTAATCCATGGGGTAACTAAGTACACATTAAAATAATTTGTACCTGTAACTTAATCCAAGGGGTAACTAAGTACACATTATAATAATTTGTACCTGTAGCTTAATCCAAAGGGTAACTAAGTACACATTATAATAATTTGTATCTGTAACTTAATCCATGAGGTAACTAAGTAGACATTATAATAATTTGTACCTGTAGCTTAATCCATGGGGTAACTAAGTACACATTATAATAATTTGTACCTGTAACATAATCCATGGGGTAACTAAGTACACATTATAATAATTTGTACCTCTAGATTAATCCAAGGGGTAACTAAGTACACATTATAATAATTTGTACCTGTAACTTAATCCAAGAGGTAACTAAGTACACATTATAATAATTTGTACCTGTAGCTTAATCCAAGGGGTAACTAAGTACACATTATAATAATTTGTACCTGTAGCTTAATCCAAGGGGTAACTAAGTACACCTTATAATAATTTCCACCTGTAGCTTAATCCATGGGGTAACTAAGTACACACTATAATAATTTGTACCTGTAGCTTAATCCAAGGGGTAACTAAGTACACATTATACTAATTTGTACCTGTAGCTTAATCCATGAGGTAACTAAGTACACATTATAATAATTTGTACCTGTAACATAATCCATGGGGTAACTAAGTACACATTATAATAATTTGTACCTGTAGCTTAATCCAAGGGGTAACTAAGTACACATTATAATAATTTGTACCTGTAGCTTAATCCAAGGGGTAACTAAGTACACATTATAATAATTTGTACCTGTAACTTAATCCATGAGGTAACTAAGTACACATTATAATAATTTGTACCTGTAACATAATCCATGGGGTAACTAAGTACACATTATAATAATTTGTACCTGTAACATAATCCATGAGATAACTAAGTACACATTATAATAATTTGTACCTGTAGCTTAATTCAAGGGGTAACTAAGTACACATTATAATAATTTGTACCTGTAGCATAATCCATGAGGTAACTAAGTACACATTATAATAATTTGTACCTGTAACTTAATCCAAGGGGTAACTAAGTACACATTATAATAATTTGTACCTGTTACATAATCCATGAGGTAACTAAGTACACATTATAATAATTTGTACCTGTAACTTAATCCAAGGGGTAACTAAGTACACATTATAATAATTTGTACATGTAACATAATCCATGAGGTAACTAAGTACACATTATAATAATTTGTAACTGTAACTTAATCCATGAGATAACTAAGTACACATTATAATAATTTGTACCTGTAACATAATCCATGAGGTAACTAAGTACACATTATAATAATTTGTAACTGTAACTTAATCCATGAGATAACTAAGTACACATTATAATAATTTGTACCTGTAACTTAATCCAAGGGGTAACTAAGTACACATTATAATAATTTGTACCTGTAGCATAATCCATGAGGTAACTAAGTACACATTATAATAATTTGTACCTGTAGCTTAATCCAAGGGGTAACTAAGTACACATTATAATAATTTGTACCTGTAGCTTAATCCAAGGGGTAACTAAGTACACATTATAATAATTTGTACCTGTAGCTTAATCCAAGAGGTAACTAAGTACACATTATAATAATTTGTACCTGTGACTTAATCCATGGGGTAACTAAGTACACATTATAATAATTTGTACCTGTAGCTTAATCCAAGGGGTAACTAAGTACACATTATAATAATTTGTACCTGTAACTTAATCCATGGGGTAACTAAGTACACAATATAATAATTTGTACCTGTAACATAATCCATGAGGTAACTAAGTACACATTATAATAATTTGTACCTGTAACTTAATCCATGGGGTAACTAAGTACACAATATAATAATTTGTACCTGTAACTTAATCCAAGGGGTAACTAAGTACACATTATAATAATTTGTACCTGTAGCATAATCCATGAGGTAACTAAGTACACATTATAATAATTTGTACCTGTAGCTTAATCCAAGGGGTAACTAAGTACACAATATAATAATTTGTACCTGTAACATAATCCATGAGGTAACTAAGTACACATTATAATAATTTGTACCTGTAGCTTAATCCAAGGGGTAACTAAGTACACATTATAATAAGTTGTACCTGTAGCTTAATCCAAGGGGTAACTAAGTACACATTATAATTATTTGTACCTGTAACTTAATCCAAGGGGTAACTAAGTACACATTATAATAATTTGTACCTGTAGCTTAATCCAAGGAGTAACTAAGTACACATTATAATAATTTGTACCTGTAGCTTAATCCAAGGGGTAACTAAGTACACATTATAATAATTTGTACCTGTAGCTTAATCCAAGGGGTAACTAAGTACACATTATAATAATTTGTACCTGTAACATAATTCATGAGGTAACTAAGTACACATTATAATAATTTGTACCTGTAACTTAAACCAAGGGGTAACTAAGTACACATTATAATAATTTGTACCTGTAACCTAATCCAAGGGGTAACTAAGTACACATTATAATAATTTGTACCTGTAGCTTAATCCATGGGGTAACTAAGTACACATTATAATAATTTGTGCCTGTAACATAATCCATGAGGTAACTAAGTACACATTATAATAATTTGTATCTGTAACTTAATCCAAGGGGTAACTAAGTACACATTATAATAATTTGTACCTATAACATAATCCATGGGGTAACTAAGTACACATTATAATAATTTGTACCTGTAACTTAATCCAAGGGGTAACTAAGTACACATAATAATTTGTACCTGTAACATAATCCATGAGGTAACTAAGTACACATAATAATTGTACCTGTAACTTAATCCAAGGGGTAACTAAGTACACCTTATAATAATTTCCACCTGTAGCTTAATCCATGGGGTAACTAAGTACACATTATAATAATTTGTACCTGTAGCTTAATCCAAGGAGTAACTAAGTACACATTATAATAATTTGTACCTGTAGCTTAATCCAAGGGGTAACTAAGTACACATTATAATAATTTGTACCTGTAGCTTAATCCAAGGGGTAACTAAGTACACATAATAATTTGTACCTGTAACATAATCCATGAGGTAACTAAGTACACATAATAATTTGTACCTGTAACTTAATCCAAGGGGTAACTAAGTACACCTTATAATAATTTCCACCTGTAGCTTAATCCATGGGGTAACTAAGTACACATTATAATAATTTGTACCTGTAGCTTAATCCAAGGAGTAACTAAGTACACCTTATAATAATTTCCACCTGTAACTTAATCCATGGGGTAACTAAGTACACATTATAATAATTTGTACCTGTAGCTTAATCCAAGGAGTAACTAAGTACACATTATAATAATTTGTACCTGTAGCTTAATCCAAGGGGTAACTAAGTACACATTATAATAATTTGTACCTGTAGCTTAATCCAAGGGGTAACTAAGTACACATTATAATAATTTGTACCTGTAGCATAATCCATGAGGTAACTAAGTACATATTATAATAATTTGTACCTGTAGCTTAATCCATGAGGTAACTAAGTACACATAATAATTTGTACCTGTAACTTAATCCAAGGGGTAACTAAGTACACATAATAATTTGTACCTGTAACATAATCCATGAGGTAACTAAGTACACATAATAATTTGTACCTGTAACTTAATCCAAGGGGTAACTAAGTACACCTTATAATAATTTCCACCTGTAGCTTAATCCATGGGGTAACTAAGTACACATTATAATAATTTGTACCTGTAGCTTAATCCAAGGAGTAACTAAGTACACCTTATAATAATTTCCACCTGTAACTTAATCCATGGGGTAACTAAGTACACATTATAATAATTTGTACCTGTAGCTTAATCCAAGGAGTAACTAAGTACACATTATAATAATTTGTACCTGTAGCTTAATCCAAGGGGTAACTAAGTACACATTATAATAATTTGTACCTGTAGCTTAATCCAAGGGGTAACTAAGTACACATTATAATAATTTGTACCTGTAGCATAATCCATGAGGTAACTAAGTACATATTATAATAATTTGTACCTGTAGCTTAATCCATGGGGTAACTAAGTACACATTAAAATAATTTGTACCTGTAACTTAATCCAAGGGGTAACTAAGTACACATTATAATAATTTGTACCTGTAGCTTAATCCAAAGGGTAACTAAGTACACATTATAATAATTTGTATCTGTAACTTAATCCATGAGGTAACTAAGTAGACATTATAATAATTTGTACCTGTAGCTTAATCCATGGGGTAACTAAGTACACATTATAATAATTTGTACCTGTAACATAATCCATGGGGTAACTAAGTACACATTATAATAATTTGTACCTCTAGATTAATCCAAGGGGTAACTAAGTACACATTATAATAATTTGTACCTGTAACTTAATCCAAGAGGTAACTAAGTACACATTATAATAATTTGTACCTGTAGCTTAATCCAAGGGGTAACTAAGTACACATTATAATAATTTGTACCTGTGACTTAATCCAAGGGGTAACTAAGTACACATTATAATAATTTGTACCTGTAACTTAATCCAAGGGGTAACTAAGTACACATTATAATAATTTGTACCTGTAGCTTAATCCAAGGGGTAACTAAGTACACATTATAATAATTTGTACCTGTAGCTTAATCCAAGGGATAACTAAGTACACATTATAATAATTTGTACCTATAGCTTAATCCAAGGGGTAACTAAGTACACATTATAATAATTTGTACCTGTAACTTAATCCAAGGGGTAACTAAGTACACATTATAATAATTTGTACTTGTAACATAATCCATAGGATAACTAAGTACACATTATAATAAGTTGTACCTGTAGCTTAATCCAAGGGGTAACTAAGTACACATTATAATTATTTGTACCTGTAGCTTAATCCAAGAAGTAACTAAGTACACATTATAATAATTTGTACCTGTAGCTTAATCCAAGGGGTAACTAAGTACACATTATAATAATTTGTACCTGTAGCTTAATCCAAGGGGTAACTAAGTACACATTATAATAATTTGTACCTGTAACATAATTCATGAGGTAACTAAGTACACATTATAATAATTTGTACCTGTAACTTAAACCAAGGGGTAACTAAGTACACATTATAATAATTTGTACCTGTAACCTAATCCAAGGGGTAACTAAGTACACATTATAATAATTTGTACCTGTAGCTTAATCCATGGGGTAACTAAGTACACATTATAATAATTTGTGCCTGTAACATAATCCATGAGGTAACTAAGTACACATTATAATAATTTGTATCTGTAACTTAATCCAAGGGGTAACTAAGTACACATTATAATAATTTGTACCTATAACATAATCCATGGGGTAACTAAGTACACATTATAATAATTTGTACCTGTAACTTAATCCAAGGGGTAACTAAGTACACATAATAATTTGTACCTGTAACATAATCCATGAGGTAACTAAGTACACATAATAATTGTACCTGTAACTTAATCCAAGGGGTAACTAAGTACACCTTATAATAATTTCCACCTGTAACTTAATCCATGGGGTAACTAAGTACACATTATAATAATTTGTACCTGTAGCTTAATCCAAGGAGTAACTAAGTACACATTATAATAATTTGTACCTGTAGCTTAATCCAAGGGGTAACTAAGTACACATTATAATAATTTGTACCTGTAGCTTAATCCAAGGGGTAACTAAGTACACATTATAATGATTTGTACCTGTAGCATAATCCATGAGGTAACTAAGTACACATTATAATAATTTGTACCTGTAACTTAATCCAAGGGGTAACTAAGTACACATAATAATTTGTACCTGTAACATAATCCATGAGGTAACTAAGTACACATAATAATTTGGACCTGTAACTTAATCCAAGGGGTAACTAAGTACACCTTATAATAATTTCCACCTGTAACTTAATCCATGGGGTAACTAAGTACACATTATAATAATTTGTACCTGTAGCTTAATCCAAGGAGTAACTAAGTACACATTATAATAATTTGTACCTGTAGCTTAATCCAAGGGGTAACTAAGTACACATTATAATAATTTGTACCTGTAGCTTAATCCAAGGGGTAACTAAGTACACATTATAATAATTTGTACCTGTAACATAATCCATGAGGTAACTAAGTACACATTATAATAATTTGTACCTGTAACTTAATCCAAGGGGTAACTAAGTACACATAATAATTTGTACCTGTAACATAATCCATGAGGTAACTAAGTACACATAATAATTTGTACCTGTAACTTAATCCAAGGGGTAACTAAGTACACCTTATAATAATTTCCACCTGTAGCTTAATCCATGGGGTAACTAAGTACACATTATAATAATTTGTACCTGTAGCTTAATCCAAGGAGTAACTAAGTACACCTTATAATAATTTCCACCTGTAACTTAATCCATGGGGTAACTAAGTACACATTATAATAATTTGTACCTGTAGCTTAATCCAAGGAGTAACTAAGTACACATTATAATAATTTGTACCTGTAGCTTAATCCAAGGGGTAACTAAGTACACATTATAATAATTTGTACCTGTAGCTTAATCCAAGGGGTAACTAAGTACACATTATAATAATTTGTACCTGTAACTTAATCCAAGGGGTAACTAAGTACACATTATAATAATTTGTACCTGTAGCTTAATCCAAGGAGTAACTAAGTACACATTATAATAATTTGTACCTGTAGCTTAATCCAAGGGGTAACTAAGTACACATTATAATAATATGTACCTGTAGCTTAATCCAAGGGGTAACTAAGTACACATTATAATAATTTGTACCTGTAACATAAAACATGAGGTAACTAAGTACACATTATAATAATTTGTACCTGTAACTTAAACCAAGGGGTAACTAAGTACACATTATAATAATTTGTACCTGTAACCTAATCCAAGGGGTAACTAAGTACACATTATAATAATTTGTACCTGTAGCTTAATCCATGGGGTAACTAAGTACACATTATAATAATTTGTGCCTGTAACATAATCCATGAGGTAACTAAGTACACATTATAATAATTTGTATCTGTAACTTAATCCAAGGGGTAACTAAGTACACATTATAATAATTTGTACCTATAACATAATCCATGGGGTAACTAAGTACACATTATAATAATTTGTACCTGTAACTTAATCCAAGGGGTAACTAAGTACACCTTATAATAATTTCCACCTGTAACTTAATCCATAGGGTAACTAAGTACACATTATAATAATTTGTACCTGTAACATAATCCATGAGGTAACTAAGTACACATTATAATAATTTGTATCTGTAACTTAATCCAAGGGGTAACTAAGTACACATTATAATAATTTGTACCTATAGCATAATCCATGGGGTAACTAAGTACACATTATAATAATTTGTACCTATAACTTAATCCAAGGGGTAACTAAGTACACATAATAATTTGTACCTGTAACATAATCCATGAGGTAACTAAGTACACATAATAATTTGTACCTGTAACTTAATCCAAGGGGTAACTAAGTACACCTTATAATAATTTCCACCTGTAGCTTAATCCATGGGGTAACTAAGTACACATTATAATAATTTGTACCTGTAGCTTAATCCAAGGAGTAACTAAGTACACCTTATAATAATTTCCACCTGTAACTTAATCCATGGGGTAACTAAGTACACATTATAATAATTTGTACCTGTAGCTTAATCCAAGGAGTAACTAAGTACACATTATAATAATTTGTACCTGTAGCTTAATCCAAGGGGTAACTAAGTACACATTATAATAATTTGTACCTGTAGCTTAATCCAAGGGGTAACTAAGTACACATTATAATAATTTGTACCTGTAACATAATCCATGAGGTAACTAAGTACATATTATAATAATTTGTACCTGTAGCTTAATCCATGGGGTAACTAAGTACACATTAAAATAATTTGTACCTGTAACTTAATCCAAGGGGTAACTAAGTACACATTATAATAATTTGTACCTGTAGCTTAATCCAAAGGGTAACTAAGTACACATTATAATAATTTGTATCTGTAACTTAATCCATGAGGTAACTAAGTAGACATTATAATAATTTGTACCTGTAGCTTAATCCATGGGGTAACTAAGTACACATTATAATAATTTGTACCTGTAACATAATCCATGGGGTAACTAAGTACACATTATAATAATTTGTACCTCTAGATTAATCCAAGGGGTAACTAAGTACACATTATAATAATTTGTACCTGTAACTTAATCCAAGAGGTAACTAAGTACACATTATAATAATTTGTACCTGTAGCTTAATCCAAGGGGTAACTAAGTACACATTATAATAATTTGTACCTGTAACTTAATCCAAGGGGTAACTAAGTACACATTATAATAATTTGTACCTGTAACTTAATCCAAGGGGTAACTAAGTACACATTATAATAATTTGTACCTGTAGCTTAATCCAAGGGGTAACTAAGTACACATTATAATAATTTGTACCTGTAACTTAATCCAAGGGATAACTAAGTACACATTATAATAATTTGTACCTGTAGCTTAATCCAAGGGGTAACTAAGTACACATTATAATAATTTGTACCTGTAACTTAATCCAAGGGGTAACTAAGTACACATTATAATAATTTGTACTTGTAACATAATCCATAGGGTAACTAAGTACACATTATAATAAGTTGTACCTGTAGCTTAATCCAAGGGGTAACTAAGTACACATTATAATTATTTGTACCTGTAACTTAATCCAAGGGGTAACTAAGTACACATTATAATAATTTGTACCTGTAGCTTAATCCAAGGAGTAACTAAGTACACATTATAATAATTTGTACCTGTAGCTTAATCCAAGGGATAACTAAGTACACATTATAATAATTTGTACCTGTAGCTTAATCCAAGGGGTAACTAAGTACACATTATAATAATTTGTACCTGTAACATAATTCATGAGGTAACTAAGTACACATTATAATAATTTGTACCTGTAACTTAAACCAAGGGGTAACTAAGTACACATTATAATAATTTGTACCTGTAACCTAATCCAAGGGGTAACTAAGTACACATTATAATAATTTGTACCTGTAGCTTAATCCATGGGGTAACTAAGTACACATTATAATAATTTGTGCCTGTAACATAATCCATGAGGTAACTAAGTACACATTATAATAATTTGTATCTGTAGCTTAATCCAAGGGGTAACTAAGTACACATTATAATAATTTGTACCTATAACATAATCCATGGGGTAACTAAGTACACATTATAATAATTTGTACCTGTAACTTAATCCAAGGGGTAACTAAGTACACATAATAATTTGTACCTGTAACATAATCCATGAGGTAACTAAGTACACATAATAATTTGTACCTGTAACTTAATCCAAGGGGTAACTAAGTAAACCTTATAATAATTTCCACCTGTAGCTTAATCCATGGGGTAACTAAGTACACATTATAATAATTTGTACCTGTAGCTTAATCCAAGGAGTAACTAAGTACACCTTATAATAATTTCCACCTGTAACTTAATCCATGGGGTAACTAAGTACACATTATAATAATTTGTACCTGTAGCTTAATCCAAGGAGTAACTAAGTACACATTATAATAATTTGTACCTGTAGCTTAATCCAAGGGGTAACTAAGTACACATTATAATAATTTGTACCTGTAGCTTAATCCAAGGGGTAACTAAGTACACATTATAATAATTTGTACCTGTAACATAATCCATGAGGTAACTAAGTACATATTATAATAATTTGTACCTGTAGCTTAATCCATGGGGTAACTAAGTACACATTAAAATAATTTGTAACTGTAACTTAATCCAAGGGGTAACTAAGTACACATTATAATAATTTGTACCTGTGGCTTAATCCAAAGGGTAACTAAGTACACATTATAATAATTTGTATCTGTAACTTAATCCATGAGGTAACTAAGTAGACATTATAATAATTTGTACCTGTAGCTTAATCCATGGGGTAACTAAGTACACATTATAATAATTTGTACCTGTAACATAATCCATGGGGTAACTAAGTACACATTATAATAATGTGTACCTCTAGATTAATCCAAGGGGTAACTAAGTACACATTATAATAATTTGTACCTGTAACTTAATCCAAGAGGTAACTAAGTACACATTATAATAATTTGTACCTGTAGCTTAATCCAAGGGGTAACTAAGTACACATTATAATAATTTGTACCTGTAACTTAATCCAAGGGGTAACTAAGTACACATTATAATAATTTGTACCTGTAACTTAATCCAAGGGGTAACTAAGTACACATTATAATAATTTGTACCTGTAGCTTAATCCAAGGGGTAACTAAGTACACATTATAATAATTTGTACCTGTAACTTAATCCAAGGGATAACTAAGTACACATTATAATAATTTGTACCTGTAGCTTAATCCAAGGGGTAACTAAGTACACATTATAATAATTTGTACCTGTAACTTAATCCAAGGGGTAACTAAGTACACATTATAATAATTTGTACTTGTAACATAATCCATAGGGTAACTAAGTACACATTATAATAAGTTGTACCTGTAGCTTAATCCAAGGGGTAACTAAGTACACATTATAATTATTTGTACCTGTAACTTAATCCAAGGGGTAACTAAGTACACATTATAATAATTTGTACCTGTAGCTTAATCCAAGGAGTAACTAAGTACACATTATAATAATTTGTACCTGTAGCTTAATCCAAGGGATAACTAAGTACACATTATAATAATTTGTACCTGTAGCTTAATCCAAGGGGTAACTAAGTACACATTATAATAATTTGTACCTGTAACATAATTCATGAGGTAACTAAGTACACATTATAATAATTTGTACCTGTAACTTAAACCAAGGGGTAACTAAGTACACATTATAATAATTTGTACCTGTAACCTAATCCAAGGGGTAACTAAGTACACATTATAATAATTTGTACCTGTAGCTTAATCCATGGGGTAACTAAGTACACATTATAATAATTTGTGCCTGTAACATAATCCATGAGGTAACTAAGTACACATTATAATAATTTGTATCTGTAGCTTAATCCAAGGGGTAACTAAGTACACATTATAATAATTTGTACCTATAACATAATCCATGGGGTAACTAAGTACACATTATAATAATTTGTACCTGTAACTTAATCCAAGGGGTAACTAAGTACACATAATAATTTGTACCTGTAACATAATCCATGAGGTAACTAAGTACACATAATAATTGTACCTGTAACTTAATCCAAGGGGTAACTAAGTACACCTTATAATAATTTCCACCTGTAACTTAATCCATGGGGTAACTAAGTACACATTATAATAATTTGTACCTGTAGCTTAATCCAAGGAGTAACTAAGTACACATTATAATAATTTGTACCTGTAGCTTAATCCAAGGGGTAACTAAGTACACATTATAATAATTTGTATCTGTAGCTTAATCCAAGGGGTAACTAAGTACACATTATAATGATTTGTACCTGTAACATAATCCATGAGGTAACTAAGTACACATTATAATAATTTGTACCTGTAACTTAATCCAAGGGGTAACTAAGTACACATAATAATTTGTACCTGTAACATAATCCATGAGGTAACTAAGTACACATAATAATTTGTACCTGTAACTTAATCCATGGGGTAACTAAGTACACCTTATAATAATTTCCACCTGTAGCTTAATCCATGGGGTAACTAAGTACACATTATAATAATTTGTACCTGTAGCTTAATCCAAGGAGTAACTAAGTACACAATATAATAATTTGTACCTGTAGCTTAATCCAAGGGGTAACTAAGTACACATTATAATAATTTGTACCTGTAGCTTAATCCATGAGGTAACTAATTACACATTATAATAATTTGTACCTGTAGCTTAATCCAAGGGGTAACTAAGTACACATTATAATAATTTGTACCTGTATCTTAATCCAAGGGGTAACTAAGTACACATTATAATAATTTGTACCTGTAACATAATCCAAGGGGTAACTATGTACACATTATAATAATTTGTACCTGTAGCTTAATCCAAGGGGTAACTAAGTACACATTATAATAATTTGTACCTGTAACTTAATCCAAGGGGTAACTAAGTACACATTATAATAATTTGTACCTGTAGCTTAATCCAAGGGGTAACTAAGTACACATTATAATAATTTGTACCTGTAGCTTAATCCAAGGGGTAACTAAGTACACATTATAATAATTTGTACCTGTAGCTTAATCCAAGGGGTAACTAAGTACACATTATAATAATTTGTACCTGTAACATAATCCATGGGGTAACTAAGTACACATTATAATAATTTGTACCTGTATCTTAATCCAAGGGGTAACTAAGTACACATTATAATAATTTGTACCTGTAACATAATCCATGAGGTAACTAAGTACACATTATAATAATTTGTACCTGTAACTTAATCCATGAGGTAACTAAGTACACATTATAATAATTTGTACCTGTAATATAATCCACGAGGTAACTAAGTACACATTATAATAATTTGTACCTGTAACTTAATCCAAGGGGTAACTAAGTACACATTATAATAATTTGTACCTGTATCTTAATCCAAGGGGTAACTAAGTACACATTATAATAATTTGTACCTGTAGCTTAATCCAAGGGGTAACTAAGTACACATTATAATAATTTGTACCTGTAACTTAATCCAAGGGGTAACTAAGTACACATTATAATAATTTGTACCTGTAGCTTAATCCAAAGGGTAACTAAGTACACATTATAATAATTTGTACCTGTAGCTTAATCCAAGGGGTAACTAAGTACACATTATAATAATTTGTACTTGTAACATAATCCATGGGGTAACTAAGTACACATTATAATAATTTGTACCTGTAGCTTAATCCAAGGGGTAACTAAGTACACATTATAATAATTTGTACCTGTAGCTTAATCCAAGGGGTAACTAAGTACACATTATAATAATTTGTACCCGTAGTTTAATCCAAGGGGTAACTAAGTACACATTATAATAATTTGTACCTGTAGCTTAATCCAAGGGGTAACTAAGTACACATTATAATAATTTGTACCTGTAGCTTAATCCAAGGGGTAACTAAGTACACATTATGATAAGTTGTACCTGTAACTTAATCCAAGGGGTAACTAAGTACACATTATAATAATTTGTACCTGTAGCTTAATCCAAGGAGTAACTAAGTACACATTATAATAATTTGTACCTGTAGCTTAATCCAATGGGTAACTAAGTACACATTATAATAATTTGTACCTGTAGCTTAATCCAAGGGGTAACTAAGTACACATTATAATAATTTGTACCTGTAGCTTAAACCAAGGGGTAACTAAGTGCACATTATAATAATTTGTACCTGTAACCTAATCCAAGGGGTAACTAAGTACACATTATAATAATTTGTACCTGTAGCTTAATCCATGGGGTAACTAAGTACACATTATAATAATTTGTACCTGTAACATAATCCATGAGGTAACTAAGTACACATTATAATAATTTGTACCTGTAGTTTAATCCAAGGGGTAACTAAGTACACATTATAATAATTTGTACCTGTAGCTTAATCCATGTGGTAACTAAGTACACATTATAATAATTTGTACCTGTAACTTAATCCAAGGGGTAACTAAGTACACATTATAATAATTTGTACCTGTAGCTTAATCCAAGGGGTAACTAAGTACACATTATAATAATTTGTACCTGTAACATAATCCATGGGGTAACTAAGTACACATTATAATAATTTGTACCTGTAACTTAATCCAAGGGGTAACTAAGTACACATAATAATTTGTACCTGTAACATAATCCATGAGGTAACTAAGTACACATAATAATTTGTACCTGTAACTTAATCCAAGGGGTAACTAAGTACACCTTATAATAATTTCCACCTGTAACTTAATCCATGGGGTAACTAAGTACACATTATAATAATTTGTACCTGTAGCTTAATCCAAGGGGTAGCTAAGTACACATTATAATAAGTTGTACCTGTAACTTAATCCAAGGGGTAACTAAGTACACATTATAATAATTTGTACCTGTAGCTTAATCCATGAGGTAACTAAGTACACATTATAATAATTTGTACCTGTAGCTTAATCCAAGGGGTAACTAAGTACACATTATAATAATTTGTACCTGTAACTTAATCCAAGGGGTAACTAAGTACACATTATAATAATTTGTACCTGTAACATAATCCATGGGGTAACTAAGTACACATTATAATAATTTGTACCTGTAACTTAATCCAAGGGGTAACTAAGTACACATTATAATAATTTGTACCTGTAACTTAATCCAAGGGGTAACTAAGTACACATTATAATAATTTGTACCTGTAGCTTAATCCAAGGGGTAACTAAGTACACATTATAATAATTTGTACCTGTAGCTTAATCCAAGGGGTAACTAAGTACACATTATAATAATTTGTACCTGTAGCTTAATCCAAGGGGTAACTAAGTACACATTATAATAATTTGTACCAGTAACTTAATCCAAGGGGTAACTAAGTACACATTATAATAATTTGTACCTGTAACATAATCCATGGGGTAACTAAGTACACATTATAATAATTTGTACCTGTAACTTAATCCAAGGGGTAACTAAGTACACATTATAATAATTTGTACCTGTAGCATAATCCATGAGGTAACTAAGTACACATTATAATAATTTGTACCTGTAACATAATCCACGAGGTAACTAAGTACACATTATAATAATTTGTACCAGTAACTTAATCCAAGGGGTAACTAAATACACATTATAATAATTTGTACCTGTAACTTAATCCAAGGGGTAACTAAGTACACATTATAATAATTTGTACCTGTAGCTTAATCCAAGGGGTAACTAAGTACACATTATAATAATTTGTACCTGTAACTTAATCCAAGGGATAACTAAGTACACATTATAATAATTTGTACCTGTAGCTTAATCCAAGGGGTAACTAAGTACACATTATAATAAGTTGTACCTGTAACATAATTCATGAGGTAACTAAGTACACATTATAATAATTTGTACCTGTAACTTAAACCAAGGGGTAACTAAGTACACATTATAATAATTTGTACCTGTAACATAATCCATGAGGTAACTAAGTACACATTATAATAATTTGTACCTGTAGCTTAATCCACGAGGTAACTAAGTACACATTATAATAATTTGTACCAGTAACTTAATCCAAGGGGTAACTAAGTACACATTATAATAATTTGTACCTGTAACTTAATCCAAGGGGTAACTAAGTACACATTATAATAATTTGTACCTGTAGCTTAATCCAAGGGGTAACTAAGTACACATTATAATAATTTGTACCTGTAACTTAATCCAAGGGGTAACTAAGTACACATTATAATAATTTGTACCTGTAGCTTAATCCAAGGGGTAACTAAGTACACATTATAATAAGTTGTACCTGTAACATAATTCATGAGGTAACTAAGTACACATTATAATAATTTGTACCTGTAACATAATCCAAGGGGTAACTAAGTACACATTATAATAATTTGTATCTGTAGCTTAATCCATGGGGTAACTAGGTACACATTATAATAATTTGTACCTGTAACATAATCCATGAGGTAACTAAGTACACATTATAATAATTTGTACCTGTAGCTTAATCCAAGGGGTAACTAAGTACACATTATAATCATTTGTACCTGTAGCTTAATCCAAGGGGTAACTAAGTACACATTATAATAATTTGTACCTGTAACATAATCCATGGGGTAACTAAGTACACATTATAATAATTTGTACCTGTAGCTTAATCCAAGGGGTAACTAAGTACACATAATAATTTGTACCTGTAACTTAATCCATGAGGTAACTAAGTACACATAATAATGTGTACCTGTAGCTTAATCCAAGGGGTAACTAAGTACACCTTATAATAATTTCCACCTGTAACTTAATCCATGGGGTAACTAAGTACACATTATAATAATTTGTACCTGTAGCTTAATCCAAGGAGTAACTAAGTACACATTATAATAATTTGTACCTGTAGCTTAATCCAAGGGGTAACTAAGTACACATTATAATAATTTGTACCTGTAGCTTAATCCAAGGGGTAACTAAGTACACATTATAATAATTTGTACCTGTAGCATAATCCATGAGGTAACTAAGTACACATTATAATAATTTGTACCTGTAACTTAATCCAAGGGGTAACTAAGTACACATAATAATTTGTACCTGTAACATAATCCATGAGGTAACTAAGTACACATAATAATTTGTACCTGTAACTTAATCCAAGGGGTAACTAAGTACACCTTATAATAATTTCCACCTGTAGCTTAATCCATGGGGTAACTAAGTACACATTATAATAATTTGTACCTGTAGCTTAATCCAAGGAGTAACTAAGTACACATTATAATAATTTGTACCTGTAGCTTAATCCAAGGGGTAACTAAGTACACATTATAATAATTTGTACCTGTAGCTTAATCCATGAGGTAACTAAGTACACATTATAATAATTTGTACCTGTAACTTAATCCAAGGGGTAACTAAGTACACATTATAATAATTTGTACCTGTAACATAATCCATGGGGTAACTAAGTACACATTATAATAATTTGTACCTGTAACTTAATCCAAGGGGTAACTAAGTACACATTATAATAATTTGTACCTGTAACTTAATCCAAGGGGTAACTAAGTACACATTATAATAATTTGTACCTGTAGCTTTATCCAAGGGGTAACTAAGTACACATTATAATAATTTGTACCTGTAGCTTAATCCAAGGGGTAACTAAGTACACATTATAATAATTTGTACCTGTAGCTTAATCCAAGGGGTAACTAAGTACACATTATAATAATTTGTACCTGTAGCTTAATCCAAGGGGTAACTAAGTACACATTATAATAATTTGTACCTGTAACTTAATCCATGGAGTAACTAAGTACACATTATAATAATTTGTACCTGTAACTTAATCCAAGGGGTAACTAAGTACACATTATAATAATTTGTACCTGTAACATAATCCATGAGGTAACTAAGTACACATTATAATAATTTGTACCTGTAACTTAATCCATGAGGTAACTAAGTACACATTATAATAATTTGTACCTGTAACATAATCCATGAGGTAACTAAGTACACATTATAATAATTTGTACCTGTAGCTTAATCCACGAGGTAACTAAGTACACATTATAATAATTTGTACCAGTAACTTAATCCAAGGGGTAACTAAGTACACATTATAATAATTTGTACCTGTAACTTAATCCAAGGGGTAACTAAGTACACATTATAATAATTTGTACCTGTAGCTTAATCCAAGGGGTAACTAAGTACACATTATAATAATTTGTACCTGTAACTTAATCCAAGGGGTAACTAAGTACACATTATAATAATTTGTACCTGTAGCTTAATCCAAGGGGTAACTAAGTACACATTATAATAAGTTGTACCTGTAACATAATTCATGAGGTAACTAAGTACACATTATAATAATTTGTACCTGTAACATAATCCAAGGGGTAACTAAGTACACATTATAATAATTTGTATCTGTAGCTTAATCCATGGGGTAACTAGGTACACATTATAATAATTTGTACCTGTAACATAATCCATGAGGTAACTAAGTACACATTATAATAATTTGTACCTGTAGCTTAATCCAAGGGGTAACTAAGTACACATTATAATCATTTGTACCTGTAGCTTAATCCAAGGGGTAACTAAGTACACATTATAATAATTTGTACCTGTAACATAATCCATGGGGTAACTAAGTACACATTATAATAATTTGTACCTGTAGCTTAATCCAAGGGGTAACTAAGTACACATAATAATTTGTACCTGTAACTTAATCCATGAGGTAACTAAGTACACATAATAATGTGTACCTGTAGCTTAATCCAAGGGGTAACTAAGTACACCTTATAATAATTTCCACCTGTAACTTAATCCATGGGGTAACTAAGTACACATTATAATAATTTGTACCTGTAGCTTAATCCAAGGAGTAACTAAGTACACATTATAATAATTTGTACCTGTAGCTTAATCCAAGGGGTAACTAAGTACACATTATAATAATTTGTACCTGTAGCATAATCCATGAGGTAACTGAGTACACATTATAATAATTTGTACCTGTAACTTAATCCAAGGGGTAACTAAGTACACATAATAATTTGTACCTGTAACATAATCCATGAGGTAACTAAGTACACATAATAATTTGTACCTGTAACTTAATCCAAGGGGTAACTAAGTACACCTTATAATAATTTCCACCTGTAGCTTAAACCATGGGGTAACTAAGTACACATTATAATAATTTGTACCTGTAGCTTAATCCAAGGAGTAACTAAGTACACATTATAATAATTTGTACCTGTAGCTTAATCCAAGGGGTAACTAAGTACACATTATAATAATTTGTACCTGTAGCTTAATCCATGAGGTAACTAAGTACACATTATAATAATTTGTACCTGTAACTTAATCCAAGGGGTAACTAAGTACACATTATAATAATTTGTACCTGTAACATAATCCATGGGGTAACTAAGTACACATTATAATAATTTGTACCTGTAGCTTAATCCAAGGGGTAACTAAGTACACATTATAATAATTTGTACCTGTAGCTTAATCCAAGGGGTAACTAAGTACACATTATAATAATTTGTACCTGTAGCTTTATCCAAGGGGTAACTAAGTACACATTATAATAATTTGTACCTGTAGCTTAATCCAAGGGGTAACTAAGTACACATTATAATAATTTGTACCTGTAGCTTAATCCAAGGGGTAACTAAGTACACATTATAATAATTTGTACCTGTAGCTTAATCCAAGGGGTAACTAAGTACACATTATAATAATTTGTACCTGTAACTTAATCCATGGGGTAACTAAGTACACATTATAATAATTTGTACCTGTAACTTAATCCAAGGGGTAACTAAGTACACATTATAATAATTTGTACCTGTAACATAATCCATGAGGTAACTAAGTACACATTATAATAATTTGTACCTGTAACTTAATCCATGAGGTAACTAAGTACACATTATAATAATTTGTACCTGTAACATAATCCACGAGGTAACTAAGTACACATTATAATAATTTGTACCAGTAACTTAATCCAAGGGGTAACTAAGTACACATTATAATAATTTGTACCTGTAACATAATCCATGAGGTAACTAAGTACACAATATAATAATTTGTACCTGTAACTTAATCCAAGGGGTAACTAAGTACACATTATAATAATTTGTACCTGTAACATAATCCATGGGGTAACTAAGTACACATTATAATAATTTGTACCTGTAACATAATCCATGAGGTAACTAAGTACACATTATAATAATTTGTACCTGTAACATAATCCATGAGGTAGCTAAGTACACATTATAATAATTTGTACCTGTAACTTAATCCAAGGGGTAACTAAGTACACATTATAATAATTTGTACCTGTAACTTAATCCATGGGGTAACTAAGTACACATTATAATAATTTGTATCTGTAACTTAATCCATGGGGTATCTAAGTACACATTATAATAATTTGTACCTGTAACTTAATCCAAGGGGTAACTAAGTACACATTATAATAATTTGTACCTGTAGCTTAATCCAAGGGGTAACTAAGTACACATTATAATAAGTTGTACCTGTAACATAATTCATGAGGTAACTAAGTACACATTATAATAATTTGTACCTGTAACTTAAACCAAGGGGTAACTAAGTACACATTATAATAATTTGTACCTGTAACCTAATCCAAGGGGTAACTAAGTACACATTATACTAATTTGTACCTGTAACATAATCCATGAGGTAACTAAGTACACATTATAATAATTTGTACCTGTAGCTTAATCCAAGGGGTAACTAAGTACACATTATAATAATTTGTACCTGTAACTTAATCCAAGGGGTAACTAAGTACACATTATAATAATTTGTACCTGTAACATAATCCATGAGGTAACTAAGTACACATTATAATAATTTGTACCTGTAACATAATCCACGAGGTAACTAAGTACACATTATAATAATTTGTACCAGTAACTTAATCCAAGGGGTAACTAAGTACACATTATAATAATTTGTACCTGTAACTTAATCCAAGGGGTAACTAAGTACACATTATAATAATTTGTACCTGTAGCTTAATCCAAGGGGTAACTAAGTACACATTATAATAATTTGTACCTGTAACTTAATCCAAGGGGTAACTAAGTACACATTATAATAATTTGTACCTGTAGCTTAATCCAAGGGGTAACTAAGTACACATTATAATAAGTTGTACCTGTAACATAATTCATGAGGTAACTAAGTACACATTATAATAATTTGTACCTGTAACTTAAACCAAGGGGTAACTAAGTACACATTATAATAATTTGTACCTGTAACCTAATCCAAGGGGTAACTAAGTACACATTATAATAATTTGTACCTGTAGCTTAATCCATGGGGTAACTAGGTACACATTATAATAATTTGTACCTGTAACATAATCCATGAGGTAACTAAGTACACATTATAATAATTTGTACCTGTAGCTTAATCCAAGGGGTAACTAAGTACACATTATAATCATTTGTACCTGTAGCTTAATCCATGGGGTAACTAAGTACACATTATAATAATTTGTACCTGTAACTTAATCCAAGGGGTAACTAAGTACACATTATAATAATTTGTACCTGTAGCTTAATCCAAGGGGTAACTAAGTACACATTATAATAATTTGTACCTGTAGCTTAATCCATGAGGTAACTAAGTACACATTATAATAATTTGTACCTGTAGCTTAATCCAAGGGGTAACTAAGTACACATTATAATAATTTGTACCTGTAGCTTAATCCAAGGGGTAACTAAGTACACATAATAATTTGTACCTGTAACTTAATCCATGGGGTAACTAAGTACACATTATAATAATTTGTACCTGTAACTTAATCCATGGGGTAACTAAGTACACATTATAATAATTTGTATCTGTAACTTAATCCATGGGGTATCTAAGTACACATTATAATAATTTGTACCTGTAACTTAATCCAAGGGGTAACTAAGTACACATTATAATAATTTGTACCTGTAGCTTAATCCAAGGGGTAACTAAGTACACATTATAATAAGTTGTACCTGTAACATAATTCATGAGGTAACTAAGTACACATTATAATAATTTGTACCTGTAACTTAAACCAAGGGGTAACTAAGTACACATTATAATAATTTGTACCTGTAACCTAATCCAAGGGGTAACTAAGTACACATTATACTAATTTGTACCTGTAACATAATCCATGAGGTAACTAAGTACACATTATAATAATTTGTACCTGTAACTTAATCCAAGGGGTAACTAAGTACACATTATAATAATTTGTACCTGTAGCTTAATCCAAGGGGTAACTAAGTACACATTATAATAATTTGTACCTGTAACTTAATCCAAGGGGTAACTAAGTACACATTATAATAATTTGTACCTGTAGCTTAATCCAAGGGGTAACTAAGTACACATTATAATAAGTTGTACCTGTAACATAATTCATGAGGTAACTAAGTACACATTATAATAATTTGTACCTGTAACATAATCCAAGGGGTAACTAAGTACACATTATAATAATTTGTATCTGTAGCTTAATCCATGGGGTAACTAGGTACACATTATAATAATTTGTACCTGTAACATAATCCATGAGGTAACTAAGTACACATTATAATAATTTGTACCTGTAGCTTAATCCAAGGGGTAACTAAGTACACATTATAATCATTTGTACCTGTAGCTTAATCCAAGGGGTAACTAAGTACACATTATAATAATTTGTACCTGTAACATAATCCATGGGGTAACTAAGTACACATTATAATAATTTGTACCTGTAGCTTAATCCAAGGGGTAACTAAGTACACATAATAATTTGTACCTGTAACTTAATCCATGAGGTAACTAAGTACACATAATAATGTGTACCTGTAACTTAATTCAAGGGGTAACTAAGTACACCTTATAATAATTTCCACCTGTAACTTAATCCATGGGGTAACTAAGTACACATTATAATAATTTGTACCTGTAGCTTAATCCAAGGAGTAACTAAGTACACATTATAATAATTTGTACCTGTAGCTTAATCCAAGGGGTAACTAAGTACACATAATAATTTGTACCTGTAACATAATCCATGAGGTAACTAAGTACACATAATAATTTGTACCTGTAACTTAATCCAAGGGGTAACTAAGTACACCTTATAATAATTTCCACCTGTAGCTTAAACCATGGGGTAACTAAGTACACATTATAATAATTTGTACCTGTAGCTTAATCCAAGGAGTAACTAAGTACACATTATAATAATTTGTACCTGTAGCTTAATCCAAGGGGTAACTAAGTACACATTATAATAATTTGTACCTGTAGCTTAATCCATGAGGTAACTAAGTACACATTATAATAATTTGTACCTGTAACTTAATCCAAGGGGTAACTAAGTACACATTATAATAATTTGTACCTGTAACATAATCCATGGGGTAACTAAGTACACATTATAATAATTTGTACCTGTAGCTTAATCCAAGGGGTAACTAAGTACACATTATAATAATTTGTACCTGTAGCTTAATCCAAGGGGTAACTAAGTACACATTATAATAATTTGTACCTGTTGCTTTATCCAAGGGGTAACTAAGTACACATTATAATAATTTGTACCTGTAGCTTAATCCAAGGGGTAACTAAGTACACATTATAATAATTTGTACCTGTAGCTTAATCCAAGGGGTAACTAAGTACACATTATAATAATTTGTACCTGTAGCTTAATCCAAGGGGTAACTAAGTACACATTATAATAATTTGTACCTGTAACTTAATCCATGGGGTAACTAAGTACACATTATAATAATTTGTACCTGTAACTTAATCCAAGGGGTAACTAAGTACACATTATAATAATTTGTACCTGTAACATAATCCATGAGGTAACTAAGTACACATTATAATAATTTGTACCTGTAACTTAATCCATGAGGTAACTAAGTACACATTATAATAATTTGTACCTGTAACATAATCCACGAGGTAACTAAGTACACATTATAATAATTTGTACCAGTAACTTAATCCAAGGGGTAACTAAGTACACATTATAATAATTTGTACCTGTAACATAATCCATGAGGTAACTAAGTACACAATATAATAATTTGTACCTGTAACTTAATCCAAGGGGTAACTAAGTACACATTATAATAATTTGTACCTGTAACATAATCCATGGGGTAACTAAGTACACATTATAATAATTTGTACCTGTAACATAATCCATGAGGTAACTAAGTACACATTATAATAATTTGTACCTGTAACATAATCCATGAGGTAGCTAAGTACACATTATAATAATTTGTACCTGTAACTTAATCCAAGGGGTAACTAAGTACACATTATAATAATTTGTACCTGTAACTTAATCCATGGGGTAACTAAGTACACATTATAATAATTTGTATCTGTAACTTAATCCATGGGGTATCTAAGTACACATTATAATAATTTGTACCTGTAACTTAATCCAAGGGGTAACTAAGTACACATTATAATAATTTGTACCTGTAGCTTAATCCAAGGGGTAACTAAGTACACATTATAATAAGTTGTACCTGTAACATAATTCATGAGGTAACTAAGTACACATTATAATAATTTGTACCTGTAACCTAATCCAAGGGGTAACTAAGTACACATTATACTAATTTGTACCTGTAACATAATCCATGAGGTAACTAAGTACACATTATAATAATTTGTACCTGTAGCTTAATCCAAGGGGTAACTAAGTACACATTATAATAATTTGTACCTGTAACTTAATCCAAGGGGTAACTAAGTACACATTATAATAATTTGTACCTGTAACATAATCCATGAGGTAACTAAGTACACATTATAATAATTTGTACCTGTAACATAATCCACGAGGTAACTAAGTACACATTATAATAATTTGTACCAGTAACTTAATCCAAGGGGTAACTAAGTACACATTATAATAATTTGTACCTGTAACTTAATCCAAGGGGTAACTAAGTACACATTATAATAATTTGTACCTGTAGCTTAATCCAAGGGGTAACTAAGTACACATTATAATAATTTGTACCTGTAACTTAATCCAAGGGGTAACTAAGTACACATTATAATAATTTGTACCTGTAGCTTAATCCAAGGGGTAACTAAGTACACATTATAATAAGTTGTACCTGTAACATAATTCATGAGGTAACTAAGTACACATTATAATAATTTGTACCTGTAACTTAAACCAAGGGGTAACTAAGTACACATTATAATAATTTGTACCTGTAACCTAATCCAAGGGGTAACTAAGTACACATTATAATAATTTGTACCTGTAGCTTAATCCATGGGGTAACTAGGTACACATTATAATAATTTGTACCTGTAACATAATCCATGAGGTAACTAAGTACACATTATAATAATTTGTACCTGTAGCTTAATCCAAGGGGTAACTAAGTACACATTATAATCATTTGTACCTGTAGCTTAATCCATGGGGTAACTAAGTACACATTATAATAATTTGTACCTGTAACTTAATCCAAGGGGTAACTAAGTACACATTATAATAATTTGTACCTGTAGCTTAATCCAAGGGGTAACTAAGTACACATTATAATAATTTGTACCTGTAGCTTAATCCATGAGGTAACTAAGTACACATTATAATAATTTGTACCTGTAGCTTAATCCAAGGGGTAACTAAGTACACATTATAATAATTTGTACCTGTAGCTTAATCCAAGGGGTAACTAAGTACACATAATAATTTGTACCTGTAACTTAATCCATGGGGTAACTAAGTACACATTATAATAATTTGTACCTGTAACTTAATCCATGGGGTAACTAAGTACACATTATAATAATTTGTATCTGTAACTTAATCCATGGGGTATCTAAGTACACATTATAATAATTTGTACCTGTAACTTAATCCAAGGGGTAACTAAGTACACATTATAATAATTTGTACCTGTAGCTTAATCCAAGGGGTAACTAAGTACACATTATAATAAGTTGTACCTGTAACATAATTCATGAGGTAACTAAGTACACATTATAATAATTTGTACCTGTAACTTAAACCAAGGGGTAACTAAGTACACATTATAATAATTTGTACCTGTAACCTAATCCAAGGGGTAACTAAGTACACATTATACTAATTTGTACCTGTAACATAATCCATGAGGTAACTAAGTACACATTATAATAATTTGTACCTGTAGCTTAATCCAAGGGGTAACTAAGTACACATTATAATAATTTGTACCTGTAACTTAATCCAAGGGGTAACTAAGTACACATTATAATAATTTGTACCTGTAACATAATCCATGAGGTAACTAAGTACACATTATAATAATTTGTACCTGTAACATAATCCACGAGGTAACTAAGTACACATTATAATAATTTGTACCAGTAACTTAATCCAAGGGGTAACTAAGTACACATTATAATAATTTGTACCTGTAACTTAATCCAAGGGGTAACTAAGTACACATTATAATAATTTGTACCTGTAGCTTAATCCAAGGGGTAACTAAGTACACATTATAATAATTTGTACCTGTAACTTAATCCAAGGGGTAACTAAGTACACATTATAATAATTTGTACCTGTAGCTTAATCCAAGGGGTAACTAAGTACACATTATAATAAGTTGTACCTGTAACATAATTCATGAGGTAACTAAGTACACATTATAATAATTTGTACCTGTAGCTTAAACCAAGGGGTAACTAAGTACACATTATAATAATTTGTACCTGTAACCTAATCCAAGGGGTAACTAAGTACACATTATAATAATTTGTACCTGTAGCTTAATCCATGGGGTAACTAGGTACACATTATAATAATTTGTACCTGTAACATAATCCATGAGGTAACTAAGTACACATTATAATAATTTGTACCTGTAGCTTAATCCAAGGGGTAACTAAGTACACATTATAATCATTTGTACCTGTAGCTTAATCCATGGGGTAACTAAGTACACATTATAATAATTTGTACCTGTAACTTAATCCAAGGGGTAACTAAGTACACATTATAATAATTTGTACCTGTAGCTTAATCCAAGGGGTAACTAAGTACACATTATAATAATTTGTACCTGTAGCTTAATCCATGAGGTAACTAAGTACACATTATAATAATTTGTACCTGTAGCTTAATCCAAGGGGTAACTAAGTACACATTATAATAATTTGTACCTGTAGCTTAATCCAAGGGGTAACTAAGTACACATAATAATTTGTACCTGTAACTTAATCCATGAGGTAACTAAGTACACATAATAATGTGTACCTGTAACTTAATCCAAGGGGTAACTAAGTACACCTTATAATAATTTCCACCTGTAACTTAATCCATGGGGTAACTAAGTACACATTATAATAATTTGTACCTGTAGCTTAATCCAAGGAGTAACTAAGTACACATTATAATAATTTGTACCTGTAGCTTAATCCAAGGGGTAACTAAGTACACATTATAATAATTTGTACCTGTAGCTTAATCCAATGGGTAACTAAGTACACATTATAATAATTTGTACCTGTAGCATAATCCATGAGGTAACTAAGTACACATTATAATAATTTGTACCTGTAACTTAATCCAAGGGGTAACTAAGTACACATAATAATTTGTACCTGTAACATAATCCATGAGGTAACTAAGTACACATAATAATTTGTACCTGTAACTTAATCCAAGGGGTAACTAAGTACACCTTATAATAATTTCCACCTGTAGCTTAATCCAGGGGGTAACTAAGTACACATTATAATAATTTGTACCTGTAGCTTAATCCAAGGAGTAACTAAGTACACATTATAATAATTTGTACCTGTAGCTTAATCCAAGGGGTAACTAAGTACACATTATAATAATTTGTACCTGTAGCTTAATCCATGAGGTAACTAAGTACACATTATAATAATTTGTACCTGTAGCTTAATCCAAGGGGTAACTAAGTACACATTATAATAATTTGTACCTGTAACATAATCCATGGGGTAACTAAGTACACATTATAATAATTTGTACCTGTAACTTAATCCAAGGGGTAACTAAGTACACATTATAATAATTTGTACCTGTAACTTAATCCAAGGGGTAACTAAGTACACATTATAATAATTTGTACCTGTAGCTTTATCCAAGGGGTAACTAAGTACACATTATAATAATTTGTACCTGTAGCTTAATCCAAGGGGTAACTAAGTACACATTATAATAATTTGTACCTGTAGCTTAATCCAAGGGGTAACTAAGTACACATTATAATAATTTGTACCTGTAGCTTAATCCAAGGGGTAACTAAGTACACATTATAATAATTTGTACCTGTAACTTAATCCATGGGGTAACTAAGTACACATTATAATAATTTGTACCTGTAACTTAATCCAAGGGGTAACTAAGTACACATTATAATAATTTGTACCTGTAACATAATCCAAGGGGTAACTAAGTACACATTATAATAATTTGTACCTGTAACTTAATCCATGAGGTAACTAAGTACACATTATAATAATTTGTACCTGTAACATAATCCACGAGGTAACTAAGTACACATTATAATAATTTGTACCAGTAACTTAATCCAAGGGGTAACTAAGTACACATTATAATAATTTGTACCTGTAACATAATCCATGAGGTAACTAAGTACACAATATAATAATTTGTACCTGTAACTTAATCCAAGGGGTAACTAAGTACACATTATAATAATTTGTACCTGTAACATAATCCATGGGGTAACTAAGTACACATTATAATAATTTGTACCTGTAACATAATCCATGAGGTAACTAAGTACACATTATAATAATTTGTACCTGTAACATAATCCATGAGGTAGCTAAGTACACATTATAATAATTTGTACCTGTAACTTAATCCAAGGGGTAACTAAGTACACATTATAATAATTTGTACCTGTAACCTAATCCATGGGGTAACTAAGTACACATTATAATAATTTGTATCTGTAACTTAATCCATGGGGTAACTAAGTACACATTATAATAATTTGTACCTGTAACTTAATCCAAGGGGTAACTAAGTACACATTATAATAATTTGTACCTGTAACATAATCCATGAGGTAACTAAGTACACATTATAATAATTTGTACCTGTAACATAATCCACAAGGTAACTAAGTACACATTATAATAATTTGTACCAGTAACTTAATCCAAGGGGTAACTAAGTACACATTATAATAATTTGTACCTGTAACTTAATCCAAGGGGTAACTAAGTACACATTATAATAATTTGTACCTGTAGCTTAATCCAAGGGGTAACTAAGTACACATTATAATAATTTGTACCTGTAACTTAATCCAAGGGGTAACTAAGTACACATTATAATAATTTGTACCTGTAGCTTAATCCAAGGGGTAACTAAGTACACATTATAATAAGTTGTACCTGTAACATAATTCATGAGGTAACTAAGTACACATTATAATAATTTGTACCTGTAACTTAAACCAAGGGGTAACTAAGTACACATTATAATAATTTGTACCTGTAACCTAATCCAAGGGGTAAATAAGTACACATTATAATAATTTGTACCTGTAGCTTAATCCATGGGGTAACTAGGTACACATTATAATAATTTGTACCTGTAACATAATCCATGAGGTAACTAAGTACACATTATAATAATTTGTACCTGTAGCTTAATCCAAGGGGTAACTAAGTACACATTATAATCATTTGTACCTGTAACTTAATCCAAGGGGTAACTAAGTACACATTATAATAATTTGTACCTGTAGCTTAATCCAAGGGGTAACTAAGTACACATTATAATAATTTGTACCTGTAACATAATCCATGGGGTAACTAAGTACACATTATAATAATTTGTACCTGTAGCTTAATCCAAGGGGTAACTAAGTACACATAATAATTTGTACCTGTAACTTAATCCATGAGGTAACTAAGTACACATAATAATGTGTACCTGTAGCTTAATCCAAGGGGTAACTAAGTACACCTTATAATAATTTCCACCTGTAACTTAATCCATGGGGTAACTAAGTACACATTATAATAATTTGTACCTGTAGCTTAATCCAAGGAGTAACTAAGTACACATTATAATAATTTGTACCTGTAGCTTAATCCAAGGGGTAACTAAGTACACATTATAATAATTTGTACCTGTAGCTTAATCCAAGGGGTAACTAAGTACACATTATAATAATTTGTACCTGTAGCATAATCCATGAGGTAACTAAGTACACATTATAATAATTTGTACCTGTAACTTAATCCAAGGGGTAACTAAGTACACAAAATAATTTGTACCTATAACATAATCCATGAGGTAACTAAGTACACATAATAATTTGTACCTGTAACTTAATCCAAGGGGTAACTAAGTACACCTTATAATAATTTCCACCTGTAGCTTAATCCATGGGGTAACTAAGTACACATTATAATAATTTGTACCTGTAGCTTAATCCAAGGAGTAACTAAGTACACATTATAATAATTTGTACCTGTAGCTTAATCCATGGGGTAACTAAGTACACATTATAATAATTTGTACCTGTAACATAATCCATGGGGTAACTAAGTACACATTATAATAATTTGTACCTGTAACTTAATCCAAGGGGTAACTAAGTACACATTATAATAATTTGTACCTGTAACTTAATCCAAGGGGTAACTAAGTACACATTATAATAATTTGTACCTGTAACATAATCCAAGGGGTAACTAAGTACACATTATAATAATTTGTACCTGTAACATAATCCATGAGGTAACTAAGTACACATAATAATGTGTACCTGTAACTTAATCCAAGGGGTAACTAAGTACACCTTATAATAATTTCCACCTGTAACTTAATCCATGGGGTAACTAAGTACACATTATAATAATGTGTACCTGTAGCTTAATCCAAGGAGTAACTAAGTACACATTATAATAATTTGTACCTGTAACCTAATCCAAGGGGTAACTAAGTACACATTATAATAATTTGTACCTGTAGCTTAATCCAAGGAGTAACTAAGTACACATTATAATAATTTGTACCTGTAGCTTAATCCAAGGGGTAACTAAGTACACATTATAATAATTTGTACCTGTAGCTTAATCCATGAGGTAACTAAGTACACATTATAATAATTTGTACCTGTAGCTTAATCCAAGGGGTAACTAAGTACACATTATAATAATTTGTACCTGTAGCTTAATCCAAGGGGTAACTAAGTACACATTATAATAATTTGTACCTGTAACATAATCCATGGGGTAACTAAGTACACATTATAATAATTTGTACCTGTAACTTAATCCAAGGGGTAACTAAGTACACATTATAATAATTTGTACCTGTAACTTAATCCAAGGGGTAACTAAGTACACATTATAATAATTTGTACCTGTAGCTTTATCCAAGGGGTAACTAAGTACACATTATAATAATTTGTACCTGTAGCTTAATCCAAGGGGTAACTAAGTACACATTATAATAATTTGTACCTGTAGCTTAATCCAAGGGGTAACTAAGTACACATTATAATAATTTGTACCTGTAGCTTAATCCAAGGGGTAACTAAGTACACATTATAATAATTTGTACCTGTAACTTAATCCATGGGGTAACTAAGTACACATTATAATAATTTGTACCTGTAACTTAATCCATGAGGTAACTAAGTACACATTATAATAATTTGTACCTGTAACATAATCCACGAGGTAACTAAGTACACATTATAATAATTTGTACCTGTAACATAATCCACGAGGTAACTAAGTACACATTATAATAATTTGTACCTGTAACTTAATCCAAGGGGTAACTAAGTACACATTATAATAATTTGTACCTGTAACATAATCCATGAGGTAACTAAGTACACAATATAATAATTTGTACCTGTAACTTAATCCAAGGGGTAACTAAGTACACATTATAATAATTTGTACCTGTAACATAATCCAAGGGGTAACTAAGTACACATTATAATAATTTGTACCTGTAACATAATCCATGAGGTAACTAAGTACACATAATAATGTGTACCTGTAACTTAATCCAAGGGGTAACTAAGTACACCTTATAATAATTTCCACCTGTAACTTAATCCATGGGGTAACTAAGTACACATTATAATAATGTGTACCTGTAGCTTAATCCAAGGAGTAACTAAGTACACATTATAATAATTTGTACCTGTAACCTAATCCAAGGGGTAACTAAGTACACATTATAATAATTTGTACCTGTAACATAATCCATGAGGTAACTAAGTACACATTATAATAATTTGTACCTGTAGCTTAATCCAAGGGGTAACTAAGTACACATTATAATAATTTGTACCTGTAGCTTAATCCAAGGGGTAACTAAGTACACATTATAATAATTTGTACCTGTAGCTTAATCCAAGGGGTAACTAAGTACACATTATAATAATTTGTACCTGTAGCATAATCCATGAGGTAACTAAGTACACATTATAATAATTTGTACCTGTAACTTAATCCAAGGGGTAACTAAGTACACATAATAATTTGTACCTGTAACATAATCCATGAGGTAACTAAGTACACATAATAATTTGTACCTGTAACTTAATCCAAGGGGTAACTAAGTACACCTTATAATAATTTCCACCTGTAGCTTAATCCATGGGGTAACTAAGTACACATTATAATAATTTGTACCTGTAGCTTAATCCAAGGAGTAACTAAGTACACATTATAATAATTTGTACCTGTAGCTTAATCCAAGGGGTAACTAAGTACACATTATAATAATTTGTACCTGTAGCTTAATCCATGAGGTAACTAAGTACACATTATAATAATTTGTACCTGTAACTTAATCCAAGGGGTAACTAAGTACACATTATAATAATTTGTACCTGTAACATAATCCATGGGGTAACTAAGTACACATTATAATAATTTGTACCTGTAACTTAATCCAAGGGGTAACTAAGTACACATTATAATAATTTGTACCTGTAACTTAATCCAAGGGGTAACTAAGTACACATTATAATAATTTGTACCTGTAGCTTTATCCAAGGGGTAACTAAGTACACATTATAATAATTTGTACCTGTAGCTTAATCCAAGGGGTAACTAAGTACACATTATAATAATTTGTACCTGTAGCTTAATCCAAGGGGTAACTAAGTACACATTATAATAATTTGTACCTGTAGCTTAATCCAAGGGGTAACTAAGTACACATTATAATAATTTGTACCTGTAACTTAATCCATGGGGTAACTAAGTACACATTATAATAATTTGTACCTGTAACTTAATCCAAGGGGTAACTAAGTACACATTATAATAATTTGTACCTGTAACATAATCCATGAGGTAACTAAGTACACATTATAATAATTTGTACCTGTAACTTAATCCATGAGGTAACTAAGTACACATTATAATAATTTGTACCTGTAACATAATCCACGAGGTAACTAAGTACACATTATAATAATTTGTACCAGTAACTTAATCCAAGGGGTAACTAAGTACACATTATAATAATTTGTACCTGTAACATAATCCATGAGGTAACTAAGTACACAATATAATAATTTGTACCTGTAACTTAATCCAAGGGGTAACTAAGTACACATTATAATAATTTGTACCTGTAACATAATCCATGGGGTAACTAAGTACACATTATAATAATTTGTACCTGTAACATAATCCATGAGGTAACTAAGTACACATTATAATAATTTGTACCTGTAACATAATCCATGAGGTAGCTAAGTACACATTATAATAATTTGTACCTGTAACTTAATCCAAGGGGTAACTAAGTACACATTATAATAATTTGTACCTGTAACTTAATCCATGGGGTAACTAAGTACACATTATAATAATTTGTATCTGTAACTTAATCCATGGGGTATCTAAGTACACATTATAATAATTTGTACCTGTAACTTAATCCAAGGGGTAACTAAGTACACATTATAATAATTTGTACCTGTAGCTTAATCCAAGGGGTAACTAAGTACACATTATAATAAGTTGTACCTGTAACATAATTCATGAGGTAACTAAGTACACATTATAATAATTTGTACCTGTAACTTAAACCAAGGGGTAACTAAGTACACATTATAATAATTTGTACCTGTAACCTAATCCAAGGGGTAACTAAGTACACATTATAATAATTTGTACCTGTAACATAATCCATGAGGTAACTAAGTACACATTATAATAATTTGTACCTGTAGCTTAATCCAAGGGGTAACTAAGTACACATTATAATAATTTGTACCTGTAACTTAATCCAAGGGGTAACTAAGTACACATTATAATAATTTGTACCTGTAACATAATCCATGAGGTAACTAAGTACACATTATAATAATTTGTACCTGTAACATAATCCACGAGGTAACTAAGTACACATTATAATAATTTGTACCAGTAACTTAATCCAAGGGGTAACTAAGTACACATTATAATAATTTGTACCTGTAACTTAATCCAAGGGGTAACTAAGTACACATTATAATAATTTGTACCTGTAGCTTAATCCAAGGGGTAACTAAGTACACATTATAATAATTTGTACCTGTAACTTAATCCAAGGGGTAACTAAGTACACATTATAATAATTTGTACCTGTAGCTTAATCCAAGGGGTAACTAAGTACACATTATAATAAGTTGTACCTGTAACATAATTCATGAGGTAACTAAGTACACATTATAATAATTTGTGCCTGTAACTTAAACCAAGGGGTAACTAAGTACACATTATAATAATTTGTACATGTAACCTAATCCAAGGGGTAACTAAGTACACATTATAATAATTTGTACCTGTAGCTTAATCCATGGGGTAACTAGGTACACATTATAATAATTTGTACCTGTAACATAATCCATGAGGTAACTAAGTACACATTATAATAATTTGTACCTGTAGCTTAATCCAAGGGGTAACTAAGTACACATTATAATCATTTGTACCTGTAGCTTAATCCATGGGGTAACTAAGTACACATTATAATAATTTGTACCTGTAACTTAATCCAAGGGGTAACTAAGTACACATTATAATAATTTGTACCTGTAGCTTAATCCAAGGGGTAACTAAGTACACATTATAATAATTTGTACCTGTAACATAATCCATGGGATAACTAAGTACACATTATAATAATTTGTACCTGTAGCTTAATCCAAGGGGTAACTAAGTACACATAATAATTTGTACCTGTAACTTAATCCATGAGGTAACTAAGTACACATAATAATGTGTACCTGTAACTTAATCCAAGGGTTAACTAAGTACACCTTATAATAATTTCCACCTGTAACTTAATCCATGGGGTAACTAAGTACACATTATAATAATTTGTACCTGTAGCTTAATCCAAGGAGTAACTAAGTACACATTATAATAATTTGTACCTGTAGCTTAATCCAAGGGGTAACTAAGTACACATTATAATAATTTGTACCTGTAGCTTAATCCAAGGGGTAACTAAGTACACATTATAATAATTTGTACCTGTAGCATAATCCATGAGGTAACTAAGTACACATTATAATAATTTGTACCTGTAACTTAATCCAAGGGGTAACTAAGTACACATAATAATTTGTACCTGTAACATAATCCATGAGGTAACTAAGTACACATAATAATTTGTACCTGTAACTTAATCCAAGGGGTAACTAAGTACACCTTATAATAATTTCCACCTGTAGCTTAATCCAGGGGGTAACTAAGTACACATTATAATAATTTGTACCTGTAGCTTAATCCAAGGAGTAACTAAGTACACATTATAATAATTTGTACCTGTAGCTTAATCCAAGGGGTAACTAAGTACACATTATAATAATTTGTACCTGTAGCTTAATCCATGAGGTAACTAAGTACACATTATAATAATTTGTACCTGTAGCTTAATCCAAGGGGTAACTAAGTACACATTATAATAATTTGTACCTGTAACATAATCCATGGGGTAACTAAGTACACATTATAATAATTTGTACCTGTAACTTAATCCAAGGGGTAACTAAGTACACATTATAATAATTTGTACCTGTAACTTAATCCAAGGGGTAACTAAGTACACATTATAATAATTTGTACCTGTAGCTTTATCCAAGGGGTAACTAAGTACACATTATAATAATTTGTACCTGTAGCTTAATCCAAGGGGTAACTAAGTACACATTATAATAATTTGTACCTGTAGCTTAATCCAAGGGGTAACTAAGTACACATTATAATAATTTGTACCTGTAGCTTAATCCAAGGGGTAACTAAGTACACATTATAATAATTTGTACCTGTAACTTAATCCATGGGGTAACTAAGTACACATTATAATAATTTGTACCTGTAGCTTAATCCAAGGGGTAACTAAGTACACATTATAATAAGTTGTACCTGTAACATAATTCATGATGAGGTAACTAAGTACACATTATAATAATTTGTACCTGTAACTTAAACCAAGGGGTAACTAAGTACACATTATAATAATTTGTACCTGTAACCTAATCCAAGGGGTAACTAAGTACACATTATAATAATTTGTACCTGTAGCTTAATCCATGGGGTAACTAGGTACACATTATAATAATTTGTACCTGTAACATAATCCATGAGGTAACTAAGTACACATTATAATAATTTGTACCTGTAGCTTAATCCAAGGGGTAACTAAGTACACATTATAATCATTTGTACCTGTAACTTAATCCAAGGGTTAACTAAGTACACATTATAATAATTTGTACCTGTAGCTTAATCCAAGGGGTAACTAAGTACACATTATAATAATTTGTACCTGTAACATAATCCATGGGGTAACTAAGTACACATTATAATAATTTGTACCTGTAGCTTAATCCAAGGGGTAACTAAGTACACATAATAATTTGTACCTGTAACTTAATCCATGAGGTAACTAAGTACACATAATAATGTGTACCTGTAACTTAATCCAAGGGGTAACTAAGTACACCTTATAATAATTTCCACCTGTAACTTAATCCATGGGGTAACTAAGTACACATTATAATAATGTGTACCTGTAGCTTAATCCAAGGAGTAACTAAGTACACATTATAATAATTTGTACCTGTAGCTTAATCCAAGGGGTAACTAAGTACACATTATAATAATGTGTACCTGTAGCTTAATCCAAGGGGTAACTAAGTACACATTATAATAATTTGTACCTGTAGCATAATCCATGAGGTAACTAAGTACACATTATAATAATTTGTACCTGTAGCTTAATCCAAAGGGTAACTAAGTACACAAAATAATTTGTACCTGTAACATAATCCATGAGGTAACTAAGTACACATAATAATTTGTACCTGTAACTTAATCCAAGGGGTAACTAAGTACACCTTATAATAATTTCCACCTGTAGCTTAATCCATGGGGTAACTAAGTACACATTATAATAATTTGTACCTGTAGCTTAATCCAAGGAGTAACTAAGTACACATTATAATAATTTGTACCTGTAGCTTAATCCAAGGGGTAACTAAGTACACATTATAATAATTTGTACCTGTAGCTTAATCCAAGGGGTAACAAAGTACACATTATAATAATTTGTACCTGTAGCTTAATCCAAGGGGTAACTAAGTACACATTATAATAATTTGTACCTGTAGCTTAATCCAAGGAGTAACTAAGTACACATTATAATAATTTGTACCTGTAGCTTAATCCAAGGGGTAACTAAGTACACATTATAATAATTTGTACCTGTAGCTTAATCCATGAGGTAACTAAGTACACATTATAATAATTTGTACCTGTAGCTTAATCCAAGGGGTAACTAAGTACACATTATAATAATTTGTACCTGTAACATAATCCATGGGGTAACTAAGTACACATTATAATAATTTGTACCTGTAGCTTAATCCAAGGGGTAACTAAGTACACATTATAATAATTTGTACCTGTAACTTAATCCAAGGGGTAACTAAGTACACATTATAATAATTTGTACCTGTAGCTTTATCCAAGGGGTAACTAAGTACACATTATAATAATTTGTACCTGTAGCTTAATCCAAGGGGTAACTAAGTACACATTATAATAATTTGTACCTGTAGCTTAATCCAAGGGGTAACTAAGTACACATTATAATAATTTGTACCTGTAGCTTAATCCAAGGGGTAACTAAGTACACATTATAATAATTTGTACCTGTAACTTAATCCATGGGGTAACTAAGTACACATTATAATAATTTGTACCTGTAGCTTAATCCAAGGGGTAACTAAGTACACATTATAATAAGTTGTACCTGTAACATAATTCATGAGGTAACTAAGTACACATTATAATAATTTGTACCTGTAACTTAAACCAAGGGGTAACTAAGTACACATTATAATAATTTGTACCTGTAACCTAATCCAAGGGGTAACTAAGTACACATTATAATAATTTGTACCTGTAGCTTAATCCATGGGGTAACTAGGTACACATTATAATAATTTGTACCTGTAACATAATCCATGAGGTAACTAAGTACACATTATAATAATTTGTACCTGTAGCTTAATCCAAGGGGTAACTAAGTACACATTATAATCATTTGTACCTGTAACTTAATCCAAGGGGTAACTAAGTACACATTATAATAATTTGTACCTGTAGCTTAATCCAAGGGGTAACTAAGTACACATTATAATAATTTGTACCTGTAACATAATCCATGGGGTAACTAAGTACACATTATAATAATTTGTACCTGTAGCTTAATCCAAGGGGTAACTAAGTACACATAATAATTTGTACCTGTAACTTAATCCATGAGGTAACTAAGTACACATAATAATGTGTACCTGTAACTTAATCCAAGGGGTAACTAAGTACACCTTATAATAATTTCCACCTGTAACTTAATCCATGGGGTAACTAAGTACACATTATAATAATTTGTACCTGTAGCTTAATCCAAGGAGTAACTAAGTACACATTATAATAATTTGTACCTGTAGCTTAATCCAAGGGGTAACTAAGTACACATTATAATAATTTGTGCCTGTAGCTTAATCCAAGGGGTAACTAAGTACACATTATAATAATTTGTACCTGTAGCATAATCCATGAGGTAACTAAGTACACATTATAATAATTTGTACCTGTAACTTAATCCAAGGGGTAACTAAGTACACAAAATAATTTGTACCTGTAACATAATCCATGAGGTAACTAAGTACACATAATAATTTGTACCTGTAACTTAATCCAAGGGGTAACTAAGTACACCTTATAATAATTTGTACCTGTAACTTAATCCAAGGGGTAACTAAGTACACATTATAATAATTTGTACCTGTAGCTTTATCCAAGGGGTAACTAAGTACACATTATAATAATTTGTACCTGTAGCTTAATCCAAGGGGTAACTAAGTACACATTATAATAATTTGTACCTGTAGCTTAATCCAAGGGGTAACTAAGTACACATTATAATAATTTGTACCTGTAGCTTAATCCAAGGGGTAACTAAGTACACATTATAATAATTTGTACCTGTAGCTTAATCCATGGGGTAACTAAGTACACATTATAATAATTTGTACCTGTAGCTTAATCCATGAGGTAACTAAGTACACATTATAATAATTTGTACCTGTAACATAATCCACGAGGTAACTAAGTACACATTATAATAATTTGTACCTGTAACATAATCCACGAGGTAACTAAGTACACATTATAATAATTTGTACCTGTAACTTAATCCAAGGGGTAACTAAGTACACATTATAATAATTTGTACCTGTAACATAATCCATGAGGTAACTAAGTACACAATATAATAATTTGTACCTGTAACTTAATCCAAGGGGTAATTAAGTACACATTATAATAATTTGTACCTGTAACATAATCCAAGGGGTAACTAAGTACACATTATAATAATTTGTACCTGTAACATAATCCATGAGGTAACTAAGTACACATAATAATGTGTACCTGTAACTTAATCCAAGGGGTAACTAAGTACACCTTATAATAATTTCCACCTGTAACTTAATCCATGGGGTAACTAAGTACACATTATAATAATGTGTACCTGTAGCTTAATCCAAGGAGTAACTAAGTACACATTATAATAATTTGTACCTGTAACCTAATCCAAGGGGTAACTAAGTACACATTATAATAATTTGTACCTGTAACATAATCCATGAGGTAACTAAGTACACATTATAATAATTTGTACCTGTAGCTTAATCCAAGGGGTAACTAAGTACACATTATAATAATTTGTACCTGTAGCTTAATCCAAGGGGTAGCTAAGTACACATTATAATAATTTGTACCTGTAGCTTAATCCAAGGGGTAACTAAGTACACATTATAATAATTTGTACCTGTAGCATAATCCATGAGGTAACTAAGTACACATAATAATTTGTACCTGTAACTTAATCCAAGGGGTAACTAAGTACACATAATAATTTGTACCTGTAACATAATCCATGAGGTAACTAAGTACACATAATAATTTGTACCTGTAACTTAATCCAAGGGGTAACTAAGTACACCTTATAATAATTTCCACCTGTAGCTTAATCCATGGGGTAACTAAGTACACATTATAATAATTTGTACCTGTAGCTTAATCCAAGGAGTAACTAAGTACACATTATAATAATTTGTACCTGTAGCTTAATCCAAGGGGTAACTAAGTACACATTATAATAATTTGTACCTGTAGCTTAATCCATGAGGTAACTAAGTACACATTATAATAATTTGTACCTGTAACTTAATCCAAGGGGTAACTAAGTACACATTATAATAATTTGTACCTGTAACTTAATCCAAGGGGTAACTAAGTACACATTATAATAATTTGTACCTGTAGCTTTATCCAAGGGGTAACTAAGTACACATTATAATAATTTGTACCTGTAGCTTAATCCAAGGGGTAACTAAGTACACATTATAATAATTTGTACCTGTAGCTTAATCCAAGGGGTAACTAAGTACACATTATAATAATTTGTACCTGTAGCTTAATCCAAGGGGTAACTAAGTACACATTATAATAATTTGTACCTGTAACTTAATCCATGGGGTAACTAAGTACACATTATAATAATTTGTACCTGTAACTTAATCCAAGGGGTAACTAAGTACACATTATAATAATTTGTACCTGTAGCATAATCCATGAGGTAACTAAGTACACATTATAATAATTTGTACCTGTAACTTAATCCATGAGGTAACTAAGTACACATTATAATAATTTGTACCTGTAACATAATCCACGAGGTAACTAAGTACACATTATAATAATTTGTACCAGTAACTTAATCCAAGGGGTAACTAAGTACACATTATAATAATTTGTACCTGTAACATAATCCATGAGGTAACTAAGTACACAATATAATAATTTGTACCTGTAACTTAATCCAAGGGGTAACTAAGTACACATTATAATAATTTGTACCTGTAACATAATCCATGGGGTAACTAAGTACACATTATAATAATTTGTACCTGTAACATAATCCATGAGGTAACTAAGTACACATTATAATAATTTGTACCTGTAACATAATCCATGAGGTAGCTAAGTACACATTATAATAATTTGTACCTGTAACTTAATCCAAGGGGTAACTAAGTACACATTATAATAATTTGTACCTGTAACTTAATCCATGGGGTAACTAAGTACACATTATAATAATTTGTATCTGTAACTTAATCCATGGGGTATCTAAGTACACATTATAATAATTTGTACCTGTAACTTAATCCAAGGGGTAACTAAGTACACATTATAATAATTTGTACCTGTAGCTTAATCCAAGGGGTAACTAAGTACACATTATAATAAGTTGTACCTGTAACATAATTCATGAGGTAACTAAGTACACATTATAATAATTTGTACCTGTAACTTAAACCAAGGGGTAACTAAGTACACATTATAATAATTTGTACCTGTAACCTAATCCAAGGGGTAACTAAGTACACATTATAATAATTTGTACCTGTAACATAATCCATGAGGTAACTAAGTACACATTATAATAATTTGTACCTGTAGCTTAATCCAAGGGGTAACTAAGTACACATTATAATAATTTGTACCTGTAACTTAATCCAAGGGGTAACTAAGTACACATTATAATAATTTGTACCTGTAACATAATCCATGAGGTAACTAAGTACACATTATAATAATTTGTACCTGTAACATAATCCACGAGGTAACTAAGTACACATTATAATAATTTGTACCAGTAACTTAATCCAAGGGGTAACTAAGTACACATTATAATAATTTGTACCTGTAACTTAATCCAAGGGGTAACTAAGTACACATTATAATAATTTGTACCTGTAGCTTAATCCAAGGGGTAACTAAGTACACATTATAATAATTTGTACCTGTAACTTAATCCAAGGGGTAACTAAGTACACATTATAATAATTTGTACCTGTAGCTTAATCCAAGGGGTAACTAAGTACACATTATAATAAGTTGTACCTGTAACATAATTCATGAGGTAACTAAGTACACATTATAATAATTTGTACCTGTAACTTAAACCAAGGGGTAACTAAGTACACATTATAATAATTTGTACCTGTAACCTAATCCAAGGGGTAACTAAGTACACATTATAATAATTTGTACCTGTAGCTTAATCCATGGGGTAACTAGGTACACATTATAATAATTTGTACCTGTAACATAATCCATGAGGTAACTAAGTACACATTATAATAATTTGTACCTGTAGCTTAATCCAAGGGGTAACTAAGTACACATTATAATCATTTGTACCTGTAGCTTAATCCATGGGGTAACTAAGTACACATTATAATAATTTGTACCTGTAACTTAATCCAAGGGGTAACTAAGTACACATTATAATAATTTGTACCTGTAGCTTAATCCAAGGGGTAACTAAGTACACATTATAATAATTTGTACCTGTAACATAATCCATGGGGTAACTAAGTACACATTATAATAATTTGTACCTGTAGCTTAATCCAAGGGGTAACTAAGTACACATAATAATTTGTACCTGTAACTTAATCCATGAGGTAACTAAGTACACATAATAATGTGTACCTGTAACTTAATCCAAGGGGTAACTAAGTACACCTTATAATAATTTCCACCTGTAACTTAATCCATGGGGTAACTAAGTACACATTATAATAATTTGTACCTGTAGCTTAATCCAAGGAGTAACTAAGTACACATTATAATAATTTGTACCTGTAGCTTAATCCAAGGGGTAACTAAGTACACATTATAATAATTTGTACCTGTAGCTTAATCCAAGGGGTAACTAAGTACACATTATAATAATTTGTATCTGTAGCATAATCCATGAGGTAACTAAGTACACATTATAATAATTTGTACCTGTAACTTAATCCAAGGGGTAACTAAGTACACATAATAATTTGTACCTGTAACATAATCCATGAGGTAACTAAGTACACATAATAATTTGTACCTGTAACTTAATCCAAGGGGTAACTAAGTACACCTTATAATAATTTCCACCTGTAGCTTAATCCAGGGGGTAACTAAGTACACATTATAATAATTTGTACCTGTAGCTTAATCCAAGGAGTAACTAAGTACACATTATAATAATTTGTACCTGTAGCTTAATCCAAGGGGTAGCTAAGTACACATTATAATAATTTGTACCTGTAGCTTAATCCATGAGGTAACTAAGTACACATTATAATAATTTGTACCTGTAGCTTAATCCAAGGGGTAACTAAGTACACATTATAATAATTTGTACCTGTAACATAATCCATGGGGTAACTAAGTACACATTATAATAATTTGTACCTGTAACTTAATCCAAGGGGTAACTAAGTACACATTATAATAATTTGTACCTGTAACTTAATCCAAGGGGTAACTAAGTACACATTATAATAATTTGTACCTGTAGCTTTATCCAAGGGGTAACTAAGTACACATTATAATAATTTGTACCTGTAGCTTAATCCAAGGGGTAACTAAGTACACATTATAATAATTTGTACCTGTAGCTTAATCCAAGGGGTAACTAAGTACACATTATAATAATTTGTACCTGTAGCTTAATCCAAGGGGTAACTAAGTACACATTATAATAATTTGTACCTGTAACTTAATCCATGGGGTAACTAAGTACACATTATAATAATTTGTACCTGTAACTTAATCCAAGGGGTAACTAAGTACACATTATAATAATTTGTACCTGTAACTTAATCCATGAGGTAACTAAGTACACATTATAATAATTTGTACCTGTAACATAATCCACGAGGTAACTAAGTACACATTATAATAATTTGTACCAGTAACTTAATCCAAGGGGTAACTAAGTACACATTATAATAATTTGTACCTGTAACATAATCCATGAGGTAACTAAGTACACAATATAATAATTTGTACCTGTAACTTAATCCAAGGGGTAACTAAGTACACATTATAATAATTTGTACCTGTAACATAATCCATGGGGTAACTAAGTACACATTATAATAATTTGTACCTGTAACATAATCCATGAGGTAACTAAGTACACATTATAATAATTTGTACCTGTAACATAATCCATGAGGTAGCTAAGTACACATTATAATAATTTGTACCTGTAACTTAATCCAAGGGGTAACTAAGTACACATTATAATAATTTGTACCTGTAACCTAATCCATAGGGTAACTAAGTACACATTATAATAATTTGTATCTGTAACTTAATCCATGGGGTAACTAAGTACACATTATAATAATTTGTACCTGTAACTTAATCCAAGGGGTAACTAAGTACACATTATAATAATTTGTACCTGTAACATAATCCATGAGGTAACTAAGTACACATTATAATAATTTGTACCTGTAACATAATCCACAAGGTAACTAAGTACACATTATAATAATTTGTACCAGTAACTTAATCCAAGGGGTAACTAAGTACACATTATAATAATTTGTACCTGTAACTTAATCCAAGGGGTAACTAAGTACACATTATAATAATTTGTACCTGTAGCTTAATCCAAGGGGTAACTAAGTACACATTATAATAATTTGTACCTGTAACTTAATCCAAGGGGTAACTAAGTACACATTATAATAATTTGTACCTGTAGCTTAATCCAAGGGGTAACTAAGTACACATTATAATAAGTTGTACCTGTAACATAATTCATGAGGTAACTAAGTACACATTATAATAATTTGTACCTGTAACTTAAACCAAGGGGTAACTAAGTACACATTATAATAATTTGTACCTGTAACCTAATCCAAGGGGTAACTAAGTACACATTATAATAATTTGTACCTGTAGCTTAATCCATGGGGTAACTAGGTACACATTATAATAATTTGTACCTGTAACATAATCCATGAGGTAACTAAGTACACATTATAATAATTTGTACCTGTAACTTAATCCAAGGGGTAACTAAGTACACATTATAATCATTTGTACCTGTAACTTAATCCAAGGGGTAACTAAGTACACATTATAATAATTTGTACCTGTAGCTTAATCCAAGGGGTAACTAAGTACACATTATAATAATTTGTACCTGTAGCATAATCCATGGGGTAACTAAGTACACATTATAATAATTTGTACCTGTAGCTTAATCCAAGGGGTAACTAAGTACACATAATAATTTGTACCTGTAACTTAATCCATGAGGTAACTAAGTACACATAATAATGTGTACCTGTAACTTAATCCAAGGGGTAACTAAGTACACCTTATAATAATTTCCACCTGTAACTTAATCCATGGGGTAACTAAGTACACATTATAATAATTTGTACCTGTAGCTTAATCCAAGGAGTAACTAAGTACACATTATAATAATTTGTACCTGTAGCTTAATCCAAGGGGTAACTAAGTACACATTATAATAATTTGTACCTGTAGCTTAATCCAAGGGGTAACTAAGTACACATTATAATAATTTGTACCTGTAGCATAATCCATGAGGTAACTAAGTACACATTATAATAATTTGTACCTGTAACTTAATCCAAGGGGTAACTAAGTACACAAAATAATTTGTACCTGTAACATAATCCATGAGGTAACTAAGTACACATAATAATTTGTACCTGTAACTTAATCCAAGGGGTAACTAAGTACACCTTATAATAATTTCCACCTGTAGCTTAATCCATGGGGTAACTAAGTACACATTATAATAATTTGTACCTGTAGCTTAATCCAAGGAGTAACTAAGTACACATTATAATAATTTGTACCTGTAGCTTAATCCAAGGGGTAACTAAGTACACATTATAATAATTTGTACCTGTAGCTTAATCCATGAGGTAACTAAGTACACATTATAATAATTTGTACCTGTAGCTTAATCCAAGGGGTAACTAAGTACACATTATAATAATTTGTACCTGTAGCTTAATCCAAGGGGTAACTAAGTACACATTATAATAATTTGTACCTGTAACATAATCCATGGGGTAACTAAGTACACATTATAATAATTTGTACCTGTAACTTAATCCAAGGGGTAACTAAGTACACATTATAATAATTTGTACCTGTAACTTAATCCAAGGGGTAACTAAGTACACATTATAATAATTTGTACCTGTAGCTTTATCCAAGGGGTAACTAAGTACACATTATAATAATTTGTACCTGTAGCTTAATCCAAGGGGTAACTAAGTACACATTATAATAATTTGTACCTGTAGCTTAATCCAAGGGGTAACTAAGTACACATTATAATAATTTGTAACTGTAACTTAATCCAAGGGGTAACTAAGTACACATTATAATAATTTGTACCTGTAACATAATCCAAGGGGTAACTAAGTACACATTATAATAATTTGTACCTGTAACATAATCCATGAGGTAACTAAGTACACATAATAATGTGTACCTGTAACTTAATCCAAGGGGTAACTAAGTACACCTTATAATAATTTCCACCTGTAACTTAATCCATGGGGTAACTAAGTACACATTATAATAATGTGTACCTGTAGCTTAATCCAAGGAGTAACTAAGTACACATTATAATAATTTGTACCTGTAACCTAATCCAAGGGGTAACTAAGTACACATTATAATAATTTGTACCTGTAACTTAATCCATGAGGTAACTAAGTACACATTATAATAATTTGTACCTGTAGCTTAATCCAAGGGGTAACTAAGTACACATTATAATAATGTGTACCTGTAGCTTAATCCAAGGAGTAACTAAGTACACATTATAATAATTTGTACCTGTAACCTAATCCAAGGGGTAACTAAGTACACATTATAATAATTTGTACCTGTAACTTAATCCATGAGGTAACTAAGTACACATTATAATAATTTGTACCTGTAGCTTAATCCAAGGGGTAACTAAGTACACATTATAATAATTTGTACCTGTAACTTAAACCAAGGGGTAACTAAGTACACATTATAATAATTTGTACCTGTAACCTAATCCAAGGGGTAACTAAGTACACATTATAATAATTTGTACCTGTAGCTTAATCCAAGGGGTAACTAAGTACACATTATAATAATTTGTACCTGTAACATAATCCATGGGGTAACTAAGTACACATTATAATAATTTGTACCTGTAACTTAATCCAAGGGGTAACTAAGTACACATTATAATAATTTGTACCTGTAACTTAATCCAAGGGGTAACTAAGTACACATTATAATAATTTGTACCTGTAGCTTTATCCAAGGGGTAACTAAGTACACATTATAATAATTTGTACCTGTAGCTTAATCCAAGGGGTAACTAAGTACACATTATAATAATTTGTACCTGTAGCTTAATCCAAGGGGTAACTAAGTACACATTATAATAATTTGTACCTGTAGCTTAATCCAAGGGGTAACTAAGTACACATTATAATAATTTGTACCTGTAGCTTAATCCATGGGGTAACTAAGTACACATTATAATAATTTGTACCTGTAACTTAATCCATGAGGTAACTAAGTACACATTATAATAATTTGTACCTGTAACATAATCCACGAGGTAACTAAGTACACATTATAATAATTTGTACCTGTAACATAATCCACGAGGTAACTAAGTACACATTATAATAATTTGTACCAGTAACTTAATCCAAGGGGTAACTAAGTACACATTATAATAATTTGTACCTGTAACATAATCCATGAGGTAACTAAGTACACAATATAATAATTTGTAACTGTAACTTAATCCAAGGGGTAACTAAGTACACATTATAATAATTTGTACCTGTAACATAATCCAAGGGGTAACTAAGTACACATTATAATAATTTGTACCTGTAACATAATCCATGAGGTAACTAAGTACACATAATAATGTGTACCTGTAACTTAATCCAAGGGGTAACTAAGTACACCTTATAATAATTTCCACCTGTAACTTAATCCATGGGGTAACTAAGTACACATTATAATAATGTGTACCTGTAGCTTAATCCAAGGAGTAACTAAGTACACATTATAATAATTTGTACCTGTAACCTAATCCAAGGGGTAACTAAGTACACATTATAATAATTTGTACCTGTAGCTTAATCCATGAGGTAACTAAGTACACATTATAATAATTTGTACCTGTAGCTTAATCCAAGGGGTAACTAAGTACACATTATAATAATGTGTACCTGTAGCTTAATCCAAGGAGTAACTAAGTACACATTATAATAATTTGTACCTGTAACCTAATCCAAGGGGTAACTAAGTACACATTATAATAATTTGTACCTGTAACTTAATCCATGAGGTAACTAAGTACACATTATAATAATTTGTACCTGTAGCTTAATCCAAGGGGTAACTAAGTACACATTATAATAATTTGTACCTGTAACTTAAACCAAGGGGTAACTAAGTACACATTATAATAATTTGTACCTGTAACCTAATCCAAGGGGTAACTAAGTACACATTATAATAATTTGTACCTGTAGCTTAATCCATGGGGTAACTAAGTACACATTATAATAATTTGTACCTGTAACATAATCCATGAGGTAACTAAGTACACATTATAATAATTTGTACCTGTAGCTTAATCCAAGGGGTAACTAAGTACACATTATAATCATTTGTACCTGTAGCTTAATCCATGGGGTAACTAAGTACACATTATAATAATTTGTACCTGTAGCTTAATCCAAGGGGTAACTAAGTACACATTATAATAATTTGTACCTGTAGCTTAATCCAAGGGGTAACTAAGTACACATTATAATAATTTGTACCTGTAACATAATCCATGGGGTAACTAAGTACACATTATAATAATTTGTACCTGTAACTTAATCCAAGGGGTAACTAAGTACACATAATAATTTGTACCTGTAACTTAATCCATGAGGTAACTAAGTACACATAATAATGTGTACCTGTAACTTAATCCAAGGGGTAACTAAGTACACCTTATAATAATTTCCACCTGTAACTTAATCCATGGGGTAACTAAGTACACATTATAATAATGTGTACCTGTAGCTTAATCCAAGGAGTAACTAAGTACACATTATAATAATTTGTACCTGTAGCTTAATCCAAGGGGTAACTAAGTACACATTATAATAATTTGTACCTGTAGCTTAATCCAAGGGGTAACTAAGTACACATTATAATAATTTGTACCTGTAGCATAATCCATGAGGTAACTAAGTACACATTATAATAATTTGTACCTGTAGCTTAATCCAAGGGGTAACTAAGTACACATAATAATTTGTACCTGTAACATAATCCATGAGGTAACTAAGTACACATAATAATTTGTACCTGTAACTTAATCCAAGGGGTAACTAAGTACACCTTATAATAATTTCCACCTGTAGCTTAATCCAAGGGGTAACTAAGTACACATTATAATAATTTGTACCTGTAGCTTAATCCAAGGAGTAACTAAGTACACATTATAATAATTTGTACCTGTAGCTTAATCCAAGGGTTAACTAAGTACACATTATAATAATTTGTACCTGTAGCTTAATCCATGAGGTAACTAAGTACACATTATAATAATTTGTACCTGTAGCTTAATCCAAGGGGTAACTAAGTACACATTATAATAATTTGTACCTGTAACTTAATCCAAGGGGTAACTAAGTACACATTATAATAATTTGTACCTGTAACATAATCCATGGGGTAACTAAGTACACATTATAATAATTTGTACCTGTAGCTTAATCCAAGGGGTAACTAAGTACACATTATAATAATTTGTACCTGTAACTTAATCCAAGGGGTAACTAAGTACACATTATAATAATTTGTACCTGTAGCTTTATCCAAGGGGTAACTAAGTACACATTATAATAATTTGTACCTGTAGCTTAATCCAAGGGGTAACTAAGTACACATTATAATAATTTGTACCTGTAGCTTAATCCAAGGGGTAACTAAGTACACATTATAATAATTTGTACCTGTAGCTTAATCCAAGGGGTAACTAAGTACACATTATAATAATTTGTACCTGTAACTTAATCCATGGGGTAACTAAGTACACATTATAATAATTTGTACCTGTAGCTTAATCCAAGGGGTAACTAAGTACACATTATAATAATTTGTACCTGTAACATAATCCATGAGGTAACTAAGTACACATTATAATAATTTGTACCTGTAACTTAATCCATGAGGTAACTAAGTACACATTATAATAATTTGTACCTGTAACATAATCCACGAGGTAACTAAGTACACATTATAATAATTTGTACCTGTAACTTAATCCAAGGGGTAACTAAGTACACATTATAATAATTTGTACCTGTAACATAATCCATGAGGTAACTAAGTACACAATATAATAATTTGTACCTGTAACTTAATCCAAGGGGTAACTAAGTACACATTATAATAATTTGTACCTGTAACATAATCCATGGGGTAACTAAGTACACATTATAATAATTTGTACCTGTAACATAATCCATGAGGTAACTAAGTACACATTATAATAATTTGTACCTGTAACATAATCCATGAGGTAGCTAAGTACACATTATAATAATTTGTACCTGTAACTTAATCCAAGGGGTAACTAAGTACACATTATAATAATTTGTACCTGTAACTTAATCCATGGGGTAACTAAGTACACATTATAATAATTTGTATCTGTAACTTAATCCATGGGGTAACTAAGTACACATTATAATAATTTGTACCTGTAACTTAATCCATGGGGTAACTAAGCTACAACAGATATTTTACAAATTGTGTTTAAATTTCTTAAATTTAATCACTGATTATCCTTTGGATCGTTTGTGGTTTTTTTTATCTGCTTTTCAATATATTTATAAATATTTAATATGTTGTTTCACTTCATTTGTGGGATCAGATACCAATGATATGTCAATTTATATGGTTTTTATCCGAAGTTTGATTTCCATGTTTCACACAATCTGGTCATGACTTGCAACAAACCATTCAAATAAATCATTACTGTTCATTTAAATGAGTAATGTCGTTGATATTGGTGATATTTTTTACAAGGAGTACATTAAAAATATAAATTAACACTAATTAACAAGTTTTAAAATAAAAAGTCTATCCATTCTCATTTGTTTTCATAAAAACACATCTCAAACATAAATTCCTGTCTGTACAACAAAATATGGCCCCTATTAATATGACCTTAGCTGACCTTTTACTAGACATGTGTGAATGTCTGTCGATGGGAAACCTACATGCGGTCGTACAAGAATTTTAACTGATTCTTCTAAAAAATGTTTTGGCAAATTATAATAAAAGAAGAATTAACATATAGGCCGTTGGATGGAACTGAAGGAAGCGTTGAGAGTTGAAACTGCTGAAGTGTAAACATCAATGCCATTGTGCATGTAGTTCGGAAATTGTGACATGCATAATTGATTATTCTGGGAGACAAGCTGTACACAAAAAAACAACGAAAATACATAGTTTTTGGTCGAATCGCACTAAGCAATTGCTTTAAACTCACGCTTTGAAGGTATATATAAACTTTCAATGCAAATACAAAATTTCCATTCAAATTACCAAACTTACAGACACTATCCCTTTAATGTCATAAAAATGTGAGATTTTGCTAATAAACCATATTCATTTGAATTCAGATTTCTTCTTCTTCTTTAGTATACAGCAAAACTTCAGAACTGAAGATTACTTGCTGGTGCGCATGTGTGATAATTGATTTTAAAAATTATATACATTTTTGTATATTACACTTGAGTCAGTGAATTATTTACAAATTGTTTATTTTATTTTTTTTTCTTACAATAGTGACTTCTTTTGTAGCTTCATGTCCAAATATATCTGAAACTATTTCAAATAGTAATGTTGATTAAATTATAACCCTAACCATATCTTTGTATTTGTGAATAACGTTTTATATTTGTCAGCTGTAAATGAGTGTGAGCCAAATCCATGCAATGGCCATATTTGTCAAAATGAACTGTCTGGTTACAAGTGCATATGTTCAGGTGGATACACGGGACATCATTGTGATGTTCCACCAAACTTCTGTGAAGGAAACGATTGTGAAAATGGAGCTACCTGCACAAATGGTGTTACAAATTATACATGTATATGTCCTCCAAGGATCAAAGGAACATTTTGTGAAAAGACACCAGGTAAAGCAAATCATAATTTGTTTAATCATAAATATATTGAATTTATCTTTTAACAGAACTGCTGGGTTTTTTGTCCACTATTAACTATACACTTTCCATATTTTAATTTATACTAGCAATACAGAATTTTCGTTTGTTTAACGCCACTTTCAACACTATTTCAGTTATATCGTGGCGGTCAGTTTTATTGGTGGAGGAAACCGGACTCACAACATCAGTGGTGATAGGCACTGATTGTATAGGTAGTTGTAAATCCAACTATCATACGATCACGACGGTCCCGCTTAAAATATTAAGTCTATTTCAACTTTTAATGTGTCTTGTATAAGTATCCTTACAAACAGTGTTACAGTGATTGGTCATTTCATTCATTGCAAATTATTAACATATATTATATCAGGGATCAAACCCAGTTTCCAGAGTTACTGTAATACTACCTACTCCAGGGATGATCTGAATCAGTTACTGTAATATTACCTACTCCAGGGATGATCTGAATCAGTTACTGTAATACTACCTACTCCAGGGATGATCTGAATCAGTTACTGTAATACTACCTACTCCAGGGATGATCTGAATCAGTTACTGTAATATTACCTACTCCAGGGATGATCTGAATCAGTTACTGTAATACTACCTACTCCAGGGATGATCTGAATCAGTTACTGTAATATTACCTACTCCAGGGATGATCTGAATCAGTTACTGTAATATTACCTACTCCAGGGATGATCTGAATCAGTTACTGTAATACTACCTACTCCAGGGATAATCTGAATCAGTTACTGTAATACTACCTACTCCAGGGATGATCTGAATCAGTTACTGTAATACTACCTACTCCAGGGATGATCTGAATCAGTTACTGTAATACTACCTACTCCAGGGATGATCTGAATCAGTTACTGTAATACTACCTACTCCAGGGATGATCTGAATCAGTTACTGTAATACTACCTACTCCAGGGATGATCTGAATCAGTTACTGTAATATTACCTACTCCAGGGATGATCTGAATCAGTTACTGTAATACTACCTACTCCAGGGATGATCTGAATCAGTTACTGTAATATTACCTACTCCAGGGATGATCTGAATCAGTTACTGTAATACTACCTACTCCAGGGATGATCTGAATCAGTTACTGTAATACTACCTACTCCAGGGATGATCTGAATCAGTTACTGTAATACTACCTACTCCAGGGATGATCTGAATCAGTTACTGTAATACTACCTACTCCAGGGATGATCTGAATCAGTTACTGTAATACTACCTACTCGAGGGATGATCTGAATCAGTTACTATAATACTACCTACTCCAGGGATGATCTGAATCAGTTACTGTAATACTACCTACTCCAGGGATGATCTGAATCAGTTACTGTAATACTACCTACTCCAGGGATGATCTGAATCAGTTACTGTAATATTACCTACTCCAGGGATGATCTGAATCAGTTACTGTAATATTACCTACTCCAGGGATGATCTGAATCAGTTACTGTAATACTACCTACTCCAGGGATAATCTGAATCAGTTACTGTAATACTACCTACTCCAGGGATGATCTGAATCAGTTACTGTAATACTACCTACTCCAGGGATGATCTGAATCAGTTACTGTAATACTACCTACTCCAGGGATGATCTGAATCAGTTACTGTAATACTACCTACTCCAGGGATGATCTGAATCAGTTACTGTAATATTACCTACTCCAGGGATGATCTGAATCAGTTACTGTAATACTACCTACTCCAGGGATGATCTGAATCAGTTACTGTAATATTACCTACTCCAGGGATGATCTGAATCAGTTACTGTAATACTACCTACTCCAGGGATGATCTGAATCAGTTACTGTAATACTACCTACTCCAGGGATGATCTGAATCAGTTACTGTAATACTACCTACTCCAGGGATGATCTGAATCAGTTACTGTAATACTACCTACTCCAGGGATGATCTGAATCAGTTACTGTAATACTACCTACTCGAGGGATGATCTGAATCAGTTACTATAATACTACCTACTCCAGGGATGATCTGAATCAGTTACTGTAATACTACCTACTCCAGGGATGATCTGAATCAGTTACTGTAATACTACCTACTCCAGGGATGATCTGAATCAGTTACTGTAATACTACCTACTCCAGGGATGATCTGAATCAGTTACTGTAATACTACCTACTCCAGGGATGATCTGAATCAGTTACTGTAATACTACCTACTCCAGGGATGATCTGAATCAGTTACTGTAATACTACCTACTCCAGGGATGATCTGAATCAGTTACTGTAATACTACCTACTCCAGGGATGATCTGAATCAGTTACTGTAATACTACCTACTCCAGGGATGATCTGAATCAGTTACTGTAATACTACCTACTCGAGGGATGATCTGAATCAGTTACTGTAATACTACCTACTCCAGGGATGATCTGAATCAGTTACTATAATACTACCTACTCCAGGGATGATCTGAATCAGTTACTGTAATACTACCTACTCCAGGGATGATCTGAATCAGTTACTGTAATATTACCTACTCCAGGGATGATCTGAATCAGTTACTGTAATACTACCTACTCCAGGGATGATCTGAATCAGTTACTGTAATACTACCTACTCCAGGGATGATCTGAATCAGTTACTGTAATACTACCTACTCCAGGGATGATCTGAATCAGTTACTGTAATACTACCTACTCCAGGGATGATCTGAATCAGTTACTGTAATATTACCTACTCCAGGGATGATCTGAATCAGTTACTGTAATACTACCTACTCCAGGGATAATCTGAATCAGTTACTGTAATACTACCTACTCCAGGGATGATCTGAATCAGTTACTGTAATACTACCTACTCCAGGGATGATCTGAATCAGTTACTGTAATACTACCTACTCCAGGGATGATCTGAATCAGTTACTGTAATACTACCTACTCCAGGGATGATCTGAATCAGTTACTGTAATACTACCTACTCCAGGGATGATCTGAATCAGTTACTGTAATACTACCTACTCCAGGGATGATCTGAATCAGTTACTGTAATACTACCTACTCGAGGGATGATCTGAATCAGTTACTGTAATACTACCTACTCCAGGGATGATCTGAATCAGTTACTGTAATACTACCTACTCCAGGGATGATCTGAATCAGTTACTGTAATACTACCTACTCCAGGGATGATCTGAATCAGTTACTGTAATACTACCTACTCCAGGGATGATCTGAATCAGTTACTGTAATACTACCTACTCCAGGGATGATCTGAATCAGTTACTGTAATACTACCTACTCCAGGGATGATCTGAATCAGATGTTGATTCTGAAGAATTCATAAGATCTGTTAGAATACATACAATCAAGGTTTCACTCGTCATGCAATAGCATTAACACATTTGACTACCCTTTATACAACTATTCTTCACTTTATAATGAAATACAGATTACGATAATTAGTTCAACTTTCATTAAAAAAGAATGATCAACGAAAAATGTATATATATATCTTGTTTTAGGAATGGATAAATCTTACTTTATACATAAAAATACTTTGGTTCTAACAAAAAGGTCTTATTGAATTTTTAGCTCACCTTGCCAAAGGCAATGTGAGCTTTTGCCATCACTTGGCATCCGGCGTCTGTTAACTTTTCACATTTTAATCTTCTCCCCTGAAACCCCCCTCGGCCAAATGAACTGAAACTTGGTAGGAAGCATCTATAAAGACTGCTCATTTCATCCCGATCCATTAACAAACATGGCTTCCACAGACAATTCTTGTTTCTGATTGGTTGATTTCTAAAAAATCTTCTCCTCTGTTAAAAGAAAGATAACTCTTGTTTAAATATAGATATCTGTATTCAAAATGCAGTTATCTTTATACAGATATCTGGATTGAATTACAGATATATGCATTAAAATGGAAAAAAAAACTGCATTTGTAATAGATATACACATGTATCTCTATTTTATTTTGCCATCACTTGGCGTTCGTCTGTCATCCGTCGTCTGTCATCCGTCGTCCATTAACTTTTCACATTTTAATCTTCTCCTCTGAAACCCCTAGGCCAAATGAACTAAAACTTGGTAGGAAACATCTATGGAAGGTCCTCTATAAAGATTTCTCATTTCGTCCCAATCCATTAACAAACATGGCTACCACAGGCAATTCTTGTTTCTGATTGGCTGATTTTTTTTAATCTTCTTCTCTGAAACCGCTTGGCCAAATGAACCAATACTTGGTAGGAATCATCTATGGAAGGTCCTTTGTAAAGAATGCTGATTTCGTCTCGATCCGTTAACAAACATGGCCACTACAGGTGACTCTTGTTTCTGATTGGCTGATTTTTAAAATTCTTCTCCTCTGAAACCGCATGGCCAAATGAACCGATACCTGGTAGGAAGAATCTATGGGCAGTCATCTATAACGAGTGCTAATTTCGTTCCGATCCATTATCAAACATGGCCGCCAGAGGCAATTGTTGTTTCTGATTGGTCGATTTCTAAAAAATCTGCTAGGCCAAATGATCTAAAACTTAGTAGGAAGCATCTATGGAAGGTCCTCTATAAAGATTGCTCATTCCGTCCCGATCCATTTACAAACATGGCTGCCACAGGCGATTCTTGTTTCTGATTGGCTGATTTTTTAGATTCTTCTCCTCTGAAATCGTTTGGGCAAATGAACCAAAACTTGGTAGGAAGCATCTATGGAATGTCATCTGTTACGATTGCTCATTTCATCCCGATCCGTTAAAAAACATGGCTGCCACAGACAATTCTTGTTTCTGATTGGTTGATTTCTAAAAAAATCTTCTCCTCTGAAATCGCTTTGCCTAATGAACCGAAACTTGGTAGGATGCATCTATGGGAGGTCCTCTATAAATATTGCTCATTTCTTCTCGATCCATTAACAAATATGGCTGCCACAGGCAATTCTTCTTTCTAATTAGTCGATTTCTAAAAATCTTCTCCTCTGAAACCACTTTGCCAAATGAACCGAAACTTGGTAGGAAGCATCCATGGAAGGTTCTCTATAAAAATTGCTCATTTTGTTCCAATCCATTAACAAACATGGCCACCACAGGCAATTCTTGTTTCTGATTGGTCGATTTCTAAAAATCTTCTCTGAAACTGCCATGCCAAATAATCCGAAACTTGGTAGGAAGCATCTATGGAAGGTCCTCTATAAAGATTGCTCATTCCTCCCCGATCCGTTTACAAACATGGCTGCCACAGGCGATTCTTGTTTCTGATTGGTTGATTTCTAAAAAATCTTCTCCTCTGAAATCGTTTGGGCAAATGAACCGAAACTTGATAGGAAGCATCTATGGAATGTCATCTGTTAAGATTGCTCATTTTGTCCCGATCCATTAAAAAACATGGCTGCCACAGACAATTCTTGTATCTGATTGGTTGATTTCTAAAAAATCTTCTCCTCTGAAATCGCTTTGCCTAATAATCCGAAACTTGGTAGGAAGCATCTATGGAAGGTCCTCTATAAAGATTGCTCATTCCTCCCCGATCCGTTTACAAACATGGCTGCCACAGGCGATTCTTGTTTCTGATTGGTTGATTTCTAAAAAATCTTCTCCTCTGAAATCGTTTGGGCAAATGAACCGAAACTTGATAGGAAGCATCTATGGAATGTCATCTGTTAAGATTGCTCATTTTGTCCCGATCCATTAAAAAACATGGCTGCCACAGACAATTCTTGTATCTGATTGGTTGATTTCTAAAAAATCTTCTCCTCTGAAATCGCTTTGCCTAATGAACCGAAACTTGGTAGGATGCATCTATGGGAGGTCCTCTATAAATATTGCTCATTTCTTCTCGATCCATTAACAAATATGGCTGCCACAGGCAATTCTTCTTTCTAATTAGTCGATTTCTAAAAATCTTCTCCTCTGAAACCACTTTGCCAAATGAACCGAAACTTGGTAGGAAGCATCCATGGAAGGTTCTCTATAAAAATTGCTCATTTTGTTCCAATCCATTAACAAACATGGCCACCACAGGCAATTCTTGTTTCTGATTGGTCGATTTCTAAAAATCTTCTCTGAAACTGCCATGCCAAATAATCCGAAACTTGGTAGGAAGCATCTATGGAAGGTCCTCTATAAAGATTGCTCATTCCTCCCCGATCCGTTTACAAACATGGCTGCCACAGGCGATTCTTGTTTCTGATTGGTTGATTTCTAAAAAATCTTCTCCTCTGAAATCGTTTGGGCAAATGAACCGAAACTTGATAGGAAGCATCTATGGAATGTCATCTGTTAAGATTGCTCATTTTGTCCCGATCCATTAAAAAACATGGCTGCCACAGACAATTCTTGTATCTGATTGGTTGATTTCTAAAAAATCTTCTCCTCTGAAATCGCTTTGCCTAATGAACCGAAACTTGGTAGGATGCATCTATGGGAGGTCCTCTATAAATAGTGCTCATTTCGTCCCGATCCATTAACAAATATGGCTACCACAGGCAATTCTTCTTTCTAATTGGTCGATTTCTAAAAATCTCCTCCTCTGAAACCGCATTGCCAAATGAACCGAAACTTGGTAGGAAGCATCTATGGAAGGTTCTCTATAAAGATTGCTCATGTTGTCCCAATCCATTAACAAACATGGCCACCACAGGCAATTCTTGTTTCTGATTGGTTGATTTCTAAAAATCTTCTACTCTGAAACAGCTTGGCCAAAATGGACCGAAACGTGGTAGGAAGCATCCATGGAAGGTCCTCTATGGGAATTGCTCATTCGGTTTTGATCCGTTAACAAACATGGCCGTCATAGGCAATTCTTGTTTCTTATTGGTCGATTTCTAAAACAGTGAAACCACTTGACCAAATGATATGAAACTTGGCAAGAAGCATCTATGGAAGGTCCTCAATAGAGATTGCTCATTTCCTTTTGATCCATTAACAAATAAGGCTGCCACAGGCAATTCTTGTTTTAAATTGGTCGATTTCTAAAAATCTTCTTCTCTGAAACTGCTTGGCCAAAATGAACCGAAATTTGGTGGGATGCACCTATGGAAGGTTCTGTATTAAGTTTCCTCAAAGCAGAATGAAAGGTGAGTGACACAGACTCAGCCCACTGAGCCTCTAGTTAATTGACAACATATGCATTATGTTTGATGGGTATGTTTTAACTAACATTTGGCATTCCTCAATTAGATTAAAATTAGATCTTCACCCTTGCTCCCTGTTTTCTATCAGGTGTTTACAAGTCTCAGCCTGAGAGATCTAAAACCACGTCTTTAGTGTTTGTGTCAGTATTCAACATGAATGCTTTATATATTGACCAATCAGTGACTCTTCTACACAATCAAGCAGACAACACACGCATATGAGTTTTGAAACACATCCGATAGACACCGAATGTACTCTTGTTGAACCGACTAGTAAGCAAAGGGTAGATAATAGGGAGCAAGTGTGGAGATCTAATTTTAATTAGATTGGGCATTCCTACATGTATACGTACCGACTGTGCTCCTCTTCTCGCCGAACTGTATTTTAATTTGTATGAGGTAAAGCAAAAATAAGCTAGCCTGGTCCCTTAATTTCACAAATCGGTATATAAATAATGTCTTTTCACTATAAAATTAAAGTTTGGAAACTATCTTGATTCCATCTATTCCATTCCAATAAAAGATACCACTGTCTGTTTCATTCCATCACCTACACATTAAATTTGACAGCAAGGGCTGTTTGAGAAAAAATCATTTATATTGTGACAAGAGAGGTGATTTTCCCATTGAGATCTTTCCATTTGAATGTAGCAACATTACAGTTTTGAAATTTATTGGAGTGGTAATAAATGTATACACGTTGGGAGAATTGTTTAATACGTTCAGTTCTTTTTTGATAACTTTGGGTCATTACATGCGCCAACTACGCTACGATTTTTAGGGAAGCACTTTGCACTTAAGAATTAGCATATCACAGACCATGATGTATTAACGTTTCATTGTATTAGCTGTTTCTAAATGTGGGGTATGTTTTTTATGCCCCCGCGACAAAGAGTCGGGGGACATATTAATTTACCCCTGTCCGTCCGTCCGGATATAGATATATGGTTTGTCTGGCTATCTCCTCCTACAGTTTTGGCGCTACAGCTTTAATATTTTGTAGGATGTTGATACACATAATGGAGGTGTGCATGTCCACAGGATTTTGATTTTCTTCAAATATTCTCAAAATGACAGGTAGTTGGACTTAGTCAATTTGTTCGTCCATCTGGATATAGATACATGGTTTGTCTGACCATCTCCTCCTACAGTTTTGGAGCTACAGCTTTAATATTTTGTATGATGTTTATACACACAATGGAGGTGTGCATGTCCACAGAATTTTGATGGTCAGGCGGGGGGCATCATTTGTGTCTTACAGACACACTTCATTTTTAGAACATCACTCCTAACAAAACTATTTTGTCCATAGTTATCAAGTGCGGGGGCATACTTCTTTTCTAGTTTCAGATTCAAATAGCATAGAGCAACGTTAGAAAATTTAAAAAGATGGTGTAACTGTAATCGGTAGATAAATTTATGTTATAGTTGATGGGAAATGGACAGATTGGGATAATTGGCTGCCATGTTCTGTATCTTGTGGAGGAGGATTGAGGAAGAGATATCGTAACTGTACAAATCCAGCACCAGGGCCAGACGGATATCCTTGTGTTGGAAATCTAGTCAAAACGGAAAGTTGCAACTCTGTTCAATGTCCAAGTAAGATAAAGTTGATAGCTTAATAGACAATTATACATTTTGGACACAACTTTTGTTATAAAACAATTTTCTGGTCGGAATATATTCCACAATATTCCTTTATCACTTATTAATAAAGGAGATGCTTTATCTGACTCTATTTTGAATTTGTAGATATACCTTTTAATTGTGCTAAATGCTCAAATGTTATTCCTACATTTTTATGATACATTTTTTACATCTTAAATTTCATGAATGCTTAGAGCTAATTCATATCAAATAATGTACCAGTATTAATTGCGATTCATTATACTGGAAGTACATTGCAATAGTCTGCAGCCAAAGGATTCTATGTTCTAAGAAATATATATATATCTATATATATATACATGTACATAATTAAATAACTAACCCTGGTGTTGTACCATGTGGCATTGTGTAATTTTAATCCAATTTCTGTTGTTTTTATTCATTGTTTATTTTGTCTTTTCTTCCAAAATGAGTTTCTGAAGGGTTTTTATTGCTTGAGTGGTATTTTTTTGTCTGCAAAATTCTGCTATTAAACTTTCCTGTCCCCTTTGTATATTACATTTGTGCATCCCTAGACAAAGTGGTATCGGCTTTGGAATCGAAATGACAGTGCTTACCCTATATTGACTGACGCTTGTAGGGTTTGGTTGAATACAATGAATTCATCTACCACTAAATAAACAAAATACTTACTAACAAAATAACTGACACCTTGTAGAAAAGGGCAGTAAAGTAAAGTAAACATTCAGGCAATCTAATCAGTGAGTAGTCATTCAAATTTATTATAGATTGGGTTTGTAGAATTTCTTAAACTTTTCAGTGTCATGATGGTTTTCTTGAAATTAAATAACTCGTTTTTAGTGTAAAACAGTATTGTATAGCAAATCAATTTTTGATAACTGAAACTCCCTTTATATGAGTCCACAAAGTTACCATGTATACACATGTTTTCATTCTAGCATGTCCTAGTAGGTACATTGTAGCACATGTTTTCATTCTAGCATGTCCTAGTAGGTACATTGTAGCACATGTTTTCATTCTAGCATGTCCTAGTAGGTACATTGTAACACATGTTTTCATTCTAGCATGTCCTAGTAGGTACATTGTAACACATGTTTTCATTCTAGCATGTCCTAGTAGGTACAGTGTAACGCATGTTTTCATTCTAGCATGTCCTAGTAGGTACATAGTAACGCATGTTTTCATTCTAGCATGTCCTAGTAGGTACAGTGTAACACATGTTTTCATTCTAGCATGTCCTAGTAGGTACATTGTAACACATGTTTTCATTCTAGCATGTCCTAGTAGGTACAGTGTAACACATGTTTTCATTCTAGCATGTCCTAGTAGGTACAGTGTAACATATGTTTTCATTCTAGCATGTCCTAGTAGGTACAGTGTAACACATGTTTTCATTCTAGCATGTCCTAGTAGGTACAGTGTAACACATGTTTTCATTCTAGCATGTCCTAGTAGGTACAGTGTAACACATGTTTTCATTCTAGCATGTCCTAGTAGGTACAGTGTAACACATGTTTTCATTCTAGCATGTCCTAGTAGGTACAGTGTAACACATGTTTTCATTCTAGCATGTCCTAATAGGTACAGTGTAACACATGTTTTCATTCTAGCATGTCCTAGTAGGTACAGTGTAACACATGTTTTCATTCTAGCATGTCCTAGTAGGTACAGTGTAACACATGTTTTAATTCTAGCATGTCCTAGTAGGTACAGTGTAACACATGTTTTCATTCTAGCATGTCCTAGTAGGTACAGTGTAACACATGTTTTCATTCTAGCATGTCCTAGTAGGTACAGTGTAACACATGTTTTCATTCTAGCATGTCCTAGTAGGTACATTGTAACACATGTTTTCATTCTAGCATGTCCTAGTAGGTACAGTGTAATACATGTTTTCATTCTAGCATGTCCTAGTAGGTACATTGTAACACATGTTTTCATTCTAGCATGTCCTAGTAGGTACATTGTAACACATGTTTTCATTCTAGCATGTCCTAGTAGGTACATTGTAACACATGTTTTCATTCTAGCATGTCCTAGTAGGTACATTGTAACACATGTTTTCATTCTAGCATGTCCTAGTAGGTACATTGTAACACATGTTTTCATTCTAGCATGTCCTAGTAAACCAAGAGCATATGGTGTTAGAATGAACTGTAATGTATCTGGAGATACAACTGTATGTAAGGCCACTTGTAGATCAGGTCTTACATTTGTTCCTGGACACCCATCACTAGAACACTACATATGTGGACAAGCAACAAACTACATATGGAACGGTCATCCACCGTCTTGTTCAAGTAAGAATAGAAACAAATCCATATATAAACTCACTCACATTACAAAATCCTTTACTGCAAGCATACTGGCAGTTTAAAAAAACAAACAAAAGGCAATTGCTAACGATTTTGTTGTCAACTGATGCTTAACACATGTAGAAATAGGACAGTACATGTCACACAATGAGTAAAATCCTTACTATAATGTAATCACCTTCTAAAGGAACAATTGTGAGATCTGATAATATATCTGTCACACAAGATTATCAGGGCAAGTCAAACTTTTTATGTTGCATAGATGTGTGGTAAAGTTTTTAATTTACCCATGCTATTTTATAGAGAAGTTGTCAATAATTCCAAGTGAAATAAAAACCGTGATGTCACAGTTCTTAAAGTCGTCACAATCGAAAATATCATTGAGCGTCTGACAATGAATAACAAATCCAGTTTTTAAGCATATGATTTATGCAAACAAATCTGTAAAATCAGCATAACTACACTTACATTCTGAATATCAAAAATAAATAACTCTTAATTAACCTAATAATGATAGGAAATTACAGACATCCGAGGAACATTTTAGAATTCAGATTTAGTTTCCAAAAGAATTTTGTTGGTTTCTCTTTCATTTTCTGACATTCTTTGTATTATGTCTTTTAAAAGTGTAATGATGATTTTCTTTTCAAAATATAAACCGTTGTTAAATCATTAATTAATTTGTGTTAACTGATTTGGTTACATTTTCATATCTATTTCTTGATGCTCATCTTATCTTTTACAGAGATAAATAGTCCAAAGAGTATTACAATTCACTCAGCCTTACAGTATCCAGATTTTCCATGTAGCAATGTGAATGCTGCGAAAGAAGAAATATATCACAATGCAAAAACCGATCTTCAGTGTGGTCAAAATGGTACCTGCCAAATACAAGTTGACATAAAAGGTATTATAACCTTCAAAAGTGTTGATTATCAAAAATTAAATTATGTGTTCATTTCATTTAGAAAGGTCTGTCTGATTAGGCCCAAGGTTGGACGTGATTTAGGAATTGAAACCATTCAACCACATCTACTTCCGGGAACTATTTTCAAAGAAAATAACTACACATAATAATTTTAACAACAGTTGAAATAGTTGTAGAATATGAAAACAAACATAATAATAATTTTGATTGTATTCAGTAATTTTTAACTATTGAATGTAATTTTTGTAGATTATAGGGTTGTAAAAGCATTGACAGAATTACTATCTTTATATGCAGTGGTACAAGAAATGTTTGGGAATACCAAATAGGTAATCAAAAGCCGTATACAATGCAATGGCCAACACAAACCCCACTAAAAAAGGGGGTGAAGTCGGGTACAAAATGATCTTCGGCCAACCCTTTTATATGCCAGTAAAATTTCAAAACATTTCATTCAATTCTTAATTACATTAAATGTTTTAATTTTATTTTGCTCTTAAGAATGAATAAACAATTGTACAAATGCACAATGTAGCGATTAAATAATTCAAATTAATCTGTGAATAAGAAATTTGTCTTTAATTTTGGTAATTGCAATAAATTAGTCAAGATTTTTGTGGACAGAGAGTAATACTTGTGTGTCCTATATACTTTTATAAAACAATGTGAACGAAATGGTAAAATGATACTGATATATTGGCTTACATCTATAAACCTTAGCGATCAATTGATAAAATATTATGAAATGCCTCAATTTAAATTATTTTTAAGCTTGACATCAATTCAAGAATGCACCAGTTTTCTTTTTAACATGTGAAATAAAAATGTTGTTGTAGTCAAGACGATTTTACATTTGTCTGTTTTATTATGAACAAATCAGTTGAAATGTGCATCAGAAAAAGAATCTAATAAACACAATATGAACCTCTATAGACATGCTAGAACCAAAGATGATCTCTAAAAAATACATTAAGAGTTAAGTAATCATTAAAATCAGTGTTGTTTGGTGTATATCAAAATATAAACGTTAATGTTTATCTTTAAGAATACTTTGAATTAAAAAGGTTCATTACGTAAGAGCGCTTGTTTTTTATACCCCTGCTCGATGAGAGTCGGGGATATATAGGGATCCTCATGTCCGTTCGTCAGTTCGTCACTCTTTTGGTTTCCGGATAATTAAAGTACCGCTCAACCAAATCTTTTCAAACTTTCACACATTGCTGTGTACCATAAAATACAGGTTGAGTTTGATTACTGTGTATTTCACATTTACCGTTCATGAGTTATGGCCCTTTTTCTCTTAGAAAATAGGGACTTTTTAGGTTTCCGGATGATAATTAAAGTATGGCTCAACCAAATTTTTTCAAACTTTAACACAATGTTGTGGACCATTAAATACAGGTTAACTTCGATTATGGTGTATTTCACATTTACCGTTCCTGAGTTATGGCCCTTTTTCTCTTAGAAAATAGGGACCTTTTAGGTTTCCGGATGATATTTAAAGTATGGCTCAACCAAATATTTTCACACTTTAACACAATGCTGTGGACCATTAAATACAGGTTAAGTTCGATTACGGTGTATTTCACATATACCGTTCCTGAGTTATGGCCCTTTTCCTCTTAGAAAATAGGGACTTTTTAGGTTTCCGGATGATATTTAAAGTATGGCTCAACCAAATCTTTTCAAACTTTAACACAATGCTGTGGACCATTAAATACAGGTTATGTTCGATTACGGTGTATTTCACATTTACCGTTCCTGAGTTATGGTCCTTTTTCTCTTAGAAAATAGGGACTTTTTAGATTTCCGAATGATATTTAAAGTACCGCTCAACCAAATCTTTTCAAACTTTAACACAATGCTGTGGACCATTAAGTACAGGTTAAGTTCGATTACGGTGTATTTCACATTTGTGGGGGTATCTGTGATCACCAGATCAACTTTCTCTAGTTTCCATTGGAATGCCATCAGTTCTTTCAATAAATTCTCACACAAAGCTCAATTAACGATTTTTCAAGTCCAGCATGCTTATAATATCATATCTGGTGTCGGAGATTTGTGTTTTTTCTACAGCATGTTCTAATAGATATAATCTGTCATAAACTCGGTAGTGACAGTACAAAGATTTGTTGCCAAAATAATACCATGTGGCAGCTAACGTCATGTGGTATTTATTTATTTATCAAATAAACCATACCTGCCAACCTTTGTAACCTTCCATGATGGAGATCTCCCCCTCAGCTATGACAGCTGAGGGGGAGATTTTGCGGGAACGACATTTTCAGCCTAAATAAATGACCTGTACACTATATACATCTACAAAACACCAATAAGAGTTAATAAATATACTTTATTTCTTCAATTCATTGTTATAATCTATACAAGCTGTTTTTGCCTTTTTCAATACCTCTGAGTCAGGACAATACTCATAGCATTCCATATTTTGATTTTGTTTGGCAAAAATAAGTGAGTATATAGTGTCATTTGCCAATTCTGACTATGTTCAGTTTGAATTTTTTTTTTGCATCGAGAAAATACGTTCACTATGTGCATTAGTATTTGGCAGAACAACACATGCCAGGACTAACTTAGACAAATTGGGATATCTAGGTTGTTTTGAAAATAACTCCTTTATATCACACATTTCCCCCCAAAAAGTTCCAACATCCGAAAAGTTGACTGAACATAATGTGCAAAATGAAGATTCATTGCCGAGTGAACATGTTCATAAAAATTGAAAATCCTTCATCCAATCTGCTTGAAATTTGCAGTTATATTTCTTCTTTTTTACACTGCCGCTTGGTCCAGACAAAGACCTCTTTCTTGTTGGAGTTGACATGGCAGAAATGATTTTCGATTACTTATATATCGAACATGAAAACTCTTCGCCAAAGTTTTCAAATGATCGCCCATTGTTTGTTTACTTCTATTGACAGTAATGAAAAATCCCGAGAAATATGAATGCAGGTCATTGCGGGTTAAAATATCCGAATGCGGGAGATTGTATTCTCCCGCACGGGAGTGGACCGTCAAGCAGGAGATTTCCGGAATTTTGTTGTTTGTGCGGGAGACTCCCGCACAAAACGGGAGGGTTGGCAGGTATGAATAAACACAGTACTACATGATGATTTTACAAAAAACGTCATGAGCTCATCCATGTAGCAAAAGTATGTCATGTCATTCTGGTCCAAGTCCAGAATAACATCTTAAAATTGTCTAGTTATCCTACATACAGGATGATATATTATTATCTTTTGTATAGGTTGTGAAGTGAGAAAGAAGCGCAGTACTGCAGCTAAAGCTGTTATAACACTGACCATACCTCTAACTCATGGAGATAATTTGAATATATCAGAATTAATTTCAAGCAAAACCAGTAAGTTAATAATAATAATATTATAGTAGGGGTGTAACAATCCACCGGTGCACTGATGAATCACAATATTTTCTTTTGCAATCCATAAATCGATACGTGCCCCCTGAAACGATTCAGATCCAATACTGTTTAATGTCGTAAAATGCATGGACACATACGAAATTCCTTCCCCAAGATAATAAGAGTCATGAAATGGAACAGATTTCCCAATGTGAACTTGGTAATGAAATAAATTATGTCCTGGTGTTCGCCATAAAAAAGTATAACCCATCGTATGTAAGGTATGCTATGTAGCTTCGTCCGAGATCTTAAACATCAAAACTACCGTGTCATTCTCATTAAAGGTTAGCAGTTTAGTAAATGAAGACATTTTAAAGTGTAAACTAAAACTTTGGGGAACAAGGCAACGAAAAAATTCAAAAAAGGCAGAGGAATCTTTAATTAATGATGAAATAAATGAGCTTGATGATTTGGAATAAATTGGAATACAAAAAATACAACACCATTAGAACAGTTTTAAAATCCAATCGGAAAATCGGGAAAAACAGAGATAAAATCAAAAAGATTAGGAAACAGTACTTCTGTTAGACTGCTGCATATTTTTTGGAACAAAAATACACTGGAATATGGAAAGGGATGAGGGACCTTTTCAAACTCAATTTAGCACTAAAGTTATGCTCATTATTGAAGATGCTACCATGAATGTAAAATGTAGGACACCAATAAAACCACTGTTTCTTTATATCTAGGCATAAAATTGGATAATAGTCTCTCCTGTTCATTTACATCCATATCTTTTCTGTTATAATTGGACTTAGGAACTGTTCTGAGAATGTGGTATTTTATACAGCTATGGACATATTGTATGTAATAAACAGATTCGCTTGCACTCCTTAATCTTTCGATTTTTAGATACAAAAAAATGTATTGTTTTTTTTAATATATATACAGTCCATCTGATTAGGCCAAAAATATTATATGTGTGTTTAGGGTTTCCCTACCTACCCTATTTTTTTTGCTCTCAAAAATGCCTACCCTAACATTTTTATGGTCATTTTGACTTAAAGGCATATTGTCTACCAAAATCGTAATTTTTTCATACCCAAAATTATTGTTGTTTTCCGTACTGACTTTCATAAAATGAAGATTAACACCGAGTTATGCTGTAAAAGATACGATTTTTTTATGAAAAAGACCCAAAACTATCGTTATCGGAATTATTGTCCAGGATAACAAGAATTCAAATCTATTTATATGGCCTTCTATGTGAACCCGTCTTGAGCATGTGCACTGTTTAGAAACAAAAAACAACATGTGGTTCTTGGGCAAAAGAGAAAGTGTCAACACGTGGAAGAAAGCGGACTTTGACTGATTCAGAGAGAAAGATGAATAGAAGTGAAGTATCTTCCAAATGGAACAAATGCAGGATATATGTTGGACCGTTAGAACGAACTCAAGGAAGTGCTACGCGTCCAAACTCGCACTGAAGTGGCAAAGATTTTGCTTGATTGGTAAGCCAAGTATGTTTTTACCTTCTTTTCTCAATCGTTTTTCATATTTTATGAATTTATGATGATGCTTATGATCATTTTCGGTAGATATTATTCAATATATGTAATTTTGCACCTGGCAACAGCAAATTATTGTCAATGAGTAGCATAAAACGGCCGTATTTGCGAGGTAAACAAACACAAATTTTAACATCCATGCTGCAGCATCCGGGCTACTGGCATAAAAATAGATTTGGCCTCGCTCAGGTCAGTGCATAATTAATTAGCTTCCAGTAATGATGGTCAGCTTTTTTAAATAAAAAAAACCGTTTCGTAGCGTATTCGCCAATAATTCGGTGTTTAATCTTTATTTTATGAAGGTCAGTACGGAAAACGACAATAATGTTGGGTATGAAAAAAATTACGATTTTGGTAGACAATATGCCTTTAAGCACCGTTAAACTTTGGATTTCTTCCCCATTAACTTAATGTAAAAATATTTTGAAAAAAAAAAATTCCCTTCCTACCTACCCTGTTTTCTTTAGGGATGAAACTCTAAGCACACATATTTTTGTCCCCCGCCCCCGCAAAGCGGAGCAGGGGATATGGAAATGCCGGGCGTCCATCCATTAGTCCGTCCGTTTGTCTGTCTGTCCGAGTTATGTTGTAAGCGCTCTAAGATTTTTATTTGTTGACCAATTGATTTCAAACTTTTTTTTTTTTTCTTTTATTTATTTTTCAATAGTCAGGATTTTACAATCCCCTGTACATTACCACCTGACTAGGGTATACAGGGGTATTAAAAAGAAATCAGTGAAAAAATAATGACTATTTCATTTTTTACAAATTAAATTTCAAAAGAGTTACAAAAAAAATTAAATATTAAAGTGAAAAGGTAGACTCTCTCTCCATCTATCATACACACATTTACTCTCTACATTCTGTCTGTTACAACTTGTACATTTTTTCAAATATTTGCTAATACTGTGAAAAGTGTATTCTTGTTCCCATCATATACAACTGCCTTACAATACCTTTTTAATTTAGGATGATATATATAGGTGCCCAAAATTTTTCATAGGCTTGAACCGTATTATTTTTCTTTGCTATATACTGATCAAAAGATTGATACTTCTTAATCTTATTTTTTAACTCAATTGTATTTGGCTTTGCTTCATTGAGTTTGCATTTGTAAATATAGTTTTTTGTAAGTATTATCAATAAATTCAGCAATAAACTTTCATCTTTACAGCCAAGGAAAATGTTTTCTTTGTTCAAAACAAAATTAACAAAATATATTGCCACAATCGATAAGATATAGGACAATCAAAGAACAAATGTTCAATGGTTTCATCATTTGCTTTACAAAAGGTACATAAGTGTGTATCTTTTAATTTTATTTTATACAAAAATGAATTCGTAGCTATAATCCTATGCAGAAATTTAAACTGAAAGTTTCTCAAATAGGTGTCTCTGCATGATCTTTTCATAATTGCAAAATATTCTGACCAATCAGTAATCTCTATATCCAACAATTTTTCCCATTTCAAAAATTTGTCAGTTGGATTTTGGACAATATTATCTATAAGACTTCTGTATATAAATTTAGCTTTTTTATTAGATACAATTTTTTTTACAAAAGTATCAGTTGTATCATGTGTATCAAAATGAATATCTAAAAGGTTTTCTTTTAAGCAATCTTTGAAAGCTTTTGGAATTCTAGCAATCAATCTATAAAACATCAGGAAATTGTTAGTTTCTAATTTCTCTTGAATTTGCTCAAAACTATAAAATTGCTTATTTTCATGATTAATAAGATCACTCACAAACTGCACACCTCTGTTTTTCCATAATAAGTAATATGGAAAATCATCTAAAGAAGAAAAATTCAAAATATCTAATGATAAAGTGTCATTAACAGAAGAATCAGTATGTGGTTTTGCTTCACTGAGACAAAGTAAAACATCACTCCAGAAAGGGTTTTTTAAACTAACAGAAATTTCTCTAAGCTTTTCTTTCTGTAGATATAAAACTCTTTCACCACCATACTGTTTAAGGTCAGTTAAAAATAACTTCTGCCATTTACCCTCTGGATTAGTCAGGAGTCTTTTTATCCAACTAAGTTTTAGATAAATATTAAAAGAATGGATATGTATCATATTAAGCCCACCTTGACTGATATCACCAATCAATGTATTACGCTTAACACGATCTGGTTTATTATTCCATATGAAGTTATAAAATAATGAAGTTAATTCATTTAACCTAGACTGTGTTAGGTTTGGCAATGCAGTCAGTAAGTGAACTAATTTTGAGAGAGCAAGAGATTTTATAACTGTAATTTTCCCCATTAATGTAAGTTTTCTATGTTGCCAGCTCTTTAAAATTGCAGAGACCTCCTTAATCTTCTTTGAAAAATTAATTTCTGTAATACGGTTCAAGTCTAAAGAAAATTCAATCCCCAAAAGTTTAAAATTTGAATGTGACCAATGAAGGTTTGATTCAGGACATAGAATAAGATCTGAATATTTTTTGTTTCCCACCCATACTGCTTTTGTTTTAGAAGCATTCACTTTTAACCCTGAGGCTTTGTAAAATGATTCAAAACATGAGAGTGTTTCCTTTAAGGATATTTCCCTCCCATCTAGAATTAAGAATGTGTCATCTGCATACTGACTCAATAGTGTTTCATCATCATTAATAGTAATTCCCTGAATATATGGGTTTCTTTTCAATTTCAAAGATAATAACTCAACACCAATAATAAATAGGTAAGGAGAAAGAGGGTCACCTTGTCGGCAGCCTCTTTCTAAATTAAAAAAGTGGGACAAGTGTCCATTATTAATAACACAGCTGGATGCACTAGAGTATAATGTTTCAAACCATTTACATAAGGAGGGTCCAAAATTGAAGCTATTTAATGCTTTTTTCAAAAATAACCATTCGATTGAATCGAATGCCTTTTCAAAATCAACAAGTAATAAAAGGCCTGTCTTATTATTTTCCTCAAGATAGTGCATTAAATCATATAAAAGGCGTGTGTTCTCACCCATAAATCTGTCTTTCATGAAGCCCTTTTGTGTATCACTTATGATGAAAGGTAAAACGGGTCTAAGTCTGTTAGCTAATGCTGCAGAAGCTATTTTGATATCAGTATTTAAAAGACTAATAGGTCGCCAATTACCAATATATTGTCTGTCTTTTCCTTCCTTAGGAATGCAGGTAATAACACTATGATATTGGAATTCTGAAAATTTACCAGAATTGTATCCATAGAAAAGAGACCGAATAACAAATGGACCAATATCTTTCCAAAAGAACTTATAAAAATCAACAGTGTATCCATCAGATCCAGGACTTTTTCCATTTATCATAAATTTTAATGACTCCGCACATTCCTTGAAAGTTAAGTTTCCCTCACATAGGTCTTTTTGATCCTCTGTAAGTTTAATGTCATGATTAAAGAATGACTCGTCATAATCATTGATATTCCTACTTGAATATAGAGTTTTATAAAAATGTTGTTGTTCAAGAAGGATTTCTGATGGATCTGTAATATGTTGGCCATTTTCATCTATAAGTTCAGTGATAGTCTTTTTTATAAAATTTTTCTTTTCTAGTTTACAAAAGTACTCTGAGCACTTTTCACCATTCTCATGCCAGTTAGCCCGTGATCTAAGGAGTATTCCTTCAATCTTTTGTTGTCGTTTATTCCCTAATTCTAATTGTTTGTGTACTAAGGAAGCTTGAGTCACATCATCTGGGGAGGAATTCATAATATTTTCTAAATTTTGTATATCATTTTCAAGTGTACGATATAGACTCTTTTCTTCTCTAGATTTGTTAATACTATATGTAATGGAAATAGATCTAATCTTCATTTTTAATATTTCAAAAAAAGTTTGGTCATTGCATGAAAACCTTACATTAAGATGATCTTCCACATCACCTGATAAATAATATTCGGAAATAGTTTCCGTAATACATGTTTTAACTCTCTTTATATAATCTGTATCTCTTAGTAACTGGGAATTAAATTTCCAGTACCCTTTCCCTCGTTTGGCTAAACTGGTTGCGAAGGTGAAAATAATAGCAGAGTGGTCTGTTTTATACCCTGGAATAATTTTAGTATACTTCATAAGTGAGTATAGGTCTTCTGAAACTAAAAAATAGTCAAGTCGACTTTGCTTTATGGGTGAGGACTGACGCCATGTATATTTTCTTTCATCAGGATAACGTGTGCGCCAAGGATCTAGAAGTTCAAAAGCTTCAATAATTTCATCAATTTTTTTTCGGGAGTAAGGATTTCTATTATGTATGATATTATATGTATCCATATACCTATCTAAAACAACATTCCAATCACCACATAATAAAATACTTGTGTTTGAAAAAGTCAATACTTTTTGCAATATAATATTAAATAGTGAAGGTTCATCTGTATTATAACCATATAAACAAACAAAAGTGAGTCTCTGTGTGTGAATAGTTATATCTAAAATAATGTAACGACCATTTCTGTCAATTTCAGAATTATGAATTACAAAATCAAGACCTTTTTTAAACATAACACAAACACCTGCACTTTTACTGTCATGGTGACTGAAAACACATTTATTTCCCCATTCATCCTCCCAATATTTTTCTATATTATTATTACTGTGTGTTTCCTGAAAACACACAATGGATGCATGTTTACTTTTGGCCCAATCAAATACATCTGCCCTCTTTTTTGAGTTTGAAAAAAGTCCCCTCACATTCATTGACAATACTGTTACATTATCATCCATGATCATAAAAGAAAAGCAGTTTTATAAACCATAGGAACAGGTTAATTAATGAAAATAATATACAATTGTAACACATAAGAAGTACACAAACATACACACATATAAACATAAGATGTCGGGTTTTTTTAAGACCAGTATTCATTTATTGATTTCAAACTTACACACAAGCATTATATTAGGAATCTCTAGCTAAAGTTCGAAATTGGGCAAAAGATTTTTGACCTGAGGAATGTGATAATGACAAATACGATTTAAAAATGGCGGCCATTGCAGCCATTATGGTGGACATTTTGGCAGCTATTTTCAATATGGTCGCCAAAACACATAAAAAATTTCGAAGTGCTCCAACGCTCCAATTGCAAAGAAAATTTATATTTAGGGGGTTTTAGAGGAATGTGATCGTGACCAATGCGATTTCAAAATGACGGTCATTTTGGCAGCCAATTTTAAGATGGCCGCCAAAATGCGTAAAATTTCGAAGTGCTCCAATTTCAACGAAAATTGATATGAAGGGTTTTTCCCACATGAGGAATGTGATAGTGACAAAAGTGATTTGAAAATGGCATATGGAAAATTGAACCCGGGGTCAAAATATCATATGTAAATTGACCCTGACAATTTACCATGGGGTTCAAAATAGCATATGACATACTTATCTTAATGTGTAAATTAATAGCAATAAAGGTGCTGTTCTTTTACTTTAATTTATGTCTAAGTGTAAAGTTAGATATTCTCATGTTCATTTACAGTAATTTATTTCTAGGGGTAAAGTTAGATATTCTCTCATGTTCATTTACACCCATATCCTTTTTAACTACAAGCTGTTTGGTCCTTTACTTTAATTTGTGTCTAAATGTAATGTTAGATAGTCTCTCATTTATTATTAATAAATAGCAAAATAAAACAATTCTAATAAACGGATGTTGACAATAATAATATTTTAATAATGTGTGATGCCTTTTATGTCCCTTTAATAGTGATATTAGTGTACTTTTATTACTAACATTGAGTGCTATTACTAATATTGACTATTGCCTTATTTTTTATGTAGATAATCATTTAACCTAATTATGTTATATTTCAGTCAGCCCGTCTCTAGTTAATTTACTGAAAGCAGTTGCAGATCTTGAAATATCAGCACAAGAGATCAACAGAACAGGCCAAGTATTCAAAATATCTGGTGTTAAAGTGGATTTAGATCACATACATATACAGACCGTCAGCGAAGTCAAATGCATGCCTGGACAAACAAGGCTTGAGGCGTTCTGTGGTTAGTATTCAAACACAGTTGCCATTATAGTTGACTGTTTGCATCATACAATAATAGGAAACTACTGTTTCCATGATAGTTGACTTCACATCATACAATAATAGGAAACTACTGTTTCCATGATAGTTGACTTCACATCATACAATAATAGGAAACTACTGTTTCCATGATAGTTGACTTCACATCATACAATAATAGGGAACTACTGTTTCCATGATAGTTGACTTCACATCATACAATAATAGGAAACTACTGTTTCCATGATAGTTGACTTCATATCATACAATAATAGGAAACTACTGTTTCATGATAGTTGACTTCACATCATACAATAATAGGAAACTACTGTTTCCATGATAGTTGACTTCACATCATACAATAATAGGAAACTACTGTTTCATGATAGTTGACTTCATATCATACAATAATAGGAAACTACTGTTTCATGATAGTTGACTTCATATCATACAATAATAGGAAACTACTGTTTCATGATAGTTGACTTCACAACATACAATAATAGGAAACTACTGTTTCATGATAGTTGACTTCACATCATACAATAATAGGAAACTACTGTTTCCATGATAGTTGACTTCATATCATACAATAATAGGAAACTACTGTTTCATGATAGTTGACTTCACATCATACAATAATAGGAAACTACTGTTTCATGATAGTTGACTTCACATCATACAATAATAGGAAACTACTGTTTCATGATAGTTGACTTCATATCATACAATAATAGGAAACTACTGTTTCATGATAGTTGACTTCACATCATACAATAATAGGAAACTACTGTTTCATGATAGTTGACTTCACATCATACAATAATAGGAAACTACTGTTTCATGATAGTTGACTTCACAACATACAATAATAGGAAACTACTGTTTCATGATAGTTGACTTCACATCATACAATAATAGGAAACTACTGTTTCATGATAGTTGACTTCACATCATACAATAATAGGAAACTACTGTTTCCATGATAGTTGACTTCACATCATACAATAATAGGAAACTACTGTTTCCATGATAGTTGACTTCACATCATACAATAATAGGAAACTACTGTTTCCATGATAGTTGACTTCATATCATACAATAATAGGAAACTACTGTTTCATGATAGTTGACTTCATATCATACAATAATAGGAAACTACTGTTTCCATGATAGTTGACTTCACATCATACAATAATAGGAAACTACTGTTTCCATGATAGTTGACTTCACATCATACAATAATAGGAAACTACTGTTTCCATGATAGTTGACTTCACATCATACAATAATAGGAAACTACTGTTTCCATGATAGTTGACTTCACAACATACAATAATAGGAAACTACTGTTTCATGATAGTTGACTTCACATCATACAATAATAGGAAACTACTGTTTCCATGATAGTTGACTTCATATCATACAATAATAGGAAACTACTGTTTCCATGATAGTTGACTTCACATCATACAATAATAGGAAACTACTGTTTCATGATAGTTGACTTCATATCATACAATAATAGGAAACTACTGTTTCCATGATAGTTGACTTCACATCATACAATAATAGGAAACTACTGTTTCCATGATAGTTGACTTCACAACATACAATAATAGGAAACTACTGTTTCATGATAGTTGACTTCATATCATACAATAATAGGAAACCACTGTTTCATGATAGTTGACTTCACATCATACAATAATAGGAAACTACTGTTTCCATGATAGTTGACTTCACATCATACAATAATAGGAAACTACTGTTTCCATGATAGTTGACTTCACAACATACAATAATAGGAAACTACTGTTTCCATGATAGTTGACTTCACATCATACAATAATAGGAAACTACTGTTTCATGATAGTTGACTTCACATCATACAATAATAGGAAACTACTGTTTCCATGATAGTTGACTTCACATCATACAATAATAGGAAACTACTGTTTCATGATAGTTGACTTCACATCATACAATAATAGGAAACTACTGTTTCATGATAGTTGACTTCATATCATACAATAATAGGAAACTACTGTTTCATGATAGTTGACTTCACATCATACAATAATAGGAAACTACTGTTTCCATGATAGTTGACTTCACATCATACAATAATAGGAAACTACTGTTTCCATGATAGTTGACTTCACATCATACAATAATAGGAAACTACTGTTTCCATGATAGTTGACTTCATATCATACAATAATAGGAAAACTACTGTTTCATGATAGTTGACTTCACATCATACAATAATAGGAAACTACTGTTTCCATGATAGTTGACTTCATATCATACAATAATAGGAAACTACTGTTTCCATGATAGTTGACTTCACATCATACAATAATAGGAAACTACTGTTTCCATGATAGTTGACTTCACATCATACAATAATAGGAAACTACTGTTTCCATGATAGTTGACTTCACATCATACAATAATAGGAAACTACTGTTTCCATGATAGTTGACTTCATATCATACAATAATAGGAAACTACTGTTTCATGATAGTTGACTTCACATCATACAATAATAGGAAAACTACTGTTTTCCATGATAGTTGACTTCACATCATACAATAATAGGAAACTACTGTTTCCACAATAGTTGACTTCACATCATACAATAATAGGAAACTACTGTTTCCATGATAGTTGACTTCACATCATACAATAATAGGAAACTACTGTTTCATGATAGTTGACTACACATCATACAATAATAGGAAACTACTGTTTCCATGATAGTTGACTTCATATCATACAATAATAGGAAACTACTGTTTCCATGATAGTTGACTTCATATCATACAATAATAGGAAGCTACTGTTTCATGATAGTTGACTTCACATCATACAATAATAGGAAACTACTGTTTCCATGATAGTTGACTTCACATCATACAATAATAGGAAACTACTGTTTCCATGATAGTTGACTTCACATCATACAATAATAGGAAACTACTGTTTCCATGATAGTTGACTTCACATCATACAGTAATAGGAAACTACTGTTTCCATGATAGTTGACTTCATATCATACAATAATAGGAAACTACTGTTTCATGATAGTTTGACTTCATATCATACAATAATAGGAAAACTACTGTTTCCATGATAGGTGACTTCATATCATACAATAATAGGAAACTACTGTTTCATGATAGTTGACTTCACATCATACAATAATAGGAAACTACTGTTTCATGATAGTTGACTTCACATCATACAATAATAGGAAACTACTGTTTCATGATAGTTGACTTCACATCATACAATAATAGGAAACTACTGTTTCATGATAGTTGACTTCACATCATACAATAATAGGAAACTACTGTTTCCATGATAGTTGACTTCACATCATACAATAATAGGAAACTACTGTTTCCATGATAGTTGACTTCATATCATACAATAATAGGAAACTACTGTTTCATGATAGTTGACTTCATATCATACAATAATAGGAAACTACTGTTTCATGATAGTTGACTTCACATCATACAATAATAGGAAACTACTGTTTCCATGATAGTTGACTTCATATCATACAATAATAGGAAACTACTGTTTCCATGATAGTTGACTTCATATCATACAATAATAGGAAACTACTGTTTCATGATAGTTGACTTCACATCATACAATAATAGGAAACTACTGTTTCCATGATAGTTGACTTCACATCATACAATAATAGGAAACTACTGTTTCATGATAGTTGACTTCATATCATACAATAATAGGAAACTACTGTTTCCATGATAGTTGACTTCATATCATACAATAATAGGAAACTACTGTTTCCATGATAGTTGACTTCATATCATACAATAATAGGAAACTACTGTTTCATGATAGTTGACTTCATATCATACAATAATAGGAAACTACTGTTTCATGATAGTTGACTTCACATCATACAATAATAGGAAACTACTGTTTCATGATAGTTGACTTCATATCATACAATAATAGGAAACTACTGTTTCATGATAGTTGACTTCACATCATACAATAATAGGAAACTACTGTTTCCATGATAGTTGACTTCATATCATACAATAATAGGAAACTACTGTTTCATGATAGTTGACTTCACATCATACAATAATAGGAAACTACTGTTTCCATGATAGTTGACTTCACATCATACAATAATAGGAAACTACTGTTTCATGATAGTTGACTTCATATCATACAATAATAGGAAACTACTGTTTCATGATAGTTGACTTCACATCATACAATAATAGGAAACTACTGTTTCCATGATAGTTGACTTCACATCATACAATAATAGGAAACTACTGTTTCATGATAGTTGACTTCACATCATACAATAATAGGAAACTACTGTTTCATGATAGTTGACTTCACATCATACAATAATAGGAAACTACTGTTTCCATGATAGTTGACTTCATATCATACAATAATAGGAAACTACTGTTTCATGATAGTTGACTTCATATCATACAATAATAGGAAACTACTGTTTCCATGATAGTTGACTTCACATCATACAATAATAGGAAACTACTGTTTCATGATAGTTGACTTCATATCATACAATAATAGGAAACTACTGTTTCCATGATAGTTGACTTCATATCATACAATAATAGGAAACTACTGTTTCATGATAGTTGACTTCACATCATACAATAATAGGAAACTACTGTTTCCATGATAGTTGACTTCACATCATACAATAATAGGAAAACTACTGTTTCCATGATAGTTGACTTCACATCATACAATAATAGGAAACTACTGTTTCATGATAGTTGACTTCACATCATACAATAATAGGAAACTACTGTTTCATGATAGTTGACTTCACATCATACAATAATAGGAAACTACTGTTTCATGATAGTTGACTTCACATCATACAATAATAGGAAACTACTGTTTTCATGATAGTTGACTTCACATCATACAATAATAGGAAACTACTGTTTCCATGATAGTTGACTTCACATCATACAATAATAGGAAAACTACTGTTTCATGATAGTTGACTTCATATCATACAATAATAGGAAACTACTGTTTCATGATAGTTGACTTCACATCATACAATAATAGGAAACTACTGTTTCATGATAGTTGACTTCACATCATACAATAATAGGAAACTACTGTTTCATGATAGTTGACTTCACATCATACAATAATAGGAAACTACTGTTTCCATGATAGTTGACTTCATATCATACAATAATAGGAAACTACTGTTTCATGATAGTTGACTTCACATCATACAATAATAGGAAACTACTGTTTCCATGATAGTTGACTTCACATCATACAATAATAGGAAACTACTGTTTCATGATAGTTGACTTCACATCATACAATAATAGGAAACTACTGTTTCATGATAGTTGACTTCACATCATACAATAATAGGAAACTACTGTTTCCATGATAGTTGACTTCACATCATACAATAATAGGAAACTACTGTTTCATGATAGTTGACTTCACATCATACAATAATAGGAAACTACTGTTTCCATGATAGTTGACTTCACATCATACAATAATAGGAAACTACTGTTTCCATGATAGTTGACTTCACATCATACAATAATAGGAAACTACTGTTTCATGATAGTTGACTTCATATCATACAATAATAGGAAACTACTGTTTCATGATAGTTGACTTCACATCATACAATAATAGGAAACTACTGTTTCCATGATAGTTGACTTCACATCATACAATAATAGGAAACTACTGTTTCATGATAGTTGACTTCACATCATACAATAATAGGAAACTACTGTTTCATGATAGTTGACTTCACATCATACAATAATAGGAAACTACTGTTTCCATGATAGTTGACTTCACATCATACAATAATAGGAACTACTGTTTCATGATAGTTGACTTCACATCATACAATAATAGGAAACTACTGTTTCATGATAGTTGACTTCACATCATACAATAATAGGAAACTACTGTTTCCATGATAGTTGACTTCACATCATACAATAATAGGAAA